>VWZZ01003018.1:46666-162550 GCA_013399095.1 Psophia crepitans
GCCACTTCGATCTTAGCAGCCTGGTCCACATGCTGGTTGTTTTGGTGTTCTTTAGTGGCCCGACTCTTGGGTATGTGGGCATCTACATGACGTACTTTTACAACCAGCTTTTCTAACCAGGCAGCAATATCTTGCCATAATTTGACAGCCCAGATGGGTTTGCCTCTGCACTGCCAGTTGTTCTGCTTCCATTGCTGCAGCCACCCACACAGGGCATTGGCCATCATCCACAAGTCCGTATAGAGGTAGACCATTGGCTACTTTTCTCTTTTGGTAACGTCTAGAGCCAGCTGGATGGCCTTTACCTCTGCAAACTGGCTCAAGTCACCTTGTCCTTCACTAGCTTCTGCAGGGTTCCATATAGCAGCCTTCCACCTCCGATGCTTTCCTACAATATGACAGGACCCATCAGTGAAGAGGGCATACTGCTTTTCATTTTCTGGCAGTTTATTATATGGTGGGGCCTTTTCCACACATGTCACCTCCTCCTCTGATGACATTCCAAGGTCTTTGCCTTCGGGCCAGTATGTGATCATCTCCAGTATCCCCGGGCGATTGGGGTTTCCTATTCGAGCCCACTGTGTTATCAGTGCCACCCACTTACTCCATGTAGCATCAGTTGCATGGTGTGTAGAGGGGACCTTCTCTTTGAACATCCAGCCCAGCACCGGCAGTTGGGGTGCCAGGAGGAGCTGTGCTTCGGTACCGATCACTTCTGAAGCAGCTCGAACCCCTTCATACGCTGCCAATATCTCTTTCTCAGTTGGAGTGTAGCGGCCCTCAGATCCTCTGTACCCCTGACTCCAAAACCCCAAGGGTTGACCTCGAGTCTCTCCTGGTGTTTTCTGCCAGAGACTCCAGGTAGGGCCATTCTCTTCGGCTGCGGTGTACAGCACACAACATTTCTGTTGATCCTTTTTAAATTACAAATCTTATAAAACCCATAAATTTATGCTGTTTGTGGCATCCTCATGAATTAAAAGCACAGGATACAGTCACCTGCTCTTTCGTCCCTGAGAATCCGCAAGTGCTGCATTGGGGTTATGACCACTGATGGTCTCGCAGTTCAGGGGTAGAGAGTGTCAGAATCTTAGGAAGCAGCTCAGGAAGACACTCCACAAATCTAACTTCTTCATCCTACTATTGACATGCCAAATCATTGTTGGTTCACAAGCTTTTGTGAAGTGACCCCTTGTTTCTCCATTTTTTATGGAGTGACCTGAGTGCTAGCTCACAATTATCTTTTCTGTGAAATTATTAGCATTCTTCTTGGCACATTTGGCATGTGACGATAAGCAGATTAAAATTCTAGGCCCAGTTTTATTCAGTATTTTTATCAACGATCTGGATGCAGAAGTTAAATGCACCATTAGCAGGTTTGCCAATGATACCAAACCGGGAGGTGCTGCTGACTCTCTTGAGGGACAAGAGGCCTTGCAGAGGGATCTAGACAGATTGGAGCATTGGGCTGTGATTAATAGGATAATAGAGTAATGCCAGACACAAGTATAAATTGGGAAGGGAATGGCTGGAGAGCAGCCCTGCAGAAAGGAGTCTGGGGGTGCTGGTCAACAGCAAGCTTAGTAGTGTGCCCTGGCACCCAAGAGGACAAACTGCATACTGGGGTGCGTCAGACATAGGGTAACCAGCTGGTCAAAAGAGGCGATTATCCCGCTTTATTCAGTGTTGGTGCAGCCTCACCTGAAATAACTGTGTGCAGTGCTGGGCCCCACAATTTAAGAAGGATGTGAAAGTCCTTGAATGTGTCCAGCGGAAGACAACAAAGCTGGTGAAAGGGCTGGAAGGCAAGGCCTGTGAGGAGTGGCTAAGGAATCTGGGTTTGTTTGGGTTGGAGAGAAGGAGGGCTGAGGGGCAACCTCATCAGTGTCTGCAGCTCCCTGAGGAGGGGAAGTGGAGACAGAGATGCTGAGCTCTTCTCCCTGAGATCCAGTGATACGATCTGCGGGAGTGGTTCAAAGCTGCATCAGGGGAAGTTTAGACTGGACATGAGGAAGCATTTCTTTACTAAGCGGGTGGTCAGACACTGGAACAGGCTTCCTAGAGAGGTGGTCAATGTCCCAAGACTGTCAGTGTTTAAGAGGTATTTGGACAAGGCCCTTAATAACTTGCTTTAACTTTTGGTCAGCCCTGAACTGATCAGGCATTTAGACAAGATGATCGTTATAGGTCCCTTCCAACTAAAATATTCTAGCTTAGTCTAGTCCAGCCCAGTCCATTCCATTCACTGTCTGGACAGAGGATGCCGGGGTTAGCATGAGTTAACAACCAGCACAACAGTCGGTTCTGACAGCCTGCCTTCACTAGGAAAAGAGACTTCAACTTTATGCACATGACCTGTGTCATGCCACATGGCCGCAGACCCTCCAGACAGAGAAAGCTCCCTCAGCCATTCTACCAAGGAGTACAGATATGGCTGTGAGGTTAACATAACAGGGAGAGGAAAATTATGGCTCTAAAAATCCACATTGTCCAGGTTAGCTGTTAATAAAATGAACACAAGCAAAAATTAAATTATAAGGAGCCAGAGTGAAAAGAATAGATATGAAGAGTGTATAAACTTCTCTGACTGGAAATATAGATCTAAATAATATTAAACTGACCTGCCATGTAAACAGTATAAAAATTAATTGCAGAAGCTGTTGGTCCCATGTGTTCGCTACACAGCTAAGCCAAACTTTGAGTATTAGTTTATAGTCTAAGTAGAAAGCACAGCAGGTAAGTTTCAGTAATACACAAGGTTAGGAAACGTAGTTTTTCATCTCCTGAACATTTAGTAAAGAGTGAATTATTTTCCGTCCTAAAAGGTAGGTTGAAAAGTAAAAATGGTAAAAAATTACAGAGAAAGTGTGTGTGTGTGTGTGGGGAGGGGGCACTAATCACATTATTTCACTTAGATAATCACAAAATATTTTTTTGTTAAAAGTGTCTTTCTTTAATATTTTTTATTAAACATATGTTCAAAATGAAAAGTCATTGTCCATAAGAAAGCTGATTCATATGTTGATTTTCAGTGGAAACTTTTTTCCCAATTAAAATATCTCTTATAATCTTACAAAAACATACACTTACTTGACATGCCATTTTTAAAAGAGAATTGTTTGACTTAAAACTTCCTAGCCACCTCTGCTAAAGCTCCTTGACTCAGTGGTACAGAAAGCTCAGTTGCAGCCAGAGTCAAGACCAAATTAAGCCTCTTTGCAAGAGGCTTGGTCAGAATACTGCAGCTTCTTAGCATTGGCTAGAATTACATCACCAACCAAGATCACCTTTTTCTCATGATGTCTGAACACTTCTACTTATAATCTTGGTCAGATTCAGAGGGAAACTACTGCTACATTTCAGAAACTTCAAAATTTTCAAGAGTTACTTTCAACTTTTTTATTTTTATTTTGTTAGTCAGCTTCTTTCATCTCTAGATAATATGAATCTCCTATGCACTCATTTATAGCTAGTATATTCAATCTTACAAAGCCATCTGCCTCAGGGAGTTAATGACTCATTTTGGTGTCCCATACGCTAACTTGAGACATGTTTTTTTCCCCAGGGAGCTCTGACTGGATGGACAATATGTGGAGGAGTCAGGAAAGTTCTCATCTGGAACAAGAGGGATTTTTTTTGTTTTAGTTCAGTTTACTTTTTTGTGGTTTGCTTTAGTTTGGCTTTGAGTGTTGGGTTTTTTTTCTTTCTCCTTACAAAGAGCCTTAAAGGGGTTAAAATATAAATCTGGCATAAATAAAACAACATGAAAGACAAGTCTCTGGACAATGGCAGCATCTAGTGAATAGACTTCTGAAAAAAGTTGTGTGAAAACAGTGTTTTGAATTGTAATATATACTCTTTCAGTGATACAACTTTTGTCAGTTTAAATCACTACTCTAGCTTTCAGAATATCTCTTAAATAGAGTTGGCCCTTATTCCCTGTGCATGCCTAAGCATGTTAAAAACTTCAAATGGAAAAAAGTGATTCTACTGAGCAAGGAAAAATCATAGACAATAAATTACTTGGAAATCTCTCAAGTCTTGTAAAGGTAGAAGCAATATGTGCTGTCAGTACAGCTTCCTTGCCTCTTCCAGCTTCTCTGAAGATATATTAACATCTTAGATGACGTGGGCATATTGTTCACCCAAGGTCTCAGCTAATCTTAGTAATTTGTATCAAGAGACAACATAACAATTTATGGAATACATTTCCAGTGAGGTACATGCAAGCACTTCGACTTGCAATTTTCATTAATAGTTATAGAAGATGTACGTGGTGTTCTCCACCCATCCAACTGAATATTTTGTCAATATATCAATGGAACAAATAATTGGCATAGAAGTAGCTAGCAGCTAAGAAGTGATTGCAAGAATTTTTATGTAGCTCCAGATTATGGAAACAAAATTAACTATTTTATAAGTACACATTTATTCATAAGGTGAGAAGAAAATTTATCAGTTCCAACTTCAGTGATAACATAGTGCTTTTATAGCCATTTATATCTCAACATGTAAAATAATGAATACTTAAATTAGATGCTTGCACTGATTTTGTTGTTGTTGTTTTAAGCCATCAATGGAATTCGTGTTACAGATGCTGTAGAGATTTTCCAGTTATTTAAAGTGAGCTCTTTTTCAGGGTATTTTGGTATTCTGTAATTCTAATATATATGCAATCCACAGTTCTATAGTACAGCTCTGGTGAAATCAGATCTTTGATTCCTTTAGACAAATATCCCTTGCCAGTCCTCCTGGATTTGCACATCCTTTCAGTTCCTGCTGGAGAGGTAAATTTTTCCAGTTCTTCATAACACAAATCTAGATTCTGACACTAGATATGTTTTTCTTTGCTATCTCCTAGGGACCATGCAAAGTAAGCAGTCATAGTTATTCCAGTGGATTGTGGACATACAGTGGAAAAACATTTTTGCAACGAGAAAACAAGGTTGAGAGAGGCCGTATAGTTGTTTCTCTGTACCAACTCTGTCTGACATAATGGCTTTCTGTTATGCCCAAATTCCATCCCCAGAAACTCTATTTGTTAATATGTGTAATTAAAAAAAAGCAGATTAAAAAATCATCTTTGAACATGAACTTTTGGATGTTGGAGAAGTTTGCTTTTGTTGACCATTCAGCTATGATATCATTGTCTGATGAAATTCAGAAGATTCAGAGAAAAATATCTTCCCATAGAACCAATTAGTAGCTCAACAATACCCAACAGGTATGGCTACTTACCTTTTGACAGTGCAAGGAGGTTTGAATATTGACCTTTTTTTCCCATTTACAGTGATAAATTGAATAGATTATCAGCATTTCTTTATATAGTAATGACAAACATTTTACATTTAAGCAGAAACACACAGTTATTTTTGATGTCCATATGATAGATAACGTAACTCTTCTTTGTTTTCAGTTCATTGTGTGGCTACCATATGTTTGGTAAAGAGATTGTGGCTGGACAGCAGGAAGAAATTGTGCTGGAAGGCCCTGGAGATGTATATCCACACACATGTCACGTGTTCTTGCCTCCTACACTCAGGCAATGTGGCATCTTTTGGAGAGTGGATGAGATTGGTCACATGCCCTCAGGGAAGCCACCTGCTGAGCTAGGAGAAATATTTCAAGTAGGCCAAACAGAGAAAAGCAGTGGAGGCATCCATAGCATAAGCTAAGTGGCTGCTGAGAGGAGCAAGGGGCAGACAATCAGGGCTCTGAGGGAGTAGAAGGAAGGATTATTTTCTAGGGGCAGCAACAGTACTTCATTATGCTTACTGCAACTAAAGAAAAAATGTGCTTTGGACAGACTGAATGCAAGATTAGGGGAGAGGACATGACCTTCATCAACGCTCAATATAGGGAAGATTTCTTTTCAACCTGTCTCATCCACCAGATTTGAGTTGTTTCTGTTACAAAGGTGAGTTGGTTTAGTTTCTGTTGAAAAAAAAGTGGATTAAAGCATACGATTGATGTGTTCTGGACCTTCCTGATCCAATTCAAAGCAAATTTAGAGTGTAATCATAGTTAGGAAGAGCGGACATTTTAGGTCATTGAAATGAAATGGACATTTCCTCAGCCAGGTTCTTTCTTTGCTTTGAGCTCTTGTTAGAAACAAATTAACTTTAACCATAAGTGAATCTTTTCCTCTCTGTTTTTAATCCAATCCTATGACCCTTACGGGAGAATTTTGCCTTTGTTCTCTCTTGTTCTGGCAACAGGAGACATATAAGCAAAAGGAATAAACCCAGCTGAAACTGATAACTAGTGCATCTATGGCCAGATGGCTCATCACAAAATCTTTAAAATTCAAGTAGTCATATTCATCTGCAATTAATTTTTACACAACTAGTGCTATATTACACAACAGGGAAAATGATCAAACCAACTTTTTGTCATGCACATTTGAAATTTACTGTAGCTTGAATGCAGTACTCTGCTTCTGTTTGTGTTAGTAAATTGGATGAAGAATCATGTATAGTAACTGTCTAGAGCAATTTTAGGCCTTAATATTTGAGATGGACTCAGTCTTTACACATAAAATACCACAGAGAAATCTGAATGAAACTCTGTACATCTATGCACATCTATTTACTTGAAGTAAGCAACACATTCTTGTCTCTCACTATCCCTTGATAACCTTGTTTATTGCTCTGCTAGGTCATTTGATGTAAATAATCCCTACTGCAATTTCTCCTTGCTGAGATAGCCAGTAGCTAGTAGGTTTGAAGCTGTGGGCAGGAAGAATGGATGAAGCATCTGGGCCCTTCTGTCTCATAAGAGTCTGTAAATCAAAGAATCAAATCTTACTATATTTAAAGGGCCTCATGGATTGCCACTGTGCATTTAGATAAAAATAAATACATGTATTCAAGAAGCATTTTTTCTATTAAAATAGTTGGGTTTCCATTTTAGAGAATCGGTTACTAGTGTACATTGCTATCATCTCAGGTTTCCACTTTTTTCTTCACTCCTGCTCCCTCTGTGAGGCATTTGCACTGCTGATGTAGACTCTTCTGGTACATTACCCTGTAATTACACTTCTTCTTTGTTGAGGACTTTCAGAAGTGTCTCCATGTAATTTTGGAACTTACAAACATCAAGCAAAGATGGAAAGTAAAGTAGCTCTACACTTTGGACCTGTACTGTTCTCTAAATGTTTGACCTGGTGGCCTTGGGACAATCTAGTAGTAACTGCTATTTTTGATCTAGAAAAAGGAAATGTCTTTGATAGTTGATTTGAGTGGAAATATGAAATGTTTTCAAGCATATCAAAAAGCTCGGAATAACATGGAGGATAGATTTTTCTTTGAAAGTAGATAAGACATTAACCTAAATGAGCCCCTGGGGCTCTTTTAAGATACTCTGAACGTAACAATTGAGATTATGTGCACAAAGGAAATTTATTTATTTTGCCTTATATGTATATATATTTATACATACATACAAAAATTCTTTTGATAAGAAGTTTGTCTAATATTGCAGTAGGATGACATTGTGTAATATTTCCAAGCACTGACAGCTTTAATGATATATGCTCAGTGTTATATATAATATTTTTTCAGTTCATCGCTTGTAAAACTACCCAAGTATAAATATTTAGATGAAATACCTGTTAAAAACAAGAATTATTAGTTATTATCATCAATAAGCATGTTAGATTAAAATTATGTTTTGTTTAAATATATATTGAAAATAAATAGCAATATCATGTTTTGATATCAAGTCCTTCCAAAATTAACAGCAGTGTGATTTGATGGATATATGCTTAGGAGGCAAATAGATTGCAGTTGAACTTTCGATACTGCCAATGACGTGCACAGCAATATTTGGGGATTCAGTTAATTTTTTATGGCTGTTACCTTATATTGCGGTTGCCCTAAGGATCTTTGTTTCCACTAGGCCTCCTTTATGTAAAATAAATGCACTGTAAGATCTTCTCAAAGTTGCATGAACTTGAATTTTCGTAAGATATCTTTAAACCTCAGAGAAAAGTCATCAAGGATAAGGTGTACCAAACTTATCACCCATACTCTATTTTGTCAAATATGGCCCTCTATTATCCTTATTCACATGTTAAAGCTAGATGTGTGAAGATTTCTCACTGTTTTCAAATTCATGGGTGTTTCTGTCATGTGTTCCCCAAAATAGCTGATTTACTATCAGTTCATTAGGCTGTTAAAATGGACTTTCTGTCCTGAAAACTTTGTAAGTTGTGTATGGATGTTGCAAGAGTTGAACCTCCACTTTTCAGGAAACAGTATCATGCACTCGTATTTGTTTGATGGACCTATCTTAACACAACTGTAGTTTTGAAAATTCCATTTAAGGAGAGATAGGTAGAAGACTCCATGGACTTTGCATGAAGATAAACTTTCCTCTTTTTAAATGTACCCTATAATTTAGGAAATAAAATACTCAACAATTTTACCTGAATAATGTGTTCAACAGCAGCAGTATAAGTCTTCTCTAAAACCAAGTGTTGTTAGTTAAGGGTGCAGAAGAACATCTGTAAAACTCTCTCATTTTCACTCTGCTGCTTTTAAAAATGGCCATGATGAAACAAGAATTTTGTTCATAGTGTTGGAATGACTGCAGCTGCTTCTTGAAACCTACAATTTTCAGATATTCCAAACTAAAGACCACAATTCCACAAACACAAAAAACCCACACTGACATCACAGCTGCTCAAGTTATGAAGTAATATTCTTTTTGGACTGGAGTTTCTGGTTTTCCATGAGAAGCTCAAAGGCCAGGAAACATTCCTTAAAAAAAAATCAGCAGCCTAAGTGAAGGCTTATTATAAGGAACAAGAAAACGAACAAGCAAACATATAAACTAATGTCAGTAAGAAATGTACTAAAAGGTAAGTGTAATTTCCCATTTGAACTTGGCTGGAAAAAGCAATGTACTACTAAGACCATTGAATAATGGAAAACATTAATAATGGAAGATATTAAAAGTTCCTTTCTTTTGTAGCTGTCTCTTGTTTCTCCTTGCTTCATGACTAGAATCTACCCGGACTTATTCCTCAAAGCACACTGAAGGAATAAAGTTTATTTCAAGAATGTCTGTAGATTTGGGGATTTGCTAAAGAACCTATGAAAATATATCTACTAAAATTATTTTGTATTACAGTGAGAGGAGGGTCTTTTCTGGAAACAGTTCCTTTTTGATATTTAAACTACTACATCTGTTGAACTATCCAGTCTCTTGAGCTTGTGGTGTTGGAGATAGGAACCCAGAAATGTTAATATGTCTACCTCCAACAAATCCCTGTTCTCTCCTAAGAAAAACAGTACAAGTTTTGAAACAGTTAATGAATGCAAGGTTGAGATGTTCATTGTGTCTTTCTACCTCAGTAAAGGACAGACTTTGCTTCATATACTCTACTTTTGTGTGAAATATTTGCTAGGTATCTGTAGTGAATTTAACAATACCTATTATCCCCACTCTAAAAGCAAGAAAAACTAAAATGTTCTCAAATATAAAGTGAATGGTATTTCTGGCAAGGTATTCAAAATGCATTGTGCTATTATTGTCTGCTGTGGCAAAGCGTTAAAATGCTTGCAAGCCGTTACGTATTTTTTATCTTTCATTAATATGCATTGAGTAGGTGTTAAAATTTCAGTTGTAAAAGTTTCCAAAGTGTTTAATTGAAGACCATTTTTGTCTAAATCTTACTAAGAAATTTTCCCTATAGTATAAGGAAGAAAAATTAATTTTTAGCCTATTAAAGAAATAAAACTCAGACTATTATGAAAAGTCATAAATAACCTCCAGCAGTGCTTATATATCACTTTTTAAAAGAGGTGAAGTTTCACTGGGTAAAAATGAGAGCTATAAAGTTCGCAATGAGACCTCAACCTGTTCTCTAAGTGGTGGCTGCACTCTAAATTACTGATAAAATTGATAGCTGTATTTGTTGGATATTTTTCAGAATTTTCTTCTCCAGTCTGTGTGTTCTCTTCAGTAAGATAGATGTTCACTAAATATTTTTAAACAATAATTCAAACTACCTCCTTTACCCATCTTAATGTTAAAAGTACATCTCATCTTCATAACAATAATGAATCATATAAAATGGCCAACTTTTGCTTTTATGTTTTATTTTGATTCAACCACTGTTTTGGTTCCTATTTGTACTATACCCCAAGGATGTCATTGACAATTATAATTTCTGCCTGTTTTCACACTTTAATTTTCAATACTGCAGTAGAGAACTATGCAAATATTGGTGACAAAAGAAAATAATTACAGGATATGTTATAAGCCAAATGTAGCAAAATGTGATGGATAATGTGCCACAAAAATAAAGTTGTTGGTTTTTTGAGTTGATTTTTTTCCCACAGAAATGATGAAAATACAGGATAGAGACAGCTACGCAAACTTTCAGCTATTTTTCGCCTGATGGTCTAACCATGACTGTATAAAATTGAGTCAAAATACAGACTGATTCATGGATCAGATCAGATCATTTGTGCCACTGACAGTTTCCTATGGATAGGCAAACTAACTAAAAGTAAGCTAAAATAAGCTCTTCTCTCTTTTCTACATTATAAGCACCAACAGGATTGTTGTGTAGACACTTCTCCCACCGTTAAAAAAAATGAAGGTTTTGACTACACAGCCTGCTTCATCCCATAGATACCAGAAATGTACCACTCTCTTGAGAGATGCCACGTTTTACTCACATTGTGTACAGTTGTTTCCATGGTCCTTCTGTATCTGTTAAAGTTTGAACTTCAATCATCTAACATGTGTCAAGAGACACATTTGATATCTAGGAAACTGCTTAAAAAAGACAAACTTGCGGACAGTCTAAAATACCTGTAGCGCTAGTTACCAACAGCGTGGTAACTAGGGTTTTTGTTTGTGTGGGTTTTTTTCATAAAATCATAGAATCATAGAGTGGTTAGGGTTGGAAGGGATCATAAGGATCATCTAGTTCCAAACCCCCCCACCATGGGCAGGGACACCCTACACTAGACCAGGTTGCCCAAAGCCCCATCCAGCCTGGCCTTGAACACTGCCAGGGAGGGGGCAGCCACAGCTTCTCTGGGCAACCTGTTCCAGTGTCTCACCACCATCACAGGGAAAAATTAATTCCTAATGTTCAACCTAAATCTCCCCTCTTTTAGTTTAAACCTATTACCCCTTGTCCTGTCACTATACTCCTTACGAAACGGTCCCTCTCCGTCTTTCCTGTAGGTCCCTTTAGGTACTGGAAGGCTGCAATTAGGTCTCCCCAGAGCCTTCTCTTCTCCAGGCTGAACATCCCCAACTCCCTCAGCCTGTCCTTGGAGGAGAGGTGCTCCAGCCCTCTGATCATCTTTGTGGCCCTCCTCTGGACTTGCTCCAGCAGCTCCAGGTCTTTTCTGTACTAAGGATTTCAGAGCTGGATGCAGTACTCTAGGGGGTGTCTCACAAGAGCAGAGTAGAGGAGGACAATCACCTCCCTCGACCTGCTGGCCACGCTATTTCTGATGCAGCCAAGGACATGATTAGCTTTCTGGGCTGCCAGCACACACTGCTGACTCATGCTGAGTTTTTCATCAACCAGCATCCCCAAGTCCTTCTCCTCAAGGCTGCTCTCGATCCTTTCTCTGCCCAGACTGTAGCTGTGCTTGGGATTACACCAACCCGTGTGTAAAGCCTTGCACTTGGCCTTGTTGAATTTCATGTGATTCTCAAAGGCGTACCTCTAAAGCCTGTCAAGGTTCCTCTGGATGGCATCGCTTCCCCTCAGCATGTCGACTGCACCACACAGCTTGGCATCAACAGCAAACTTGCTGAGGGTGCACTCAATTCCACTGTCTGTGTCACTGACAAAGATGTTAAACAGTGCTGGTCCCAGTACTAACCCCTGAGAAACACCTTGAAATGAACTTTTGATTGAGCTCTGTGAGAAAAAACTATTGATGAAGAATATACCTAATACCTATATACATGTATTTAAAGACATGTTTCGGTGACCTGAAAGACCATTTCATATCTCTGATACCCAAAAGAAAATAAGAGCCTGCATTCTTTGTCCAGGATAAAGATACAGGAAGGAGGCAGCAGTTTTAGTGAAATGAAAAATTCAGAAAATATATTCAGAAATTAAGCAATGTTCGATTTCCATTTGGCATGACATTGAAGGGTGCTTGTCCATAGTGAGTCTATGTTCTCCTTTTGGAGCTGAATACCCTTGTCACTAGGTAGGGATGATACACTCATGACACACTGGTGGTTCAGGCAGAAGACAAAACAGAAATCATCTCGTGAGATATAGGCAGTTTAAGAAGTCTATTATAAAAATACTATAATCATAAAATTCCGAAATGATACCTTCTTTATTTTGTCATAGTGTGATCTATCTATTCCTTGTAACTCTGTGTTCATATCTTAAATACTCCCAAAGCTGAAACTCCTCCCAAGGTACACAGGGACATCATATGGCTAACATTTCGCTTCACCACAGGAAAGCCAGGATCAGCTATTTGCAGGAACAGAGCCTGTAAAATCAGTTATGGGAGTGTAGCTGAACATTCGCCAGGTGCACGTTTGACTTGGGCAATTTGGCTTCAGATCTGGATGGGTCCACAACCCGGACCATTAGCTGCAAATTGCAACTTGCAGAAAGGAGGGAGGGCACCCAAGAAGCGACTGCAGCCCCAAAGGAAACAGGAGTGATGCTTCTGTGTTTGTGTCTTGCACAAACAGTACAGTACAGATCACCTCGGTGTCACAATGGAGACCCTTTGAGGAACCCCAGCACTGAGCGAAGACACACTGCAACACCTACAGCTTGCACGGGTATTCCAGTCAGCAGCATGGCATGGACATGTTCAAGTCAAACTATCTAAAACAAAGCAATGTAACTTAGGATGATACGTAATTGTTAGAATACGCAATTTCATTTCTTCAATGTAAAATGCAGGTGGTTGCACTCTGTTTAAACATGATTTTGAAAAGTATCTGGGTCAGTATTTCTGCTCCATTCTCCTGCCTGAGAAGCACATAAACATTTTGGTAAAAAAACCCAAGGACCAGGTGTGGTGCTTTGTCATAGTGTGTGGGTTTTGTCTACAACTCCAACAAAATGTATATATTTTTTGTTTTTCATAGTGTGTATTAGTAAAAGGGATGTGACTAGACAGCAGGGAGGAGGGCTGCCTTTTTGTTTCATCTTGGTGTGGAGGGAAAGGAGACTACATGCTCCCTGGGACAAGCTATGTCTCATCACAGTGACAAAATTAAACTTGAATGATCCTTTTTCAAGCTCTATTTCCCCCCTGTTATTCTTCTTTGGAATGCATAAGCAAATGCAGATTGTCATAGTTTAACCCCAGCCAGTAACGATGCACCATGCAGCCTCCTGCCAACTCCTACCCCCATCCCCCCAAGGGGCTGGAGAGGAGAATGGAAAAAAACCAACATCATGGGTTGAAATAAATCAGTTTAATAAGATAACAAAGGATAATAATAATAATAACAACAACAATAACAATAAGAGTAATAAACTAACCCCACAAATGTGAGGAGCTGTTGACTCCATTGAGGGTGGAGAGGCCTTGCAGAGAGATCTGTACAGATTAGAGAACTGGGTAATCACCAGCCGCATGAAGTTTAACCGGAGCAAGTGCCGGATTCTGCACCCGAGCAGGGGCAGCCCTGGCTGTACATACAGACTGGGGGATGAGACACTGGAGACCAGCCATGCTGAAAGGGTCTTGGGGGTCTTGGTCGACAGCAAGTTGCACATGAGCCAACAGTGTGCCCAGGCTGCCAGGAAGGCCAGCCGTATCCTGGGGTGCATCAAGCACAGCATTGCCTGCAGGTCTAGGGATGTGATTGTCCTAGTCTACACTGCGCTGGTGCAGCCTCACCTCAAGTGCTGTGTGCAGTTTTGGGTGCCACAGTACAAAAAAGGACATAAAGCTATTGGAGTATCCAGAGGAGGGCAACTAAGATGGTGAAGGGTCTAGAGGGGAAGACGTATGAGGAGAGGCTGAAGACCCTTGATTTGTCCAGCCTGGAGAAGCAGAGACTGAGGGGAGACCTCATGGTGACCTACAGCTTCCTCATGAGGGGAAGCGAAGGAGCAGGCACTGATCTACTCCTCCTGGTGACCAGCAGTAGAACCCAAGCGAACAGCATGAAGCTGCAACAGGGGAGGTTCAGGTTGGAGATCAGGAATAGGTTCTTCACTGAGAGGGTGGTTGGGCACTGGAACAGGCTGCCCAGGGAAGTGGTCACTGCACCGAGCTTGGATGAGTTAAGAAGTGCCTGGACAATGCTCTCAGTCATCTGCTCTGATTGGGCTGGTCCTGTGTGGAGCCAGGAGTTGGACTTGGTGATCCTTCTGGGTCCCTTCCAACTCGGGATATTCTGTGATTCTATGAATGATGCACAAATGCAGTTGCTCACCACATGCAGAAAAAACACAACCTCATGCCCAGTCTGTTTTCAACAGCAATCCTGCCACCTGGCTCGCTTCCCCAGTTATACCTGGATCATGACGTTCCATGGCAGGGAACGTCCCTTTGGCCAGCCTGGGCCAGCGGTCCTGGCTGTGCTCTCCCAGTTTCTTGTGCCCCTGGCAGGGCGTGAGAATCTGAAAAGTCCTTGACACTGTAGGCACTGCAACTGCCCAGCAACAACTAAAACCATCAGTGTGTTATCAACATTATTCTGACACTAAATCCAAACCACAGCACTATAGTGGCTACTAGAAAGAAAATTAACTTTATGTCATGTGAAACCAGACACATGAGATAAAGATAATCTAGATTAGCTAGATTTTGTGGATATCCTGCCAATGTCCTGTAGCCTAAGAGCAGTTTATGAAGCAGTGAATGAGAAACACTGGTCTAGTGGAAAACAAAATGCAAAAAAAAAATTGATTTACAGCCTTTTCACTGCTGCTTAAATGCTGTGTGGCCATGGTCCAGACTCTCCATCTCCCTGTGCTTCTATTTACTTTAATTTTGTCTTCCCTCCTTCTTGTTTATACATTTAGTAAACTGCTTATGGCTCCCATTGTCATCCTATGATGCTGAACAGGATTCACCTCTGATCTGGGTTAGGGCATCTGGGCACTACTCTATTACACACACAATTTTGTGTCACTTGCAAGATAAAGTGTGTAGTTTTGCAGCCTAGCCTGGTAGTAGCTGGCATAATAAAGAAAAATGGCCATACTCTGTACAGCAAATGGTTTTTAGCACTAGCACATAAGATTACAAGTAATCCAGACAAGCATTAGTATGGGCAATCTGTAAGTGATGGACAGTAGTGAAGTTTCAGTAGTGCCATAACAATTTTATGAAAGCCATTACAATGCATTATGGTATTGATCTGCATCAAAAATCTCAGCAAGATTCTCTAAAAGAATGACACTGCTATATTTTTATTCATACTGCTAACAAGTAGTTCTGCAATACTTCCTGAATTTATCCTTTATCTTTTTACTAGTGACTCTGGTTTTCATGCATCTTCAACAATGATTTTGCTCTGTGTAAGGAGACAGATGCAGAAATATTTTTCAAGTGTTGAGTGCCAAGATATATCTGAAATGAAATCCTGATCCTTCAGAACTCCTCCTGTTTTCTTCAATGTAGTAAGGATTTTGCCTGGTGCTATGAATACAACTGGAAAATCCTTGGTAATTCAGATAAGTTAATCAATCATTCAGGGGTAGATCCACAGAAAATATAGAGTAAGTAGAATGATTAAGAGTTGATTACATCCAGTATGTAGAAACTCAAGCCTGTCTTCAGCTGTTGACTCCTATTTCAGCATTTTGAAAAATTACAATTCACTACATGTCTAATATCTTTTGGAGGAGTAAAAAGGAGGAAATTAAGGGCTTCAGGACAAATCCATGCAGCAGAAAGCAGTGCTTTGCATAGGTACTCACACTTTGCATAAACCACTTAGGCTGGAGCATAGTAGTAGCAAAGCCCAACAATGTCCTACAAATCATAAAGGTTCAGGAAAAAAATCAGTATTCCTCTGACCACGTGTAACAGATCAAAGCTCACCTGTTTGAAAAGACACTTCAGAGATAAATATGTGCTCAGGGTGGTTAATTCTGCCTTGTGAATGAACAGGTATGCGAAATGGAATTTCATGCAACATCTTGAGCCTAATATTAGGACAGCAGAAAAAGAAAAAAAGATTCATAGCTACCTGAAATTAAAATTGCATGTCAACATTTTCACTACATTCTCAGTGGGGGAATGAAGAGTGCATTCAGTAAGGCTTATATCCCCATGGATATGATGTTCAAGAAAAGAGAGAACACAGTAAGTAAATTAATTGTCTATTATAAAGTCTGCTCTTCTATGGAGCTTAGGTGAGTTGAGAGGATATTCTACCTTATGATCTTCATAACAGCATTTATTTATTTGTCTGGTTTAATGTAAAATGGAATTCATGTGTTTCCTTCTCCCTTTCAGCCTCACCCCACCCAAATTCAGGACGTTTTCTTTGGCTGTTGAGACACACACATTTGGACATAGTGAGAGGGAGATTTCAGAGTGTCTCATTAGTCAGGGGCAGCAAATTACCATACCACCTAGAAGGAAACCAGTGAAAAACGTAAGAATAGAAGTCTGATTATTCCAGGAAAAGCATTGCTTCTAGTAGCAGATAACTTCTCCCTTCACATTTACTCATTTCTGGTATCTGACACAATACAAGGAAACTAATTTTTTGCGTATTTCTCATTGTCATTTCTTTATTCCCTCCAGTGCATATGGGAAGAACAAAGTATCTCCAAAGTGACTTCTCTACTTCTCTTCTGTTCTATGTTATGCCTTGCAGATAACCAAACGGGCAAGGAATTAAGTCTTCTACATTTCTGTACTCCCCAGAGTATGTGGAAGACAAGATACGATCTTGCCTTTAAAAGACAACAACATTCTATACATTTTCTAAACTACCTGAAGGATTCCACAGTAGGCCCGCACTAAAGACTAATGCAGAATTAAAATCTCTAGAATGTCTTAAATTCTTTACATTAAGAAGTTATAATTTTAATCTAACCTTAAGGATCTTGCCCCTAGTCATGGCTATAGAATTTTTAAAGGAAGAATTACACTATAAAAACAGTAGATGATGTTCCTTTTATTATTTAAAGCTTGGTTTACTGCAGTTTTAACACAGTACCTGTCATGTATTTTCATTTTACAGTACCAGAGTTGCAACATAACAGAATATCAGTAAAACCCAGGGATTTTATGGCATACATTATTTTTACAATATTGTACTGTTAATGTATGATACCTTTTTCTTTTTCTCTAATCTCTTTTTCTCGCAGAGGACCATATACCGTTATACATACTAAGTAATTGTGCAGTGCTTAAAAATGAGGCAGTAGGCATCCAGTTAATTGTTACATCTTGAATACTTTAAAACCCACTAACTGTAAACTGTCCTGTGTAGCAATGTTAGAAGAAACGCTTTATTGACCGTTGTCCAGCATACAGCACTGAAGAATTATTTCTATGTATAAAAGCAACATAAAATTACATCTCAGTTTGAGAGTAATACATTACTTTTTCTGCTGTCATAGGGAAAACAGTCCTTGCCTCCTCACCCACTGCACCAATTTTTTTATGTATTCAAATTATTATGAAACTCTTGAGCTAGCTTTTTTTGCCGCTGGTATTGTACAAGTTACTGTCTCTAGTTGACACTTTGTTTCTTTATTGGCAAGCCATGAAAAAGAACCATAAAATCTAACAGAAGTATGACACCATCTGATCTTCTTGATGAGTTTCAATACCATCCAATGAGGCTGTATAAAACTTTCTTCCCTATTAAGTGGGAACATGATACCTCTGTTGCACCAAAGGATGGTCTGGGCTCAAAAGGGCAGAATGTGAACAGAACTTTCTGCTGTCTTTCCATAAATTTGGTGAGTTCTTTGTAAGGGAAGAGTTGGAGGGAACTAAAAAAAAAAAAAAAAAGAAAAAGTGATTTTTCAGATATAAGCCGTACAACTTCCTGGCAGTTACAAATAACAAATAAAAATATTCTACCTGAGCATATTAAGCTTGTGTTTTGCACATTAAATGAGAAATGATCTATTGAAACTGTATCCCTAAAGCTGAATACCAGCAGTACTCCTGGAAAGAAAGGATCACATTAATGTATCTCCCATAGGTAACATCAAACTTTTGCCCCCCTCATTTTAAGGAATACTTCCTCAGTCTTCCAATGCTCTTTACGAAGGAGTAGTCTTTGGCTGAAATCATAGTTCTAGTATATAAAACTCTGGCCCTAGGACAGTTGCAATAATCACATGCACTATAATCTTGATGGTAAATCTTATATTTTATAGAGTAATCAGATGTTTATTTTAGTTTAACTCCAAGTAATACAATAACACAAAGTAAAAATTGGTTTTACTGGCATATGCAGAGGATGAAGAAGTTACCATCAGGTCAAATGATGTGGTGGTGGTACACGGAGTAGAAGCTAAGTGTACTATCCACATTATCCATACTGACCTGTACTAAATTTGTACTTGTTCTCATTTAGAAGATTTGTTGTACTTTGTCTAGGATAGTGGCTAATAATGTATTTAACTCTTTAGTCTGACCCTGGCTGAAGAGTAGGTAGGGAAATAAGGACACATACCTCTGTGAGAATAAGGCTACATGGGTGTAGACTGTCATTTCAACACTCTTCCAGTGTGGAAGCTAACAGTTCAAACCACTGTATGTTTCTCACATTTTGTGCCAGTGTTCTATAATATAATGAGAAGTTACATTTCTTTGTTTGTTTGTTTGTTTGTTTATGTTTTTCCACTCTGGGAAGAAAATATTCACTTAGAAAGGATATTCAGAACTAGCAATAAGAAATGCAAGGAAAAAAATCTCCAAGAAAATATTTTTCTGAAGACCTGCAAGTACTTATCTCAATACATCGCTTGCCACTCTACTTGTCAAGGTTAGAATAATGCTGTTAAGTGTAGGCAGAAGATTTATTGTCTTTCTCTCATTGCATTTCTTGGCAATTCCATTGAGGAATCTACCAATCCCTAACACTGGAGACAGGGAACTAGATTGGATGAACTATGGACCTGATGCAGGATGACGTACATATCTGTATACTCCCTACGGACTTTTGCCTTTAAAACTCAGTCCTGCAAATCATCCTGAGAAAATGGGATGCTTGGAGTGGGATTCAAATCTTTATACATCACTTCTCTATATATCTGATGCAGAAATAACAGCATTCACACTGAAAGTGTCTACTGTGCAAAAAAAATCTCTTTGCAGTTACATTTTCCTCCAAAAGTTTAGCAGGGCTTGCTTATAGCCATTGGAAAGTGAGTAGGGTTTTGGTGGTTTGGTTTCTTTTTTTTTTTTTTTTTTTTTTTTTTTTTTTTTTTTTTTTTTTTTTTTTTTTTTTCTTTTTCTTTTTTTTTTTTTTATTAACTTATGCCCTTACCCTCTGAATCCTCATATTCTAAGAAACCACTTTTCGCTTCCCCCTGCTTGTGGAATAATTGCTATTCACCAAGATACCTTACACAAGCACTTTTCTCAATTACTTTGATTTCCTTCAAAAAGCAGATTCTTTTTAGGCTCAGTAATTCACATCATTGGTATTCAAGCTGATCTTTCTCATTCTTTCCCCACCCTTTTTTTTTTCCCTTGCTTCTCTCTCTATTTCAACCTGTTGACAAAGATCTCAAAGGTTTTTTTGTCACCTTCTGAGTCTAATTATAGGAGTGAAGATATTACTTTTCATCTGCCAGTGTAGACAGCTATTTTCCAAAATTTCCTCTAGAGGCAGATGATAACCCTTTCTTTTACTGAAGTGAAAATCAAAGAGTGTGATGCAACTAGCTAGTCTGGTCTCTTATTATGTGAAGTATCCACTTATCACTATTTATTCAAAATATTTGTATTGCACAGTGTGATGTGCAACGTGATAATGCAGAGAGGTTCATCGTTTTACCTAAAGAACCCTGTAAAATGCTTACCCTGGTGCCTTTGTGGGAAATTATAAAAGTTATCAAATAAGGGGACATGAAAAAAGAATACTGTAACTGATTTTCTTTTAAAAATGCAAGTCTGATTTCTCTGTCATACATCTGAAATCCTCTATGTGGCTTTAATTATGCTTTGTGATGCGATATTTTGTAGTCCACAGATGCTGTAATCCGTATTTCTACAGTTACGCTGGCTCATTGAGAAAAGATGAGCAATTTAAGGAAAATAAAACAAATTAAAAAAAAAAGTTTTTGAAACATTGTGTAGTACTTTTACTTCATGATTGATGTCAAGTTCAGAAGTGGTTAAATTAACATATCCTAAATGAAACTCAGAAAATATCTCTAGATTATATGCATAAGTGGCTGCTAGCACAGCTCTTCAGGTAAATCAGTTTGGATATAGCTTAGTTCACTTATTCAAGTTGAAGGGAAAATTTGAAAATATATCCTGAAGACTTTTCGGTTTCCACACCAGTTCCTATATTTTGACTCTCCTTTTGGTGGCCTGACCAGTGTAACTTGATTTATTAATTTGGTGTGTAAAAGCTGAAGAAAAAGATTTTTATTTTACACCTGTCCAATACCTTGGTCTTAAACTGTCAAAGAGGGACATTTATGCTTCTGTGCAACCCCAGAAGAACAGAACCTGTTGCAGAAGCTCTGATTTCATCTTAAAGGACAAATCTAGCAAAGCGGTAATCCAAAACCATGTTTCTATTTATTACATAAATGTGTATCTGTATAGGTGATCATATGTGTACACATACAACTCTTATATTTATCTTATGTGTGGTGATGAGAGAAGAGGATGTACTGACAAAGGGCTGCTGAAATATTGCACGTCCCCTGCGTGGTTGGTGCAAGGTGTAACAACGGCACTTGGTACAGACGGATCACAGATGATTCTTGTTACTGTAAGTCAAAGAGAGCTGAAAAGTAGCTTAATCTACAATTCCTGACACCAGTTTGTAGATCAGTGACCTAAAATACTGCGGTACTGAAAGAACTGTTATGGTCTGTTGTGCACTAAATCTAGTCGAAAAATTCATGACATCCTTAATTACATAAATAAGTGTATTCTTACATTAAGTGACTTTTAACAAGATGAAGCCATTCTTACATTTTTCAAAGTGGAGAAATCAATTCTTCTAGATTAAGACTGTAATTTGAAAAGTTATAACATATTTTAATACTATATAAGTTGAAGAATTTTCTTGCAATGGGGCATTTTTTCTTCCTGTTGCCTTGAAAAGAGGCTTCTTTTTAGTTTAAGTATTTTGACCTATTCCATTATCAAATGACATTTTTACAAACAACGTTTTCTGAGATGGAGTGCTTTTCAGATAATAATCTGAAAGGGCTTTACAATTTTAATCTGGCTTCTAAATCGTGCTTGTGATCTCAAGGATCATTTGGTGGACTTGGCAGTGTTAGGTTTATGGTTATGTTCAATGAGCTTAAGGGTCTTTTTCAACCTAAATGATTTTATGATTCTAATAAATTTGTTTTTAAAATTAATAAACAAATGTTTCTGTAGTTGGAAAATGAATGTATTTTCCTATGATTTTTTTTTTAACCTGAAAAATCAATATCCCCAAACTTTTTGTTAAGGTAATTACAAAACATAAAAAACAATGAAGGAAAAAAACAAAAGGGAGTAAAGGCTTGTTGCTTTGAGGATATGAAATATAGACAGTACAGATCTCCATTTTCTCCTACTGAAGTGACAGAGGGCAAGTACAGTCTTAGAAGTTTAATTCTGAAAGACATTTCACAGCACTAGAATGCTCCTAGTACAAACGTGCTATAGAACATGAAAAGATCATAATCAGCAGTTGCTGGGTTCCCCAAATATACTAATTTTTCCATTACATGGTACCTCTTGCTGATCAAAGACTACAGAGAGATTAAGTGACTTTTGTATACATGGAGGCTGCATACCATTTGATCAGTTAACAGAAGTTAACTTTTTCTGCTTCTGATTCCCTTAATGTGATCCATTCTAATAAGAAAGTTTTTCTGATGTATCTGAAGTCAGGTTCAATCACTGTGGTATTGCAATGCCTGTGAAACGGTAGTCTTTTCCATTGGTAGGCACACACAGCAAGTACATGTACAGATAAGTAGAAGAGACTATCCTTTCTAAATACACGTTTGTACAGGAAAATAAAAGAAAATGACGTGGGAGACAGACTTAAGCATTCAAAGCAAAAATCCTCTGTACTTCTACGAGCTGGGATTTCACAAGGTATCAGCGCAAGAGAATTTGCTGTAATAAAATATGTACCTGATTATCACTCTGCAGTCATATATTCTCCATCATGAAGTAAATTTGCTGAGACTCTGCAAAGAAGTATATGTGCGCCTAGGAAAACCTACGGGCTTCTTTATTTCTTGCCATGTATTGTTGAAATGTCTGAGTCCCAGACAGTGTCTTCTTACAGTATTGGACAGATGCAACAGCTCAAGTCCTGAACTATTATAACCAAGTCAGCACAGTCCTGCAAAACCTGAGCTCAGTAGCCCTGGCCTCGTTCTTTCCAGGGACTCACATCAATACAGCTCATTTCACATTTGCACCAAAGTTGCTACCATGTAGACTGCCTTGCATGTCTGTACCATGCTTCCAAATATTTCTGGTTTCATTTGTAGAGATGTGTGGTGGTACACAATGGTAAGTAAGATTGAAATTGCTATTCACATATTGAAAATATTTTACTTAATCTTAAAATTATTTGTATGTACAGTGCTAATGGAAAATAATTAATGTGGGGTTTAGGGCAAGCCTCTGATTCTAGATTTGTTCACAGAGAACAGCTGAATATCTCTGCACATGCAGAGTCAGTACACCCTAGGGTCCAACATAACATTTGCCTTCTGCGTTTTCCACTCTTTTGTGTCTGAGGTGCAGCTATTGCAGCAGTCTCAGTGAAAAAATGTTGGAGGGATGCTGATACACCCAGCATGCAATTTCATTCTGTACTCTTCTGGGAGGAAAGCTGTACTCTCCCCAGTCCCTTCCACACAAACAGAGCAATGAAGGATGATATTGACAAACAGGAACTGTGCCTGAGATTGAAAACACTATCCAGAAGGCAGAAATAGCTTCACATAGGCAGAAAAATAGTAAGTCTTCTAGCACTAAAGGAAACATTGATCATAAATGGCTTCTATTGATCCCCTTCTGATGCCAAGAAGACCGCAAGCTCACAGAGGTGAAATAAATATGTACTTTACTGCAAGTGATTCCTTCTTCATGTGGCTTAAATGGTGATTTGCATTCAGGCAAGCTCTTAATGCTTCTAACAGCCATCCCTTTGCACAGTGCCTGTGCATTGCAGATCTTCCTGCCCTCTGCCTGGGTGACTTTAGCCTTTTCCTGATTTCCTTGATATTCAAAATCCTAGCAGTTCTGAACTGCAGAGGAAGGTGACAGATAAATCACTCAGCTCACAAATACAAATTAGCTTGAATATTCACAACTTATATGATGTCTTACATCATTCTGTGTCTTTAGCTACTTGGACTTTGTGAAAGGTGATGTAACTAGACGAATACCAGAGAATACCATAATGTCAGGGGAAATGAGGATGGCAGAACTCCTCAATCTGATCTTTGATAGAGAAGGACAGCTGATACACAGCTTAGAGTCTGTGAAAGGAGAGAGACTGAAGATCTAGTTGAGAGAGAAGTGATTTCTGGTTTGGTGTGGAATCTGGCATCAGATATCAGATCCACCTTTACTTTGCTGAAGATGTGGTCCTTCAACTATCTACTTAAGGAAAAGTTCCTTCCTACAATTAGTGTCTAAATCTTGGTGAGTATCCTAGCTGAGGTCACTATGACAAAGATTTAATGAAGTGTGGAATCAGAACAGGATACCATTGTGAATTAGGCTCCAGCATGTGAAGAAACATCTTGCTCTGCCTTTCTAGGAATAACAGAATAGTAGTAATGCCTTTGTGTTTCTGATATTCCCTTATGAGTTATTCCATTGGGCACTAAGAATACTTCAACAATGTTAGTTCAAAATAGAGTCATACTTATTTATCTGTGACTACAAGAATTACCCTGAGCAAGAAGTAGCATTTTCATTACGTGTCCTAGAAACAGGAAAGTGTGGTGTAGGCACAGACCCCTTTGGTAAGGGAAAACTGGGGAGTGGCGCTGTGTGATGAAAAGTACTAGGATGAGATTTTATTTCTGTTGTTAACCTAAGTAACATATACAGCCAAACTCTTAAAAAGTATCTGTGCTTATCCGAAAAAATAGAACATCACACATACTTATGAAGGTAGTTAGGCTTTGTTCTTCCTTTTTTTTTTTCCCCTGCAAAAATAAGCAATGCCTTTGAACATGATAGAGTGAATCAGATTTACCCCTGCTTGCAATGTGCCCTCATGTGAATAGACACTATTTGGCACGCCATGAGTTTGTGTAAATTGAAGGACCCAGAAGCACTTTCCTGATCTCAGAATGGATATGTATGCTCGCTGTTTCTGGCTTGCACATCAGGATCAGGCTTGTGTGTGTACACATACTCTTTCTTTCAGGAGAAAGGCAGGCAGGGAGCTTGAGTCAGGCTAAAAGATACAATTTCTTTCATGTCTCGTCTGGATTGATAAGGGTCCAGGAGGCTGGATAACAAGGTGGAACATACCTTGTTATAACTGGTATGATCTCCACTTGCACTTTCTTTGGAACTTAGAAGTTATCTAAAAATATATTTTTGTACAAATATATCTACAATGTAATATAATAGAGAAGCATGGCCTCTCCCACCCTCCCAAAAAAAACCCCCAGACTTCAACTGTGCTTTTGCAGACATTGATTGATTAAGCAAATGTGAAAAATAAACCTGGTTGAGTTGTTGAGACAGATGTCATAATAATTACGTATCTTCAAGTTAAAACTCTGTATTCTTGATTAAATGTATCTTAGCCCTCATATGGCTCAGTGGCTACACAACATCATCATCCTAGAAAGTCAGCAAGGCATTCACGCTAGAAATGCTCTCACAGCAGGGGAAACAGCAAGGGTACATTATTTTGGAACTACTGGCACAGCATGGCCTTCAACAATAGAGAGAGCACAGGCTTTGCTGCTCTAGGTCACTCCTCCCAACGTGTCACAACAGATGTTTAGTTACTCAGCAGCTTAAAAAATGGCGAAAGGACAAATATTGTAAGAATTGTCTTCTCTAGCTTTGAAAGCAAACCGGTTTTAGAAAAGGGAGGCTGAAATCTTGCAACAAGGAGAAACAGCTGCCACACCGAAGAACTAGCAACAAATCAAGTCAAAGTGCTCTACGTCCTTGCTGGTATTAATACGACTGCTGAGGAAACACATGTACAACAGCCACGTAACTAAATATTTGCTAATTCATTCAACAGAAATGCTTTATTCTTTGTCAGGATGGAGGATTTGGGGCCAGTAAAACAACAAAAAGGCTGACGTAAGACAGATGTATTGACAGAAGAGCACTGTATCAGCCATTTTTTGAAATGTTATTTCTGCATTTTGGAGGACAGAACCCTCAAACAGCTTTACTGTTTATGGATAATTTACAGAGAAATGAAGCTTATATCATTGAGCCAGAGAATAGAATGAATACTGAGAGTCTTTGAAGAAGTCATATAGTATAAGTAGGAAAATAAAAGCTTCAGATCCCTTCAAACATGAAGCAGGGACTAGTATTCAGTCACAGAAATTCACTTGTCAACTGCGTGCACCAAATAGGTTTAAATAGACCAGTCTTTGTGAGTAAACAGGCAACTAAGACATATGGCTAAATTAAAAATGTTCGTTATTAGTGAAGGTAGGATTAGAAATCACAGAAGCACAGAACAGTAGGGGTTGGAAGGGACCTCTGGAGATCATCTATTCCAACTCCCCTGCTAAAGTAGGATCAGCGAGAGCAGGTTGCACAGGATTGTGTCCAGGCAGGTTTTTAGTATCTCCAGAGAAGGAGGCTCCACAACCTCTCTATCACACTCAAGGTGAAGAAGTTTTTCCTCATGTTTAGATGGAACTTCCTGCATTCCAGTTTGTGCCCATTGCCCCTTGTCCTGTCACTGGGCATCACTGAAAAGAGTCTGACCTCATCCTCTTGACACCCACCCTTTAGATAATAACAAGTTGATAAAATCCCTTCTCAGACATCTCTTCTCCGGGCTAAACAGACCCAGCTCTCTCAGCCTTCACTCATTTGAGAGATGGTCCAGTTCACTAATCATCCTTGTAGCCCTCCGCTGAACTTTCTCTTGTAGTTCTTTGTCTGTCTTGAACTGGGGAGCCCAGAACTGGTCACAACGCTCCAACTGTGGCCTCACTAGGGCAGAGTAGAGGAGGAGGATAACATCCCTCAACCTTCTGGCCACGCTCTTCTTGATGCACCCCAGTATACTATTGGCCTTCTTGGCCATGAGGGCACACTGCTGGCTCATGGAGAGCTTGTTGTCCACCGGGTCCTTCTCTGCAGAGCTGCTTCCCAGCAGGTCAATGCCTAACCTGTACTGGTGCTTGGGGTTATTCCTTCCTCGGTGCAGGACCCTACACTTGCCCTTGTTGAATTCCATTCAATTCCTCTCCACCCAACTCTCCAGCCTGTCCAGGTCTCACTGAATGGCAGTGCAGCCTTCAGTGTATCAGTCACTCCTTCCACTTTTGTATTGTCAGCAAACTTGCTGAGGGAACACTGTCCCTCACCCAGGTCATTGATGAATAAGTTGAGTAAGACTGGACTAAGCGCTGATCCCTGGGGCACACCGCTAGCCACAGGTCTCCAACTAGACTCTGCACTACTTGTCACAACCCTCTGAGCTCTGTCATTCAGCCAGTTCTCTATCCCTCTCAAAAACACATCAATAAAATTACTATAGAATCATAGAATCATTAAAGTTGGAAAGGACTTCCGAGATCAAGTCCAACTGTCAACCTAACCCCATCATGCCTACTAAACCATGTCCTGGAGTGCCACGTCTACACGGTTTTTGAATGTCTCCAGGGACAATGATTCAACCACCTCTCTGGGCAGTCTGCTCCAACACCTCCCTACTCTTTCTGTGAAGAAGTTTTTCCTGATATCCAACCTAAACCTTACCTGACGCAACTCAAGGCCATTCCCTCATTAATTATTATAATTAATACAATACAATATTTGGGCCCAGAAGAGCTGCTAACATTTTTTTACTTTTCCACTTATTCCAAAAAATGCTGACATATCTCACTGCAGTGAGTACAAGAGATGTTTTGACTTTGTAGGCAATAGTTTAGCCTCCTAATCAGTGCAAGTAAGGACAGGCTTTGGTATGACTCTACACAGGAAAAAGAAAATGCTTATGCTATTTTAGTCTGTTCCAGTTGGTTTATTTAGAAGCATTTTGGGGGCCATCAGAAATAACAAGCTCCTTTTTGAAACTATAATATTCTACCATAACAAAGGATGAATTGGATTCTCTTACTTCTTGTGATCTTCATTATCTACGTTCAATAAATTTTACTTGCAAGCAGAGTAAGTAGAATCTCTGCAAAGCTTTTCCTGTATGCATCTGCACAAAAGCAAATAATGAGATGGGCTGATCAGCAGAACCTGCTGAAGCTGTTTTTACAGTATGTATACTGCTGAAACAGCATGGAGGGGACTGAGTTCAGGGCAAGCAATTGTAATGGTATAGCTTTATGCCTGGAATTCTGTTTTAAGTAAAAAGAACTATTAGAGCATCTAATCTGAACACCTGTATGAGAAAAGCCCTAGAATTTAATTGAGTTATTTCTTAAATCCATAATTTATTAAGAGGAATAGGCTAGAGACTCATTAAAGGTTCATTCACATGAATATGTACATGTATAATGAATCCAGCGAAGTTCTTTGTGTATTGAATTGTTTTGGGGAAGAAACTTTGCAACTCTCTCCACAAATGCACTGCACCCCTATGAGATTTGCTCCCCATTCACAGGGGAGCTGATGTTGATGCATGCTGAAGACTTGGTAGTTCTATTTTGTCATCCAGCTCTCTACAATTCACAAGATACTGTGACTGCTGAAGACTACTTCGAGCTTTTACCAACGCTATGGAAACCTTTCATAGTTTTACCTTATTACATAAATATGGATGGTGTCTTTTCTACTTGACCAATGGAAATTTTAGAAGTAGGAGTGAAATAATGACTAGTAGATGACAAGATGAAGAAGTGATCAAAGATAAATATTTTGTGGATGGTTTCAATGCATCTTTTAATTTTCACATTTGTTGCCTAGAAACCATAATGTCAAGTACATTATTATTGCTTATATAAATAAGTCTGCTAGGACTAGTTGTTGAGCATCTTCTTCATGCTTCTCATGCTAAAAGCATCCTGAAAATCAATAAATGGTTCACATAATGTGATGTGACATCTACGTGACACAGAACAGCTGTAATGCCTGTTCCAGAACAGATTGGCTGAGGTCAACAGATTGACCTGTACTGGGTCTGACTGGGATGGAGTTAACTTTTTACATAAGAGTCTGTAAGGTGCTGTGTCCTGGATTTGGATATCAAACAGTGCTGAGAACACACCAATGTTTTGTTTAGTGCTGAGCAGTGCTTGCATAGCATCAAGACTTTATCTTCTTCCCACGCTGCCCTCACCTCCTACAGCAAGTAGGGTGGAGGTGGACAAGAGATTGGGCGGTGACACAGATGGAATAGCTTACCCAACTTGGCAAAAGGGATATTTTATAGCTTATGACATTGTGGTCAGCAATAAAAACTGGGGTAGGGGAAGAAGAAGAGCTTGAGAGAGCTAGGTTTGACAGTGGTGGTTGTTCAACCACTGGCTGAACTTCAGTCTGACTGTGGGAGATGGTGTGCAAATTTGTTTGCTTTCCTTGGTTTTAGTCTTGTGTTTGTTTTTTTTCTCTCTTTCTTTCACCTATCAAACTCTGCTTGTCTCAACACATGAGTTTTCTTGCTTTTACTCTTACTCTTTTCTTCCTCCATCCTGCTGGGGGACAAGAGTGAAAGAGTGGCTGTGTGGGTAGCTGCTGGCTGGGGTAAACCCAGCAGGTACAGATAACATGAAAAAAAAATTGCTGGAGGTGTGTGTGGGGAGGGGGTGTGGGAAGGTGGGAGAGTGGGGAGATGGGTGTAACAGAGAAAGGAAGGAGGAATGGAATCCTATCTTTATGATGTAAAACAAGCAAGCAAGATTTCTAATTCTAGAGGGAGTGACAGCTAAAAAAGCTGGTGAAAAAGTACATTATGTCTTTTGTCTGCAAGAAAAAGATATGCCCAGTGTAAAGGTGATCACTTTGATCCCTATGCTTCTTTAAGCTCTCTTTCCTAGTTCATATTTTTTTTCCTATCATATTATTAGAATTCCCTTGGAATTTGGAAAGGCTAAGCAATTGTAGCTCTAAAATAGCCAGAGTTGAATGTATTCACCTTACTGTGTCTTTCTTTCTTCTAGTTAATTCATATTATTGAGATGCTGTATTTTTCTTACTTTTTTTTTTTTACTACTGTAGGGATGCACATTCCCATATACATCTTGACAAAAAATCATATAGTATTAATTTGAAATCCTTAATATTATTACATGAAATGCTGTGCATTTGAGCACAATGGTCACAACGCACTCATTGTCAAAGAGAAATTATTTATGGAGTGTTTAAAAGACTCAAAAGTAGAGAGGTTACCCAGAATGAAGTTCCTGGGAGTCAGATTGTTCCATGCTTACTCCCCTTGAGTTTTTTCCTAACTTCTGGATTAAAATGCTACTCAGTATGGAAAAGGTATTAGATCATCTAGCCATATAATTACTCTTTTTTGCAAAATTTTAATCATAGCACTTGTTCTATTTCAAAATAGAGCAAACTCTGAACATCAGATTTTAAAGAATAATTTATTTTATTTCTTCCTTGATCTAAATTGGAATTATATAGTACCCTAGGCTAGTATAAAATTGAAACACAGCTTCCCTCCTTCCTGCCCCCCCTCCCCCCTCAACTCTCATATTGCACAGCTTTTTAAAGAACATACTGACAAGCGGCAAACTTCACTTTTCCCAGGTCCCCCTAGGCAAGTTCATGTCTGTGCAGTCGTTGAAGAGGGACAGTATTTGGTGGTATATGGTGTTACGCTGTCTTGCTTTAGGGGGGAAATGGCTGCTTTCAGAATGCCTGCAGGATCTCAGCAAGAGATGGTTCCTCATGCTGAGGCAAGATATGGACTGTCAGCTGTCCCTGCTGGGTTTCTCCAAACATGGCAGAGTAGGATGCCCCTTGCAAATGCAGAAGATCCCTGGCAGACACTAGGAGGCCCTGCTTTTCCAGGCAGAAATATCACAGTCATGATGCTGCAACTCTTTCCTATTATCAGATGTGAAATTGGGCTTTGCCCATACGCCTTTTCCCCCACTGATGTTCTGTAGCTGCTGCTGTAGATACTCACATACTACTTTTCCCTTTTCCTCATCCCATGACACACCTTTCACTGTGCAATGAATAAATGACATCTGAAAGATTAATAGCAAACTAATTAACTGCAAATGTTAGAGCTTGATTCTGAAAACATATCACTTTCAGCTTAGTTGCTAAATCTTCTTTCACAAAGAAAATGTTACGTAATGAGATTATTAAGTTTCTATTCAGCTGATTCTAGTTATCATATTTTCTGGCACAGAAAATAGTAAAATTTGGCTTGTCATAACCATCAATGAAAAATGCGTTTATTTTAATTAATCCTGTTGCATCTTGTCTGCATCTACATGTTTATTCACATGGTTTATTCACATGATATGTGATCATTAAATACACCTGAACTGAAAATCAGTGATGGTTCTCCAAAGCAGATTTTTAAGTTTGACTGAATCTTGTGTTTTCCCAAGGAAGAGAAATATCAAAATATGTACCTGTGGCAATATGCTGGCGTACCACACTACTTATATCAATCTTTGCTTGAAGAATATTAAGACTCATGTGAGAAGAAAAGCAGAAGAAATAGTATGTTGTAGCCAAGCTGTCTTGTGTTCTCTTTCACTGCACATCTATTAGCATATTTTATAAGCATCAAAAGCAAGACCAGTACAGCATAAAGCTATAGATCTACCAAAGTGCAAAGTACAGCATAAAACTCTATATCTATCAAAGTGTAAAGTAAGGTGATAGCGCCATTACCTCATCTGGGAATTATTCATTGGAAAATCACATTTGTGCAGGATTTCTCATAATCAGACAATGCCTACTGGCTTGCTGCCTCCAAGACCCCCTAAAATTCATCTAGAAAAAAGCATTATGTTGTCCAATGGTATTTCACAATACATCTTCTCTTTGAGTGAGATTTGAAATAATTGAAGACAATTAAGACACAGTAATGTGATGTGAATTTGTTCCTTGTCAAGGTAGAAAGCGTGATGATGCTAGATATGTCAAGGAGATGAGAGTAAAGCACAACACAAGTTTACAGAAATTAAAAAAAAACAACAAACAAGAACAAGTTCATCCACTGTGATCACAATTTATGATGCAAATCTGTTGTCAAGAAACCCCACACCTTAACCACTAGCACCTTATAGCTATTTTCTTCCAAATTACTTGACTCATATTCACAAAATTATCCTGTTATGGACATGTGTATTTCCACTGATCCCAATGGGATACTCTCCTGAGCATGATAAATCACACAGCTGTACTTACTCACTACAATTTTTAATTAACCAGATTTTCATAATTTATTTCTCATAAATTAATTAATGAGATTTAAAAATTCTGAAGTATGTACACAATCTTAAACTAGACATTAAGAGCAATTAAAGATTATGTGTTAGAACAGGCAAAATGCGTAGAAATTATTTTTAAAAAGCATATGAAACTCAAGTAGTAACAAATTAAACTGATAAATCAAATTAGTATTATCTCACAGTGAAACATTTTGTCTATACTAATCTCCTCTTCTCTGGAAGGTGATTTTATTATCAGCACAGAACATTAACTGTTAATACAGGCCTTATCAATCTGCTGATAAGGATTTATTTTGATCAAAATATGATGCAATATATAGTACAGTCACAGGTATTGCTAAACTAAGAAATTTTGACAGATTCATTACTGAAATAGAAAGTCAAAGTTTCCATCTAGGTCATGATAACTCATAGAAAAAAATTTTTTTTTTTTTTTTTCAGAAAGGAGAGTCAGTATGAAACCTTACCCTGCAAAGACAAAGACATTGGCTGAGTTCAGGTTTTTAGCCATAGAATCACAGAATCTCCCAAATTGAAGGAACTCATAAGGATCGTCGAGTCCAGCTCCTGGCTTCATACAAGACCAGCCCAATCGGAGCAGATGACTGAGAGCATTGTCCAGACACTTCTTATGACAAGAGTCATAGACAGCTGCATTGTGTGTTTTCTCCTATATTTGTCATTCTATTACCTCTTTCCACTCGTAGACCTTCTTCCTCAGTTTTAGTGTGAATTCTACCTACTTTCCCTTGCTCTCCTCATATACAAAGGTGGAAAAAGCCCACCAATTCTGCTATTTTTTTCCTTAGTTCTTAAGAATGACTCATTTGGACTGGTGAACATAAGTATTTAGGAGCAAAATCAGATCAGTCAAGGCACTGGGAAACTAAAACAAGCAAGATATCAAAGACAGAATAAGCCACAAGAACGTTTCTCTTCTGGCTTCTCAAACTGTCAGAAGTAAAAGTATACTATGAAGTCTCTTACAAACTCGAATTCTCCCACTGTAACCTTACACTATCAAGGCCTTGCATGGTATATTTGTTGAAGAGGAAGACACTACCTGGTCAGTGATCTCTGTTGTGCAGGGTTCACTTGTGTGTCCCACTTACTAAGCGGGATATCTATGGGGAAAAAAAGGAATTTGGGAAACCCTGCTTCAGAAGACAGAGTTAGGTAAGCCAAAGAAACAAATATGGTGCAATTCAACAAAGGAAATATGCAAAATGTTACTACATCTGTTTGATGTAGTTAAGTTGAAGGATGAAGCAACTCAAAGCAATTCTGCTGAAAAGTGTCTCTTAAATACTGTGGGGCCATTCTGCAAATCTGTGAAAGCAGTGGGGTGATGCCTTAGCAGCAGTGTTATGTCCAGTTTTGTGTACCACCCCATAAGATATACAATGAACGGTACAGGAGACAGAATTAATATATTACTTGTGACAAAAAGTGAAAACTCTGGGTTTTTAAAGTGTAGATCAGTAAAGATTTAGATATTCTACATAAAAGGAGAATAATCTGCTATCTCTGTTCACTGGGAATGAGAGGAAAAGTCAGGAATGCAATACAGAGCAGAAGATATTAATATTTCTACTGTATAGGACTTAAAAATAGGTTGCTTACAAGGGTTATCAGCTTTGGAGGGTTATTTGGGAACAGTTGCATAAACAGCTGTTAGAAATGGATTAAGTATAGTTTGCCTTGCCTGGGGATAGGTGCAGGGATTAGATCAAGTCTTGCCATCGCTACCAGCTCTGTTTTTTATGATATCTAAGAAGAGGAGTCCAAGGCCAAATGAATTAATGGAGGAACAAAATGTAGGTCAGATGCTGGGGCTGGTTTTTGTTGGGTTTTTTTGGTGTGTGTGTGTGGTTTTTTTTGTTTTTGGTTTTTGGTTTTTTTTTTACCATAGTCTGGAATTTCAAGTACCTGAATGTTTTGGAAATTCTCAAAGGCCTTTAGGAATACCTGGAGAAAAGTAATAGAAGAAACCGTTAATGTAGCAGTACTTAGGAAATGTAGTAACTGTGCAATAAAGAAATAAGGAAAGCCCACTCTCAGGAAGCTCAGTTATCAGTGAAATGGGAACTCCCAGACTCTAAGTGCTCCTCTGCAAGAGGACACTCCAGCTCTTATGGAAATAATCCACTGAGGATACGAATGCAGCTCACGTATGTGAAAGTGTATTAGCCTCCAGTATGGACATGTTCATTTATTAGTAAAATGAAACTGAATTTAGTTTAGTTAATTTTTAAGGGACAAAAGAAAAGCATATTAACTTCCAGTCTTAACTGATTTGTCACAGCTTTCCGGGGCCTTTCTGCTTAAGGAAGTCTTGTATATAAAAACAATGGTCACCTGAGAACAGAGACACTGCTGTCTACTTTGCCTGAGATTGTAGGGAAAGACTGCTGTGAGGTATCTGCTTTCATTTGCTTTCATGTAGGACCATTTGGCAAGAAATAGGGGAAAGAGACAGAAGAGACAGACATTTCTTATTGAAGATTTTGGTCAATTTTTTTTAATTTTAAGTATATTGCGATATGTATGTTTATTCCCAGACTAAATTAATTATACTGCAGGGCAAATAGGGCTTGAGAAGCTGAGCTTGTTAGTGGTGACCAAAGATCACTACAGCTGGGGGTATTACTCTGCAGCTTCCCTTCTCTAATTTGTACCGACAGCTGAGAGGTGGAAAGTAACACTACTCACCAAATAAGGGCTCTGACATGTGTCTTCATTTTATATCTACTCTAATAAAACGCAGTTACATTTAGTAATTCCTATAGCACAGACCTGAAGGAGAAATATAATAACAATATTAACTGTAATTCTTGAGAATTTGCATGAATTTCATAGGGTTTTGAAATGCAAAAGATGGCATTTTTAATTTATTTTTATAATTTTAATTGTGTCCTTTTATTTTTTCCCTTCTCAACACTTCAGTGCAATAGGATTGATGTTTGGGGGTTTCAAATATTCTTTGTCTCTTGTTTTTAAACTTTATACAAAATGTATAATTCGGAAGGCCTCATTGTTCAATGTCAGCAGAGTTATGACATGTTATATCTGTTCAGGGTCTTTTCTGTAGTATCTATTTAATTTAGTGACATCAGTTACAGTTAAGAAGGTGGAAATAAGAAAAGTAATCTTCAAATTTTCACAGACCTATATGTTTAAGAGTGGAAGTTTGAAAACTTCAGAAAATTAAAATTCAATCCAAAAACAAAAGAAAAAAACTTTTTTTGCCGTGATTTCTCTTAGGAAAATATTATTTTTATATTCTAGAAAAAAGATTTTTTTTTTTAAATTAATTTTTGCAGAACATGCTACCACGTTTCTAGCCATTCATAAAGCTCAAAAGGCTGAATAACAATGCATCTGGCTGCAAACACAAGAAATGTTCTCCCCGAGCTGTCATTTTCTATAATGCTTTACAGATTTCCAGAGTGCAACTCTATTTATGGTGAGACCTTAAGCAAACTGTGCTGAAAATTATCCAATGAAAGGCGAAAATACAGAACAGGGGTCTCTGGTCCTGGCTTTGGCTTTGCAACCGTTACTGAGGAAAAGGCAAAGCACAGTTGCAAGGTCCCCATAGCAAACCAAGTGCCCATCCAAGATTCGGATTAGCCATCTGTTTCCTCAATGACTCTCTTCTTTGTTGGCTGAGGGAAAGGGACCTGTGCCAGTCTTGCCTGTGCTGGGCTTAGTGTCAGCTGAGATGTCCCAGCTGCCACAGAATGGGTCAGAGCAGTGTTAAATACATCCTCTGTCCACCAATCCCCTTGTGTAGCACACAGGATGGAATTTCTAATAAAGATTCTCTACAACACACAAAGAGCTCTGGTAGGCACTGAAGGGGTCCCTGCCAAGCATTCCTCCAACAGCTCCTTTAGCTAGCTCTTTCAGCAGACTTTGGAGGTCCTCTTCCATGGCCCTGACTTTTGATTCCTGCTTTCCAGCAAGGTTTTGGTGGATGTTTTTCTGCTATTCTTGTTTTCTTCTGCATAGGCTCAATGTTTGTGTAGTTGCTTTAATTGCATTGATCTTGCTGCAGAACAAAGTCTGTGTTTGCATTTCTGCAGACATGCATACACACATAAAAATCAAAACCCATAGAAAAAAAGAAATCGCAAGAAATTAAAAAAAGGGAAAATGTCTACCTACCTACACAATGAAATCAGATTTTCAGAGAGAAATAATAGATTTATTTTTCTGTTAATCATAAATGATTGAAAATAAGTATTTTGTAGGTTCATTGTTCATAAAGTTAGAGACAAAGACAAAATGTGTATGCAATCAAGTTCTTATTTGCTGTGGCAAGTACTATTGATGTGGGAAAATTTGGCTCACATTTTTGCAATGCTGGAGAAATGCTGGCATATAGACTAATACTAATTTCCATTGCTAATCATACCATAGGGTATAAATTGTACATTTTTATTTTTGTTCTTTATTGTAATGGCAAAGAAACACAGAAAATTGCAAAAATATTCAAAATAAGAGAACTGTATCAAAATTGTCATAGTTGTTTTTCATATAAATTAAAATCTTATTCAAAACAGTCTCTGTCAAAGCTTCTATCTATCTGTGTAGTGGCTGACTGTTGGTGAACATGTTAATTATTTTGAGAATTAATGTTTTGTTCAGAGTATTTCAACCAGCACTAAAATTATTAGCTTGCTATTAAAAGATAACATTAGAAAATACACATGCAAACCAGCAACACATTCCGAACACTTTGTAAGTGATTAAAATCAAATACATTCTTAAAATACTGCCCATGTAATAGCTTAAAATATCCTTCTGAGGGAAGAAGAAAGCTAAAATATGCTCCCAAGAAAGAACAAACAAGAATTATGGGTATAAAAAGGGCCTCCCTCAAATTGCAAATATTGTATAATCTCTTCAGAACAGAGGCATTTGTGGTAGGCTTGCCTACTGCTAACCATAATGGATCTTGGATAAAAGTTGCTTCTGAGTGCTTTTGTGCCATAAATGTTAAGGAAATGATTACACTATAGCTTTACGGACTAAAAAAGAAATTTTTGAAGTCAAAGTTTTGATTCTAGAAGTTATTAGTAGGTGGGAATATTAATTCCAAAAATAATTAAAAAAGGAAAATTAGAATATTCCAACAGGTTGTACTGATTTATATTACGTACATGTCAAGTCCCTTCCAGACATATACAAAAGGAATTTTGCACAGAAAGCAAGCTATTTTTTCATTGTGTTTTCATTTGCATTTCATTTAATCTTGAATGACTGCATGTCAGCTCATTCAGAATTCCATGTTTTATTGAACTTGATTACAGAGCACCCAAGAGACCTGAAATGGATTCACAGCCAGCCCTTGCCTTGTCGCTGAGGGAAACAGCTACATTTCTTCCTCTTCCTCTTCCCTGCCCCCAGTCTGATTCTCTTCTTGACTACAGCTTCTTCTTCTACCTCCTCCCACCCTCCTTGGTGCCTGCTTCCTATTTTTGGGCATGTTAAGGATATTTGTTCTGCAGTAATGTAGATGGGGAAAAAAAGACCCTTAAGAGAGCTAGTTAATTAGAAGCTCCTCTGTTTGCTATAAGTAAATGAATTCAGCTATAGCCATTCTTTTTTACCTTGAAGAGTGTATTGCTAATTGGGGAATAAAGTATAAAAATAAAATAGCATGTGAAGATTAAATGTGTAGATAAGATATCAACATTGCTTTGTAACCAGGCATTTTTATAATCCACCTGGAAGGTTAAGCTGTAATAACAGTTTAGCTATGGTCACAGGGTTATAACTGTTGAGGTAGATTTGATGTAAGTGTAAATTAGTTATTTTTCCATCCATGGAACATGCTTATATGCTGACCAAATATGGGTAATAATGGTTGGACAATGAATATATCCATAAGGTAGATAAAATAAGGGGTAGAAGTCTATTTAAGGATTTTGTGTGCACGTGTGTGTCATTTTCTCTGGCTCTTATTTATTATACTGGGTAAAATATTAGATTAAAAACACAAAAAAGTGCTTCATAACAAAGTAAAACAAGTATGACTCATTACTGTTTTCTGCATTGATAAAAGCTCTTTTCAGTTTAGCAAATCATAGAATCATAGAATCATTAAGGTTGGAAGAGACCTCAAGGATCATCTAGTCCAACCATCNCCAGAAGAAATTTCTCCTCATCTCCAACCTGAACCTCCCCTGGAGCAACTTGCAGCCCTTCCCCCTTGTCCTGTCACTAGTTATCTGCGAGAAGAGGCCGACCCCCAGCTCGCCACAACTTCCTTTCAGGTAGCTGTAGAGGGCAATAAGGTCTCCCCTGAGCCTCCTCTTCTCCAGACTAAACAGTCCCAGTTCCCTCAGCCGCTCCTCATAAGACTTATAACTCATGGGTTTTTTCTGGATTAACTCACTATAAAAAGATTGTACAGTGACTAATCAGAGAAAAAAAACAACAAACAAACAAAAATAAATCCAAAATAATAAATGTTTACAATTTACCCAAGCTGAATGAATCTGACCCACAAGCCCAATTTTGGCTCCATTTTTCACCCTAGGATTTTGTTCATGTTGAGTGAATGCAGAGAGGAGGGGAATAATAAGAGGAAAGTCGAGATTACTGCTTCTAGGTCTGGTATTTAGCTTAATAATTGGTAGGTTGTAGAATCAAGTTGCAGGGGAAGTCCTGCTCTGTTTTTACAGTTCTTTAATCAAAAGTGCTTGCTTGCTGTGTGGAAATGATGCATGCACAAATGGACTGATTGTAGGTACTGTAATGGCAAGGACCAAAATCAGTGCCAGCAGTTATACCAGAGAGTTCATTACAAGATTCTTATCAACCAATCATGGCCATAGCCAACCGAAATTTTTGTAGACACAAAGAAATATACTGATAATGACAGAACCACTTTGTTGTAACTGCCAAAATATAGACAAACAAATTAAAGTAAACTTTAAGCAAATATTAATTTTGGCAGGAGTAATGCATGCATAATAAAGTTATAAAGTGACGAGTATACATTATAATGGAAAATCTTCTAACAGATTTCACTGTTTTCACCAGGTTTAATGATAATTGCAAGTAACAAATAGAAGAATTGACCCATGCTACCTGTTTGTTTTACAAGGTACTTTACAGGTACAAGTAAGCTGACCACTGTAATCTTGTTGGTATCTGTCCCTGAGATATACAAATTCACTTGCGTGCTTTGCACACAGAGTGCTGGCCATAACATGCATAGCTTTATACACAGTCTATATGATAACACTGAATTAAGCTTATAACATAGTCAGTTGGATAAGTGGCATTATTTTTTATCACAAAAAAATACTGAGCCAAGTCCTCAGATATTGTATGCAAGCCCACAGTTTTCAGCAGAAGTATGCTGATATACACCAAAGAACCTGGCCCATAGTTTACGCTAAATGCTGCATTCTTGTGCTGTCTAACTGATCTATTTCACAGCTAACTAGTATTTCATGTTACTACATAAGTATTGAGGAAGGATATTTCAAGCTCATGGCACTTTTGTGAAATACTACATTAATCTACATGTTGGATGAGACCACTCAGATTAATAGTTATATAGGAGCCGACAGGACTTCTTGCCCTGGCTGGCACTCTCACAGTGCGTGATATGTCCTCTCTTCCAGGCCAAAACTCCCTGTCAAAACTCTTTCATTGAGCTGGTGGGTGCAATTCAGCAGTCCATAAAGCAGTTGTAGAGGGACTAGCAGTGGTAAAATCTCCTGTGCTTTGCCCCCTTGCTTAGCTAGATGCTCACCTGCAAATATGGTCTAAGGGGGATTAGTGATAGTTTGTATCTTTTCCCTCACTTTGAATCATAGAATCTTTAAGGTTGGAAAAGACATCTAAGATCATCAAGTCCAACCATCAACCCAACACCACCATGTCTACTAAACCATCTCCCGAAGTGCCACATCTACAGGCTTTTTGAACACCTGCAGGGACAGTGACTCCACCACCTCTCTGGGCACCCTTTCAGTGAAGAAATTTTCCCTAATATTCAATCCAAACCTACCCTGAGGCTGTTTCCTCTTGTCCTATCTCTTGTTACTTTTGAGAAGAGACCAACACCCACCTCACTGCAACCTGCTTTCAGGTAGTTGTAGAGAGGGATAAGTTCTCTCCTCAGCCTCCTTTTCTCCAGTCTAAACAACCCCAGTTCCCTCAGCTGCTCCTTGTAAGACTTGAATATTCCTTAGAAAAAAATCTGGTCCATGAAATGAATATTGCAGACCTCAATTTTCAGCAATGTTTTCTCCCCCAAAGCAGTGTTTTAATTGCTGTTTGGGTTTTGAGTTGGTTGCTTTCAAGTTTCATTTCAAGAAATCCAGATGATACATGTAATCTCTTATTAATGCACTGGGAAAATGTAATTCTCAATTATGGTTTTCCTCATGTCTGTTTTACAGATGACTGAAACATAAATTAACTTCCTTTTCTTTGCTACTACATTGATATAATTCAGGAATGCACCTTCCATCCCAAGAAAGGTACCCGTAAGGCTTTGTTCTACAAAGAATGCATGCATTTAAAAATTAACAAAGATGCCAGATGCCAAGAATGTCTTCTGCCTCAGTACATTACTCTGTTAAATATCTTTTACAGAAAAGTCTACAAACTGAAGAAAAACACGCATTCAAAGAGCTTTGCTCTTTGGATATTAGCTGTGGAGAGAAGTGAACTTGTTCAGAATAACTCAGCAAGATTGTGCAAGTACAGCATCAGAGACAATAGATGGCAGTCTTAATCCGTTCTGTTGAAAGTACCTCAGAAACATCAGTATCTCCTGCCCCTCACCCCACCAGCCACAGCTATCTTTCAGTAGTTTGTAGGTCAATGTACAAACATATTTGAAAAGTTAATTTTGAAGATCTTGTCCTTCTACAAGCTTGGCTTGATTTACATCCGCCCTGCCATGCCTGTAAATGGATATCAAGGTGAGGACTGACAGTATCAGGAAGTGGATGGTTTCCTTGCATTTAGCTCAGGAGGACACTGCAGGATTGTTGCAGCATGAATATAGAGTATTTGGCACTGTGGATATCCAACCTGATGAGGAAATCCTTGGTCCCCACATAGATAAGCACGCTGCAAACCTTTTTGGATAGATTTGCCCTGCATAGTTCACAGAAAGAGACAGAAGCCGTGCATCTTGTCTCTCTTGTCTCCCTTGCTCCTTGGCTGAACAGCATTTCCTGTTGAGGAGCTCATATAGGAGGGCATATCTGCCTTCCTTCCCTCAAGCCAAAGCACTTATGCAAACTGACCAAAAATAATTTTGCTATAGGCTATGACAATTTTCTCTGCTTTCTCTCATGAAATACAGACTAAAGGATGGGTCCCCAAGGCATCTGTGGCTGAACAGTGATTTTCTTTTCCTGTTTGTATGGAGAGAAAGGCTAGGGTTTTCTTCATTCCTGTGAAATGATACTGAGAAATAAAGTCCTGAAGGAAATTTCTTCCTTCCCCTGCACTTTTACAGAGGATAACATGATTAGAAATCTTACACAGGATTTCTAAGGGACTTAATTAGTTAATAAATCAAATAAATCACTGCTGCTACAACAAGCTGCAAGCTTAATCTCCCACAGGTAGTTTGTTCTGCTACACTCTGTGGGTAGAGCCGTAGAGCCACTGGTATAACTTCCTTGTGCTTTCTGCAGTGTGTCCTGCAGTTTAAGCCCAGATAATTTTTTGTCACTAATCAAGAATACATTGAAACACAATATGCCTTGTTATCATAACCAAACTCTGGAACATAGCAAAGGTCTACACGATTCTTCCCAAAGATGTCTCACTGTCCTCAAATATTGACATATCTTAGAATAGAGTCTGTGTTGTCAAGTGTTGTCATAGATGCTGCACGGATGGGGAAAATGCTTTTAAACCACTGACAGAGAATAAAATTCTTTATCCAAAATTCCAATATGCTTGGTTATTATTTTAGAGGGACTAAAATACAGCCAAGGGACATCTGGTAACAGAATTGGCACAGAATCTAGGATGCTGTTGGCAAATACGAATGTTTTAGGAGAGTTAGAGAAAAAAAGAGTGTTATACAGGTTCTTAATGGTAGTTATCCCTCCTAAACAAACCTAATGAAAGCTGTGTAAGAAAAGGAGAAAGAATAAAAAGATATTCAGTGCATTTCAGGATTTTATTTAATTTTTCCATGGCACTGCAAATCAACCTTAATTATTAGACCGAATTTGCAATTTCCTCTGTTTTGTTATAGTAATTAGTAAATTGCTCTTTGTAGACAAAACTTTAAGAGGTCATCCATAAAATAAACAGAAACAAATGTCTGACAAATTGGCTTCTTTCTTGGTTTTCCAAATACAGAGTTTGATATTTGCTGTGTTGAAGTCTGCAAGGGATTCTGCACAAGGTTCCCACCCTTTTCAGACCCACTGTAACTTAGAGAACCTATTCTCTGAATTGAATGTCATCACTGAAAGGAGTCATAGGACTGTCATATTTTTTTCTCTGTAGGAAACAGGTGGAAAGCGATTGAGAATGCTGACTTTAAGCAAGCAATGATGACTGCATCAAAAATAATTTTTTACTTTCTCTTTTGACAGGCCTTATAGAGTACTTGCTATGTTAAATATCTGAGCACTTTAAATACACTGGCTCCCAAGTACTACATATTAGATGAAGGATCATTTTGTCATGAAATATGAGAGCAGAGTATGAGACTATGTTAACAAAAACCAGTGGAAAAATCATATTGCTTCTCTAGTTACTGGAACAATTCCAAAACATGACACGCATAACATGGGCTGTGTGCATGACTGTACAGAAGCCTTTTAACTTGTTGCCTAAATATTTTTCTCAATGTTTTCTGCAGAACATATTATTTTGCTGATTTCTGTTTATGAAAAACAATGCTTCTTTCATTGCTCTGTAATGATTTGTGTTTAATATGTACAAACCAACAGCAGCTTTCACCCATGTACACATATGTGCTGGTTTACAGGTACCTACGTTTCATTGCACTGTACACAAAAGGAATGACTTATTCCAGAAATACAGCTGGGGAGTGAGTACCTAGTTTCAAGCCTATGACAAGTCAGCGAATAACATGTATCTCTCCAGATTGTGATACCCACTGTGTCATGTAGAAAACCCTGTTTGTCACACTGTTGGCATTATATTACGTACGTTTTTCTATACACTGCAGTTTATCAGTCACTAGATTTAACAAAAATCTCCTCACTTTCTTCCTTCTACAGTTGGATGGTATGACTCAAGTTGGAAACATTTCCATTGAAATGCGTCTTTAACTTTTATTGTCCAAACTTTGATTTTCATAAGTGAATCAGCTTGTAACCAAGTCTTCTGGATAGCACTGCAGAACAGATACCAAACACAACAACAGCAAACTCAAACAAACCACTCAAAGCAGAGTAAAAGGAAAAAGAGGCAGCAAGGAGAAGCACAAACCAACAAGAGACAACAGAGGGAAAATAATCTGCAGACCATGAGAAGGATGTACGCTCAGCTGTGTTGTTCCATAAAGTACAGAACCTCCCTGCTCCCCAGAAATCGTATCTCTATTTTTATATCCTTTTTGAATCTCTTTAATTCCTAGGAAAATAAAGAGAGAACAAGATCTGGGTAAAAAATAGAATTATTTCTGGTCATGATGGACAATACTAATATCTTTCAAGAAAACTATATGATATACTGATATCTCTAATGACTGAACTGCTGAATAATTCTGGATAATGAAAAAAACCAACTATAGAAATCAACACTACTTTGTGAATAATTTACCAACAATTAAGAGCTAAATTAATTGACACTCTGTGTGTGTGCCCTTAATTGTTCACCCAGCTCTCCCAGTTCATCTGCACATTTGTTATTAAGGTCTGATTAGTTTAATAAACATATTTTTTAATCAGAGAGTTTGGTTAACTGAAATCCAGTAATAGAACTATGATTCTATGAATGTTTCATCGACATGGTGTCTTTACATAGAACTGGCATTTCATTTCAGTTCCCGGTATTTTCTATGATAAAAAGGTTTTGCTGAAAAATTCTGAACATGGAAAGTCTTCTCAGGTTCAGAACAAAAATTTTATTCAACAAAAATGTAGATTAACAGATAGATAGATGGATGAATCACCCACATGCAAAAGCCACCAGCTGATTTACTACTCTGAATGGACTGTTACATTTTAAACAGAAAGTAATAATCTGATTGACTCTGTGGCATCCATCATTGAAACATAATGATACACTGCCTGACCATGAACTGTAGATGACCAAAAATAAATATATAGGTGATTGTCCAAGCTGGGGGGGGGGGGGCGATTAACAGTTAAAACAACTAAAACAATTAAACCAACCCCGAATGTGTTGCTAAAATCATCTTATCAATACCACATTACTAATCAAAATGAAAGGCAACAGGTCCATTATTACAAATTAAAGACTTAGTTGATTTCACCCATGGCTAATATAAGGTAAAAGCTATATAGATCTATATATTTTTCAGTTTTTTTCAGGAATAGTAGTTGTTGAGTATCTCCCAAGGTTGTGTGGGTTTTATAACTTCACTGACTTGTCTACACCCTAGTCTCATCAGAAAATATTCTGTATTATGAGCTACACCTACCCTGAAATCTAGAAAAAAATATGAGCTGGATGATAGCATGGTCTGCAGCACTTTGTTTATGAGAATGTCCTTCTAGCAAGCTCCTGTATGTCAGCATGAAAATGGAAATAACATTTCTTTTCTGTCCTTGAGACATAGATCAAACAATATTTTCAGAAGAGAGATTTCTCTGTCAAACATTCATTTGATCCCGCCGGAGTCTGCACTGCTGAGCTTGTGCATCATTTGGATCAGAGAATGTACCTCACTATGTTTTGTTAAACTGCTCTGTCTGTAGGTTTTGGTGCTGTGACCACGGCACTTATTAATAACAGTGTACAAGGAGAAGGTGGGGTGATTTCTGCACTGTTCCAGCAGACTTCATGTTCTTTTCCTGTTGGTGGGCTGGTATTTTGGGTTTGTTTTTTTTGTTGTTGTTGTTGTTTGGTGGGTTTTTTTTGAGGGTGTGTTTGGGTTTTTTGGGGGGGGTGTTTTGTTTGTTTTTCTCAAGACTTAAATCTAGTTTTTGGATAATTTTCAGAAGCTAGTTCTGTTTGTAGTTAATAAAGCACCCTTTTTCTTCCTTGAATGAGGAGATGACTTGTATTATTGAGAAATTAACAATCAGAACAGGGGCAATATTTCCATTCCTTTCAGTAACAGGAACTATATATGTGTATCTTGCAGCAGCTTAAGATAGACAAGTACAGTGTGTTATCCACAAATACTAGCAGACATTTTTATATTGGTTTGACCATAGTCACACAATTTCTGTTTACTTTTTGCCATTTCTCTGCTACCGTAAACAAATTAAGTGTGACAAGCAAATAATACGCACCCGTGATGCTGATGCAATCATACAATGAGAACAAAAGCAATATTGTCTGTTAAGCAAAATAAAAAAGCGATTTTAGAATAAACTCCTTGAGCTCAGTCAGCATACGGCAGAAGTTAGCTGGTAAGGACTGTTTTCAGTAAGTACATAATACTGCTGTGCATGTATTTAGGTTTCTTTTCCAAGGGTCGTAGATGGGTGGCGTTGGTAATTGGTTACATAGGCTGTGCTATGTTCTGGGATCCTGATGGTCCCAATCAGGAAACTGGGCAGAAGGTGTACACCTCCCTCCCAGGACTCTTGCTGACATCTTGCAGATGCCTGTGCTAACTGGTGGGGAGGAGGTCTGCAAGGAAGGAAGGAGACAGGGACCATTGGCAGATTTTGCCTTGACCTGGAAATAGGATGCAGCCATATGATAAGCCTGAGCCGTGGGAGCTCCTTGATCCACTGTCTAGCCACCGCCTTTGGGCCGATGCCCCATAAGGTGTATAAGGCACACTTTTCCTACTCAAGGATGCTTAATTTTTTCCAGTAGCCTTATAGTTTCCAAAGATTCTTGATACATGTTATAACTGGGAAGATATATGACTGCATTTCCCTGGTGTAATGAACAGCTGAAATACCTTCTGAGATATTTGCCACTTTCAGAATTTTAGATTCCTAAGAGAGAATTTGTAAAGTTTGGAAAGCGCACATAATGCAATTACCTGAATCACAGCAGTCTCTTCAACGACATCTGCCCAATTCTAGCTGTCAGCTGTTTTAATGACATAACAAAGCAGTAGGGACAAAGAACATTTCTTTGTCTTGTAACAGTGACAAAACAAAAATCTGCTTTAGTTTGTAACTCAGAGCATGCTTTTTTTGTCTTGGACCAGAGCTGACAACCAAAATTAGATTCAGCTGTAATGCAGATGTATCTGTAGAGTGACTTCAAGGAAGTCTATAGGTTTTCTCTAGCATGCAAGGATTTCTCTAGTGACAACATTTTCTGGCTGTGTACCTCAGACTGGGTAGCCGTGCCAAATATGGCTGGAGCCTTGTACCTTACTGATGGATGCTGCAAGAACTGGCTGATAATACTGTACTCTGATAGTAATGTTTTTGTGTATCAACCCTTGCAATGTAATAGTTCTCTTTTTTTTTTTTAGAGAAAAATACATTCTTGAGAATTATTTTTCTTCTCAAGGAAGGAGAAGGAATCCACTATGTTCTCAGTTTACTCGCTTTTTAAAAAGTTTTCTTTTGAAGGAAAATGGATGAAAAGGGGGGGAATATTGTCTGCCTTGTTTCACAGAAATAGAAAACTTTTGTTCTCCTTAAGCAGTTCAAGTTCAGTCTGTTTCCATTGAAAGTGTGTAACTGTGCTAATGTGATCTCATAAGTTAAAGGAAAACTATAACTTAATTTATCTAATTTTATTTGGGTTTTTTAATCTTCTTGTCACATTTTTCAGTGAATGGTTCTGGCATTGGGCTTATGAAACTAAATAGGCTATTTCAAACTGCTTTCCAAAACAAGATAACTTCATTTTTTGCTCCTTAGTTATTGGGGAGTTATTTGCTGTGGCATGGCTCACCAATTTATTGTTTACTTTTTCAATTGTTCTTTTTCAAATTTGGACAAAACCGTGTTAACTAGTGCTGCTGCAAGGGCCTACAGATCTGATCTAGTATATTACATATTACTGTTCTCTGAAAATACTTTTAGCCCTTTTGAAGAATATTTCCTACTAGAATGCTTGGATTTATTTGTAGTAATGCTTTCCTTGAAACTGTGGATTTGCTCAGTGTTTCTAGCTATTGCTTTTGACCACCCTATATAAACAATGACTATTGTGGAGAATGCTATTTTCTGTTGTAAGGTCAGTACGAGTTTGCTGATGGAGACTGTGCTCTCTTTGGAGATCGGCAGGGAAGGTTATTAGTCTTCTTCACGCTTTTATCATCCTGGAAGGTATATTCTCAACCATCTTTGCCAGCAGAATTAATTGCTACTACCAACATGCATCTGAACTCAACTCCAGCCAGCTCAAGCCATTGCCAAAATAGGTAACAGTCTTTTATAGGCAGAAATCTGTGTTCTTTGCATGTGCCAGTCAACAATGAGTGGCACCATGGCTCTGCGCAAACTGGCTCCTGCCTGCTGCCTGCATAGGCAGCCCCCATGAGGTGTCCGGCAGTGGAGAATCACAATGTCAGCACCAGGGGTGCAAGCTGCCAGAGGCAGGCATTAAACCTAGGCAATGATGAGCTAGGATTTCAGAGATTGGGGATGCCAGTAAAGACATCAGCTGAAAAGTGGGAATCATGAGGGAAAAAAGAAATGGAGGTCTTCAGAGGGAAAAGTGATGTGTGGGAGGGAAGAAAAGTAAGATTTCATCTGAAGCCTCCAGGAGACTCTCATGTCTCTCTAAAATTTTCTGTTCTCCCAGACTAGCTGCTGTCCCAGCTATAACAGCATCCCCACCTCAGTTCAATCTCACTGCATTTTTCTGCTCCACCACCAAAACTGAATTTTGTCTATAGGGTACACAAACCTTGAACTGACACTGAATATGACTTTCAAGCAATTGTATCAACAAAATTTTCAGTTTTGGTATTGCTATCAGTGCACTCAATTTGCTTAAAACTAATCTTTTAAAGTAATATTTAAGTTAGATTTGCTGATTGTTTAGACTATTAATGAAGTCATCATATCTATATTTGTGCATATTCATATTTGTACAAACAGAGAGCTTTATCTTCAAACAAGGATGCCCATAGTCCCTGTTGTAATATTTTGTAGGTCATTGGAAAACTTCTCACTGACTTTCTGCAAACACCTTTGGCATCTATGGAATTTTCATATGAAGTAACCAACTGGATAGCACATCTTTATAAATGAAAGCATGTTTTGTTTCCTATATATATATATGTTGAAATATAGGAGTCACAAATAAGCCTGTCTTTGGAAATCGCACTATCTACAGAAGATGATATGTTAGTCTCTCAGCTCGAATTGAGTTTCATTACACTGATTGTCCTCTCTCTTATTAATAATCATCTAACAAAGTTGTTTTCAAAGGCAATCCAGGCATCTGATGCTTGTTTATTTGATTCTAAATATGATAACTCATTATTTGAAATTACTAGTAAAAAAATAATTTTCTTGCAATATTCTTTAATCATAATAATTGTTTTAATAAGTTGGTTCTCACTAAAAAAAAAAAAAGTTATTTAATGTGTAATAGTTGAATAATACCCTGGAATCACATGAAACTGGAAAATATGTTATATCTCCTTCATCAATTATTCAAATAATTTCAGATAGTCTCTAGTTACTAAGATAGACTTTCTCATTTGCATGTAAAAAGAGCACATAATCCAGTTAGCAACTAGATCGCTTTCTTAAACACTGTGGTGTTTAGTCTATTTGATGCTGTATTAGCCCCTTCAGAAATAAATTTACCGTATGAAACTAATCACTTCAAAGGTTTTAGCCACTGAGATTTTCATGACTCTTGCTTTAATTGCTTATTTACTTTATTTTAGAGTGCTTATCATGCTCACATATGGGCCTCTCAACTAGTAAATGTGACAGTAATCCAACCATCTAAATAATGGATATTGTATATAAAAATTTGAAGACTAGCTTATATTTAACCAGCTGTCTTATAATCAATACAGGTATTACTGTGATTTGCTAAATCAGAAATGCATTAATAATGGTACTATCAAAATACAACATAATCAAAATGTGCAATCTATTGGGATGATCTATTCTTACATACAGGTGAATTATTCTTGTAGGAGTAAGTGGACAGAATCTGTAAAGAGTTAAAAGACTTTTATCTTTTCTAAACCTATATTTGGCACCTCAAGTACCATGACCAGTTCTGCAGTTAGCTGCTTTGTGTCACCTACTGGTTTCCTCACTTTTCTGTGCACTAATATTATACAATAGCTGTTTGGTCACAGTGCCTTTAAGGTGTTTACTAGAAATTTGGGCAGCATTTATTATTTAATTGTTAATCTAAGGTTACAGATATGTAGGTGACATTAGATTGTCATTCATGGGACACTGAAACACAGCAGCACTGGGCAAAGAAGAATGCAGATTTTATTGAATTATGTATTTTCTCTGACTGCAAAGAAAGTTTTCTAGTCTTTGTGTCTTGATAATATGTTTTGGGGATCATTGCTTTATTGGGTATGCTATAAGGCAGTTGGAGGAAGGACCTTTAATTCCTGTGTGTTTGTACAGTGACAAGAACACAGAAAGGGTGGTGCTTGGTATGGGTTCAGACATTACTGCTGTCATAGAAACATTTAGTGACAATTTATTATCCTTATAATTGAGATATTTATGAAATTGTTTGTTCCCAGGACTGAACATTGAAAGGGGCAGGCCAGCCATTCTGAGGCATGCTGGAATGTATTACTTGCTGAATATAAAGTGATACATATGCCTGCATACTCTGGGGTATGAATTCTGAAGCAGCTTTTGTGAAATTGTTTTTGAAAGTAAGTGAAAGTCACCACTATTTTCTGCTGTACTGTACTATCTAGAAGGATGTGGGAAATTGATTGCTGGCGTTGTTCTTTTGAGGAACTTCATTGCTCAATTTTCTTTTTATTACAACTGTGGTTTCAAACTGTTAAAAAATGTTACTGAGACTGGGATATACACATGCACACTACTTAATGACTTATTCCTATCTATTGCAAACTCCATTTTGTTACTTAAAACTCTGACTTATCTCTGCAGATAGTTCAGCTTCTTTATCTGTTCTCTTTATGTAGGAAAGTTTTGAAATTCCTATGTTCTGCTTCAAACCATCCTATTGTAATTTCACATGCTTTCTGCCAGTTACTTTAAGCTGACAACGCACTTCAAGGCCGTTGTTCTGGTTATTGTTTTTCCCACAACAGTAGACAGAAAAATTATTTTAGAATACTTCTTTGTTAATAAGAATTTTAAATAATTAGGAAGCTCTGATTTAACTCTTCTTAATTTTCTGATTGCAAGTAAATGCTTTTTATTGTTAAAAATTATCTTCTCTTTGTCTTGTCCTCTTTATTTTGCTGTCTTTGTATATAAAGGAATTACTTTGAAGGAAGTTAGGAAACACAAGTTCAACTTGCATGTCATTTGTTTGTAGGAAGAGATCTCACACAACATTTGATGGAGTTTTTCAGGGTAGAATCAAGATTATTTTTTTGTGTTTCCCTTTGTAAAGAAGAAATTGTAGTATCTTATACTGGAAAGTAGATGAGTTTCCTGTACATATATTTCTGACTCTCTTATCAGCACCCTGCTTTTTCCCGTATTTATTTGTTTATTTGTTTATTAAATCAAAACTGCTGTGGACAATTTCTGTCAGGACTTCTTAATTTTAATTTCTCCTGTGATGAGAAATTTTGGCTTCACAACTTCTCTTAACAACAGTCTTCATGACTCAATATATTGCGCAAAAATTCCATATTAGTGTCAGGCTGTGTTCACTTTCATCAAAATGAAAGTCTTCTACAACACCAAAACACCACAGCCATATCAAACCATTAAAAAGACTTGCTAGTTTTTCTCATGGGGGCTTTATCCACAGATTGTCTTGGAAAAGCTAACTGGAATTCTTTGAACTGATTCAAGCTCAATGCCATTTACATTGCTAATTATTCTCTCTTAAAATGTGCCTGCCCCTTAATTAGAATAAACCTTAGTAAATCCTAAATTAGTATTTTAATAGCATCTTCAAGATTCCGAGACTTAGAAAATCAGTTCTGAATTTAACCAGTTCAGAAAATATGTATTTTACAAGTAGAAATGTTCCATTTACACTTTAAAAAACCAAAAACAAAAAAAAAAACCAACCCCAAAAGCCCAAACTACTATGAATGATTAGTTCTCATTTGTATCTTGATTTTTAATATATTATCAATATACTCTTAAATAAAATTTGGGCACTGGACTTAAACACAGTAGATGGATTTATAGTCTGACATGATTCTTAGGAAATCACTTCGTTATTCCGTGCTTTGGTTTTCAGTCTGTAAAGGGACTCTTAATGCTTCTGTCCTTAAAAGTATATTTGAGCATAAATTCATGAGCACTAAGAAGTGTTTGTAAACAAAGAGAATAATAGTTAACAAATGGATTGTGCAAAGGATACGAATGATAGGAAAAACTTCAGAAAGGATGAAATTAGTACCTGATATATAACAGCACCTTCATACAGAATGACCAGAACATACTTTCAAACCTGAAAGATAAGAATATCAGGCAACTGTTTATATATAGTTATGATAATTTTAATTCTTTGTTTTAAGTTGGGGGCTTATCAGACATTTTTATCCCACAGGTAACACAACTTCTAGATGTTAAGTGTCTGTAACATTAACGCTTCAATAGGGTTTAACTTGATGCATAACAGGAAGGTTATACAAGCTCAGCCATCCTCTTATATGACTATTGTCATAGAGTATTTTTTAGATTTACCAGTTACCAGAGCAGAACAAACCATTTTCTGTGGGTTACAAATGAAAACTATTTATCTTCTGCCTTGTATCTAAACCATATTTCACAGCTCATGAGACACAAATGGGAAGATGTTTTCGATAAAATGTTCCTGGGATTTTCTCTGTGTAAAAATAAATAAATAAATGAAGAAAAGAACATAGGAAAAAAGAAAGAACAAGAAGGGGAGGTTATAAAAATAATTCATCTCATAAGAGAGATAAAAATTAACAATTCTGAGTTTTACAACTTGCAAAATTTATATAGAGTGAGCCCTAACTGGCAAAACACCAATATGTTACACTGAATGTAATAAAAACAAATTCTAGGAGATCAGAGTCCATGTTTTTGAAATGCAGTCCTTTTTCTTCTCCTATATTTATTGGTATACATTTGCTGGTAAAATATTATTTCATTTAAAGATAAATTTGCAATACATATGAAGCAAGTGTTAAATATAGACTAGAAAGTGAGAAGATCTGTGAGAAATGTACATGACTAGCAAATTAAGAGCCTTTTAGAAGCTTCATAGCTCTTCAAGAAAGAGGCAGTGAAATGCTTCTAGTGAGTAAAACAAAGAAAAGATGCAAATACTGTAAGAAAAGAGAGAACAGTATAGGATGATCGAGAGGTAAGTAGGCACTAGAAATTCTTCTATTTATGTAGTACCTGAGCCACTTTGGCAACCAGAAAAATGGTAAAATTTCCCAGGTGTATCCTGTCAGCCCATGAAACCTAAATGAATAGCGAATAGCTGGCTTTTATCACCCACAATGTCAATTTTATGAGCAATGCACCAAAGCTGTGTAGCCAAAACGGAGTTCATACCCCTACTGTTTCACAGTATGGCCACTATTATCAGGTTTGGGACATGTGGGTCATGGACTTGCAGTTGCTGTTAGGTTTGTTAGCGGCTTCATGTATATCTGGAGGTCTCTGAATGGCACAGTCTCATTTTCCCCAGTATTTCCCCAAAATTCTATTCCAAATGCAGACATGAAGCTCTCATTATCTAAATACAAGTGCCAAAAGGCTCCTTACAAAAGCTAATAAACCCAATGATTGACCTATTAGGTAAAGTTCAAGTGCTCATTTTTGTACATTAAGCCAAAGCCTTCATGTGAAAAAAAAAAAACCAAAAACAACAAACCAACAAGTTAATTGAGCAGTTTTTGTCACCTCATAGTGCCTGGAGAAGGAATTTCAGCAATAATAGTGCTGGTAAGGTTTATTTTTAATTCATGTGGCAGAGGGCTGGATCTCTAAACAGATCGTAGTGGATGTTTTTCTTATTCTGAGTTCAGCTGTGTTTCAAAACAGGTAGGATTTCTTTCACGTTGTTTAGTGCAAAGCATTTAAACAAATTTAGGGGGCTAGGAAGAACATAAATGTTAAACACAGGATTTGGAGTCAGGAGAGCTGAATTATGTTCCTAACTCATAATTGACTTTCTGTGCACAACTTTCCTTGGCTTCTGCTATTCTTCTGTATAAAAATTAAAAAGTGCTATGAAATTGTTTCGTGATACCAGTGTCATCAATAACCTATGTCTGAGTTTCTTCATGTTACATGTGCATTCCTGAGCATGAACAACAACTTAATACTTGTAGAAAGTCAGATGTCCATGGCTATATTTTGAAAACTATTAAGATACAAATTTTTGGTCTAATTTTTAAGCCTAAGTTTAGCCATATAAAAATCTACAGATAAAGTTCAATAAGGGGAATTCTCTGATTTACTTTATTACAACTGACTTCATTTAGGTACATGTAAGTCAACGACAATCACAATTATTCAGACACAAGCTTTTAAATGAATTCCATCCACCAAGTGTACGAATACTTCAGATACTTACAGCTTCAATGCTTTCCGACAGGATGAAAATGGTTCATGTAGGCAGTTGATTGTTGCAGACAAAAACCAACTTTCCCCAGACTGCCTGCATTAATTCAGTGTAGTTTTCATTAGTGAAAACAAACAGAAGCTAGAGTTTGAGATGACAGTATTTTTGGTACTCATGGGCATTGCCAATGCTCAAAAGGAGAAGGAAAAAATTCAGTACTCTCAAAGTGGAACAGAAAAAAAAAGCAATAAAACGGTTGCCTGGAAGCTGTGTAAGACTAGTCCCTTGATTATTTAAATAAGGTAAAAGACAAGAAGTCCATACTTCTCAGTAGTTTCATTGCAATTGCCTGTATTCTAATGTCTGATTAAAGAGAAACCAAACATTTTTTTCCATTCTTATTTACTCTTTATTTTTCTCTAAATCTGTTGCCTATAGGGCTATGCTGGTAAGCCTGCTGATCTGATTTTAATTCCTAATGGACCACACTCCATATTACAAAACCCCAACTTGTTTATATTGCATGCTCAATATAATTACCAGAACAGAGTAGATTGTAATTTCAATGCTGGATATCCTTACAGTTATATGTTTTACTTTGGGTCTTCTCTGAGAGGGTGTGAAGTCCCTCTGTCTGTATTTAGTTCCAGTTCATCTGTGAAACTCCAGCTCTTCTTTGCAGCTGGGCTGATCTCTTGGAATCATTTGGTGTCAACGTTTCTTGCAAATTAAACCTTTACGGTGCAGTACAATGAAAGCTGCATCTATGGAGAGAAGTGAGTATCCTGGGAGTTATGGATCTCATCCTGGGGCAGCTAATTGCACTTCTGTTCTCTTTGAGCTTGCCTACCTAAAGAAATTGTACCAGTTATGTTTAGGAAGTGCTGCAAGCACAACTTCCTCGGAGGACACTCTGATTTATCCATTAAAATGGCTTTCCTCTGTTTAATTGAAACACCATCTCATATAACAGAAATCAATTGATAAATGTACTTCTGAAATACTCTGCACAAGAGATGCCGTTGCCATATGAGCAAATTCTGTTATATGTGCCAGTTAAGTGCATCAGCTCACATTCCCGCTTTGGGATTTATTTAGCATCGTCCTGCTGTACACAAGGCTTAGGGTATCTTTATTAATTAATCTTAGAAATAACACTCAAGACAAATGCAACTTCCTAATTCTATATTATATTTTAATGTTTCTATATTCTGCAAGCCCTTGTTTACAACTTATAATAACAAGTCTTTAGCTCATTATTAAAACTCTCAAATATGGTGTTAAAATTTTTTCCCCTTCATGTTCAGTGCCAAATATAGGTAATATTTTTCAAGAAAATATATATGTAGGAACTGCATATAGCAGTGCCACGAGGGTTATTAAGGACCTTGTCTCTCCATTAATAATGATTTCAAATTTAACAGGATGACTAAGACCTTGCTTAGTCCCTTCAGTCTTCAGCGTTCCAGAGTGAGTTAGCCATAAATCTTTTTCCTTTGGAGTGCAGTGGTTTTGGCTTAATCTTATGAAAAATACTGTTGCTATCCAGTCTGACACAAGCCAAAACCACACTGTTCTCAAGATAGCAGTTCGTTGAGTAATCGAAAAGTTTGAAAATGAGGATTACGTCTTAGAGCTAGGTATATCAGTATATTCCACAACGGGCAAGTGTTTGTAAGAAATTTAAAAAATTATTCTGTTAAAATTTGTATTCTCCACTTAATCATGTAATTATGCTATATTTCCTTGTCAAAATTACCAAAAATTAACTTTCAATACAAAAGATACTTGGACAAAGCCATTATTAAAGAAGAAATAAAATAGCTAAATAAAAAGTCTTCTGTAAACCAGGGAAACCTCCTCTTCTAAAATAGATTTATGTTGAATTATTTTCTCTATGTTTTTACTAGGTTTTTTTCTGAGATTGTTATCACAGAAATTCAAAAGTTCAGTACTGAGTGCTCCAGCACCTAGGTTTTTGATATTTTTTTCTCATTCAAACAATTGTTCTGCAAAACCCTATGCATCTGGATAGCCTTATTATCTCAAACAAACATGATAATTTCAGGCAAACAAGACTTGTGGAGGAGGTGATCAGTTGGTGCAAATATGCTGCTTTTCTCTGAGCTCTTAGTGTCTGTCAGGAAATGGAAAGGCAATGTCACGAAAAAAAAAAAAAGGCAAAATTCAGTCCTTTTAGTAGTCAAGGGATGTAATATAGTCAAAAATAGATTTTTGTTTTCTACTGTTGCCTGACAAATGATAAAACTTCAGTGGTATTTTCTGTTTGTCTTCCCTGTATCTTCATACCTATTACTGTTTTGCAAAAATATTACTGCATTGGTGCTACATGTGGCTTATTTTCTTATTATGCTGTTCCCTCCTTAAGGATTATACAGACAGGAAGAAGTTTACATTGACTAATTATTCACAGGCTTCATATTTAAATGGACTCACATTTTATCATCACTTTCTTACTCACCAGTTTCATACCTCTTCAGCACTGCTATTTTGTATTTCATCACAACACTTCAACTGTGATTGACTAAACTGTTATTAATACATTCTTTAGTCCCATTTCTGAATGACTAAAAATGTTTAACATGGGATACCTGATGACCTTGTTACATTCCCATCATGTTTTACTGCAGTCTCAAATAGTTACATATGACTGTTGTTGCTTGCAACGAAAATCTGATTAGTTGTAGTTCTTGAATTAACAGCCCTTTTTACAACATATACAACTTCATTATTAACAGAGTATTCTTCATTTGGTGTAAATGGCAAGGTTTTGGTAGTGGAGAGTGAATTCATTTATTCAAATCCAAAAAGTATTTTGTTCATGCAATTAAGCAATGTGCAACATAATGTTAGACAATCACTTTAGTACTAGCAATTCCCAGTTTTGAAGGACTTTACTTTCCTACCTTTCTCTTTTGTTGTTGTGGTATTGTGTATAATACGTCAAACTTTGTTTCATTATTAGCATGTTTATTCACCTATGTTTTCTTTCTACATTTCTCTGTTTCTTAATTTTTTTCCCTCAAGAAAAAAGATTGCTGCAATTGAGTGATACAAGAAGTTACTATTGAGGGGCGCAATTTTGCTTTGGCTCAGTTAAATATAGGAGTTCATGCTATGTAATCATAGGAAATTTGCATGTGGTAACCTCAAGCACCAAACACAAATCAATACATTCTAATCAGTTCTGTTGGCCCCTTTTGAAAAGCTATTTGTGATGTCTGTAAATACCAAGTGACTGCAAATAAATTACAGCTATGCTATCTCACTGAGGTAATACATAGAACAAAGAAGCTCTTAAACACAAAAGCAAAACTGAGATTGCTATGTGTGTTGTTTACAGTGTATTTTTATCTTAAAGATCTTACAGAAGTTTAAGATCAAAGAAAAAATTCCTTTGTTTCCAAGTACCTTAATGAAATGATTTAAGTATCACACATTCACAGGTGTACAGATTTTCTCTTCATATTGCCAAACAATTCTGATTTTTTTTTCTTTAGGTCAAAGAAATTATTTGTCACCCCCAGAAAGCAACTATGAAAGATTACTGCTAAATGTAACATGCTGAGGAATATCTGTATATTTCGCAATCTTCTTTATATTTTACTCTGAAACTCAAGTAGCTTTTGAATATCACTATGAGATTTAGAGAGATGTTCCCCTCAATTTCTAATCAACTCAAGGAACTATGAATTCACACACTAAATTTAAAATATATATTCATATTCTTCACACATTCATAACTGTAACACAAACTACAGTGGAGCTTTTAGACCTAGATTAAAATTAGAAATTAAAATTAGTAAATTTTAAAAAATTAGTCCAATAAAATTAAAATGTTCCAAACAAAAAAATCTGTTAGTCTGTTTTAGAGGAGAGAAATTTCTTTCTGAATTAAGATTAGGAAGTCAGTTAGTCCTTAGGCACATAAAGAAACAAGATTGAGGGGGGAGAGAGGGGGTATGGGGATGTTGACTCTGAAACAAAATTTGTTTTAGTACAATGGTCCAACAAAACTACTTGTCGTTTTCAGTCTCTGGACATCTTTTGATAGCAAAGAAGGAAGTGGGCAAAGAAGCCAAAAATAAAATCCCTCAAAAATCTCAAATGCACATTATTTTGCAAATTATAAAACAAAATTTTTTTCCTATATGTACGTATTCCTAGTATTTTCTGTAGAGGTTTCACATTTGTGAAAGCAAAGGCTTGTATTTTCTGTTCAAGATCACTGGACAGGAAATGGCATTACGATATTCCCTTCTTGATGTGCAAGTCTGAAAGTACATGAGTTAATCACTGTAAAAATGATTTCTAGCTTTTCAATAAATTGTGGATGTGCATTATGGATTGAGAGTTTTCCTTTGGTGTTTCCAGGAATTCTGTCACTGAAGTCTCAGGTGAGATTGGTCCTTTAAAGGTCTTACGCATTCTTGTTCTTCGCAATGAGATTGTACAAATTCTGTAGTGGCTTTTCTGTTCAAAATGTCCTTAAGTATTCTTTCTAGAAGAAAAATAAACCTCAGATTTGTAGTAGCAGTCAAATGCTGACTGAGTTCTATCTTATTTTTTTTTAATCACTCTGAAAAAGTTTTGGCATTTTTTGGTGCTATTTTGAAGAACACACAAACCAAGGATAAAATTCTCCAAAATTATCTGAAGAAACTGAAGTATATGGCAAAATTCTCAGTACGACTGTTGGAAAAGAATTTCATAACATGTGCTAATTTTCCCAGAAAAATTGAAGAAATAAAACTAGTCTTGTAAATAGCCCTTGTTAGAAAGTCTTGCCTTTTTTATAAATTTTATAATTTTATATTATTACACATGTCAGAAAACAATATGTCACATAAATAAAAATATACAACAATTAACTTTTAAAAAAATATGAAAACAATGGAATTCATCAAGATTCTAGGAAGTATTTCAAAAATAAGGCTCTTTTCTTTTTGTTATATCAATTTTCTTTATAACTCTATCTGGCCTATCAAACTTAAACTACTATATATTAATATACTGTTCGTATAACCCTCAGAAAGAAAAAGGAACATAATCCAATTTCTACCTGGTTCAAAAATTCCCAATAACTGTCATGTTCTGATCAGTTCTTGAGCTGTATTTTACTTACTCTGGCAAGGATACAATCATAAATTTTAAGCTTTCCTTAAATCTAAAATTTCAGGTATAGTCTGTAACGATGTAACACAGATCTGTAACTCCTAAATTCTTACCTTCATTAAAATCTGTATTCAATAATAAAAATGAATGTTTAGTAAAGTCTTAATAAGGTACCACAATTCTTCAATGAATCCTGTCAGAGATGTTTTTTATAGTAAAAAAATAAAATAACATTATAAAGACACTGCTTCACTTGCATGTTATTTCATGTACCTAATGAAGGAAAATAAGCAAAATAAGCAAAGTTGGGAGTGTCGTTTATCTTTCAGAAGTTCTTGGTTTTGGTTTTGTTTTTTTTTTTGTTGACTATAGGATGATCAGTAACTTCTGTTTGTATAGATGCATAGGCAGTTGTTTTCATTTTAGGTAGCAAAAGCAGTTAAATAAATTTTTCAGTTTTACATCTCCAAGAAGTTAAGCAAATATGAGCTTATAAAAGAAGGGGCGTGAAATACTTTGCATGGTTATAATACACTTTGACCTGAGTTGTTATTACCTGTAATGCACACTTGCTTTCAGAAGCATGAAAATACTGCGTAACATAACAGCAAGGTGAACTTAAACACATTTAAACAGCTAAAATATATAATGAAATTGAAGGCAAACTTATTTCTTTTTGTTTAGTTATTTCATTGCAACTAAGAAGACAGAAAAAAATATTTGGGTTATACCTAGTGTTTTCAGGATATGTTTCTACTTTTAATACATTACATAGCTGTTAAGTGGATAATGCTGGGCAGAAAATCTAAAGAACTCGAACCCTCTCAAAGCCAAATCTGGAATATGGCTTGTGTGGAATTACTGACAACAATGATGACAGCACCAGAAAGAGTAGAATAGAAAGGTGCAAAACGTTTTTAACTGACTCCGTATCTTACTTTGTGACTTTGCGCTGAAGAGTTAACATCTTTGCATAAAGAAATACTCAGGCTTTGACTATGACTATTGCACAAAAAGCAAATGGAAAGGTCTATAGCGTTGTTCATATTTTGTTTCCTCACTCTGAACAAGGGAGAATAGGGATTTCTGAACACTTCCAGTCACAGAAAAGGTGCATTTTTTTAAAATGTTGTATTTATTCTCTCGAATTACACTGTCATGGTTTTACTCCAGCCAGTGGCTGGGCACCACACAGACGCTTGCTCCGTCCCCCTCATCGGAAAGGGGGAGAGAATCAGAAGGGTGAAAGTGAGAAAACTCATGGGTTCAGATACAAGAGTTCAATCAGTGAAGCAAAAGCCACGTGCACAAGCAAAGCAAAACCAGGAATCCATTCCCCACTGCCCATGGCAGGCAGGGGTTCAGCCATCCCCAGGACAGCAGGGCTCCGTCACGCATAATGGTGACTTGGGAAGACAAATGCCATCACTCCAAACTCCGCTGCGCCCCCTTCCTCTTCCCCCCAGCCCCTTATATACCAAGCATGACGCCATATGGTATGGAATGTCCCTTTGGTCAGTTTGGGTCAGCTGCCCTGTCTGTCCCCTCCCAACTCCCCGCACACCCCCAGCCATCCCGCCGGCGGGGCGGTGCGAGAAGCAGCAAAGGTCTTGGCTCTGTGTGAGCATCGCTCAGCAACAGCAAAAACATCTCTGCACTATCAGCGCTGCTTCCAGCACAAACCCAAAACACAGCCCCATGCTGGCTGCTGTGGAGAAAATTAACTCTCTCTCAGCTGAAACCAGGACATATACTGCAAAAACAATGTTTAGTTCTTTACTTTTACAAGCATTAATCAATTAAATCTCACAGCAGGAATAGTACAGACAGGTATTTTCTTTAAAAAAAAATAGAGAAGTCAATTAATTTAAGGATGTATAGCTAATCAAAGACCTTGATAAACCCAAGGATTCTCTATTCTGTTTGTATTTTCATGGTTTCTCTATAAGTATGTTGCATAATATATTCAGGTTACAAATAATATAGGAAAAAATATTTTCACTGAAGTCAACAATCAGAATTAATGTAAATATATCTTCATTTCATATAAAAATACTTTTTGCTTTGGTTGTAGGTCACATTTGTTATGAATCATGTACAGTCGCTAAGAAAAAAAATACACATTTGAAAATATGAGTATAATTTGAGGTTATTTATGTTTTATTTCTTTCTAATGCAGAAGGCAGCAGAAAGTGAGATTGTTGGTTTTAGGAAAGTGGATGATGAAGAAAATTTTGCAATAAACTTTCCTGTTTAGAGAACAAAACTGTTCCTTGTGAAGACTACACTATTCAGAAGAAATGGAACAAAATATGCATACCCATGTAACAAAATATACAAGTATATTACTTTTTTTTTTCCATCTTGGTGTAGTGATATGACCAGATAGTATTAAATTGTAGCATACACGGAGATATACCATTTTATACAATACATGCCATTTTATTGCAAAGAAGGGACCTCAAAATAATCTTCGGTAACCATTCATTAATAGTTAATTTCTGTCAAAGCTGAAATTGGTAGATTTATCCTATATTGTTGCTTCTATTCTCTGACTGGTGGAGTCTTCAAATTCTATTAGAGACACTACAATATGAAGAAACGTTTTGTTACCATAAATGTTACTTATAAATGTTTCTTCAGATTCCACTTACTTCACACACTTGTGTCAGTAAAGCACAAGCAGTCATGTGTTTATGAAGAGTGATTTCAAGGAGAAATCTTCTGTGATTGGTGTTAGAAAGATCTTTAAAACATATTTTTCCATATATTTTGATTATATGTGACATCAGCAAAATATGATACCAAATACTCTAAAGGGCTAATTACTTTATGCATGACACTAAAACTATAAAGCATAAAGAGAGGAACTGTTTACAAGGGCCTGTAGTGATAGGACAAGGGGTAATGGCTTTAAGCTGAAAGAAGGTAGATTTAGATTTGATATAAGGACAAAATCCTTCCCTGTGAGGGTGGTGAGGCACTGGCACAGGTTGCCCAGAGAAGCTGTGGCTGCCCCCTCCCTGGCAGTGTTCAAGGCCAGACTGATGGGGCTTTGGGCAACCTGGTCTGGTGGAGGGTGTCCCTGCCCATGGCAGGGGGGTTGAAACTGAGTGATCTTTGAGGTCCCTTCAAACCCAAACTGTTATGTGATTCTATGATTCTACGAAAAAAGAAAGCATAACAAATAGGTTCAGAGGTGCTGTACATTTTCTGCAATATATAACTATTGCCTTAATCCTTTCAAGTGAAAGACAACAAGATCATATATAAATGTAATATTGTTCTTATTTTATATATAACATATTCAACAATTTAATAAATTAATATATTTATTAATACAGTTCTATAAACCAGGATATTTTGCAGAGGTAGATTTGGATTCAAACCTTTATTATTGTCTTTTACTGAGTAACTGTTATGAAAGATGTTACCTATCAGAACACAATTTTATTTCAAACAATATACTCAGTTTTTCAGTCCTTGTATAAGATTCCTGCCTTGATTGCTCCTCGATGTAATTTTTCTCTTCTATAATATTTTCAGAGGACATTTTGACAGGTTTGGGTAAGAGCAACCAAAGTCTGACAGGTAAAATTGCTTGGAATATTTCAAGCTACACAACTTGCTGGAGGCAATAAAAGCCTATCATCTTCCATATATCTATCTTTCATATATGTAGGTATATAAAACACACATGTGGGTATTTATAATTTTTATATAACTATACACAGGTACACATATAAGTGTAATTTTTGATCCATCAAATACTATATCTGGAGAGTTTTCATCTTCTGTGTGGTGAACAGAAGGAAAATAAAGAGTGGACACCCCTGTGTGAAATTGAAATGAAAAATGGGAGTGATCTTTGAGAAACCAACCCAAATTACATATGACCTGGTTCTAGTTGTGAAGTTATTTGTAGATATGTTTTGACATTTTAGCCATACTTGACTACCTTTATCCCTTTTATGAAGCTTTAAGACAAACACTTAGTAATTGAAATTAAACTAAAAGAGGGGAGATTTAGATTGGACATTAGGAAGAAACTCTTTCTTGTGAGGATGGCGAGGCACTGGCACAGGTTGTCCAGAGAAGCTGTGGCTGCCCCCTCCCTGGCAGTGTTCAAGGCCAGGCTGGATGGGGCTTTGGGCAGTCTGGCCTAGTGTAGGGTGTTCCTCCCCATGGCAGGGGGGTTGGAACTAGATAATCCTTGTGGTCCCTTCCAACCCAAACCATTCTGTGATTCTGTGAGATAAAAATATCTCCATTCTGAATAGCTTCCTTTCCCTAACATGCATTTCTCTCTCAAGCTTCCTAAGGCTCAGTAAAACATGTTACTGAAGGAAACAGAAATTCTGAAACTTTCATAAGTCCAGTTTATAATGATAGAGAGTGGCATTACATGACCATTTACCCATGAGAGGAACAGTGCCACTGATTGGATTAGAGCAGGAGACACTAATGCAGTTATGTCCTTAAGGGCTGGATGAAAAATGAATCTCTCACCTCTGCGAGTGAGCACAACAAACAATTCAAAAGCATTATATGTGTGAGGTAGTTTGCAGGATCTGTTCTATTTGTCACTGGAATTGGCTGTAGAGCATTTGGCAAAGTCTGAGTTGTTTCAACCCTGGATCATTATCCCAAAGTCCCCTTCCATGCTTAAACTTTAAAAGTAGTTTGGGGGCATCTAAAAAGAAAGGGGAAATCATAACACATATCTGCAGTTTAGAGCAATACCATTACTCAACACTTCTGAAAACAACTGCTACTTACAGTTGCATAGGACTTCAGTACTCTGAGATTAACAGTAGCATCTATGAAAAATCTCACAAAATTGAGATTTTCCAAGACACCTAAATGAACAAGCTACTCAAGCCTCAATGATAAGCACCAGACCTCAAGGAAACAACTAATTTTCTTGTATATCATTTGAAAGGTTTCATTCTGGGTATTTCTAAACACAACCTTAAATGATAAAATAATTAAACAGAAATTCACCCTTCTCAGCCCATAATCTCCTGACAGAAATATCATTGTGCAACAATGCAGATTATTTAATTATTTCTTTTGATGAAAGGTAGCAATATTTTTTTCTACTTGTAAGTTGTTTGCTAATGAAAGCTAGTCTTTTTAATAGTTTTTTTTGTTTGTTTGCAAGAATGTCCTGTTTTAATCCATACCTCAGTTGTTTTGCGAAGAGCTGTGTTTTTGTTTTTCATCTATCAAAAGCACATTGGCTATCACTAGTCGTCTATGGTAACAAAACAAACTGGCCAGTTCTCTGAAGTTCTAAGATCTTTCTTCTATTTTCTTAAAAGGTTATTTTCAATCACAGACTAATGAATGTATAACAGCCAAAAAATTTCATATAAAATTATTTTCCAGTGAAGTATATGGGTTTTCACAGATGGGCTGTTTTCAGTAAGGGTACATTTTCATGTAACACACAGTTAAGGTGTCTCACTATATTTGGAAGAAAAATCACAGTATCCTGTGACCTGCTCCACTGGCTATATTCCACTCAGAAATATGCAAATATACAGTCTCATTAATTTTGTCTCTTTTTACATCAATTATCAAGTATCATTATTAACCACCAAAAAAAAAAAAATCCTTTGGATTTTTTTCCTTCTTTTAGAGAACAGTCAATCAGGGCTCAAACCTCAGCAGAAGGTTTCGTCATGACAATGGTTAGCAAACTGCTTAAACTGGAAACAGCTTCACAAGTTGACAAGCAAAATGAATCTGGAGGAGTTGTGTTCACTTAGACAAATGAAAGTTTCTCCTCTTTCCTAGTTCCCAAGAACCACTCAGAAGCTAGATATCAGGAGTATGCAAGTCCCACAATGGGTTGCATCTTTAAAGAGGAGTTGAGAGTGTTCCTAAGTAGTGCATAATAATGGATGTGAACAGACTGAACCAATCTGGAAGGAAAATGGCAGCTATAGGTGATTCGGGTTATCAGACTGTCAGCTCAGGACTGCTTCTAATACTAATCAAATACTTATGACCATTGGTTTAATAATTAAAGCATATAAATTCCAATGATCTTTATCATGTTTTGAGAGGGATTTGTATTAATTGCTTAGTTATTTCCATTCATTATGGTAAATTTATTTTTTCCTAGTTATTTTTCTCTCTTTTTATCTTCAGAAAAATACAGTATAACCATTTTTGTGACTATTTCTGAAAATGATTATATTTTTGAAAGTTTTCCTGATACTTTTTCAATAATTCTGCTGTGTATTTGTTGTGGTGCAGTCTTTTAAATTTGCTGCTGTGTGGTTCCCTAAATGGTATGAAAGTTCATGAACCATACAGTTCAAGTCATAAGACAGGTTCTCATGATGCTTCCCAAAGTTGTGTAAACAGAGACGATTCCCATGTAAGTATACTCTCTGACATACTGTAGTCTTGGTTAAATTTATGTGCTTGATTGGCACATTTTTTCTTGTTAAATACCAACAGCATAAGATCATTAAACACATCAGTATTCTCATAAAAACATCATTTAATTTCCATTCTTATATAGTAACCTTTATCCATTTTATTGCATCCTTTGCTGTGAGTAGTACACGTTGTACTTTTTGGCTGTTGCATTATTTAATGGATCCTTTGTATTCTTGGTTCTTCTTTTATTTTTTTTTTACCAAATGCACTAAGCCAGATATTAGGACAGCAAACTCCAGATCTATATGGAATAGACCACAGCTACTGTCTTTGTGGAAATATGAAAAATATCTATCAATGTCAAAAGTCCCCTTCCAAGTCTCTCGTCCCAGAACCTGACTCTAAGAAATCTGTTTAATGGCTAAGTTACATACTATTTTCCTAGTTTGAAGCAAGTAAATTAAAATAATTAATTTCATAAGGTGTTAAAAACCTAATATAAGCAGTGTTTTTGTGAGTATCAATTTCTTGAAAGATGCCTGTTTATTTGAATGACAGAAATTCTATGTGAATAAAAATAAATAAATTTTACATCTAGAATTTGAAGAATTACAAAATACAAACCAAAGTAGAATAAATTTTACATTGCATCAGTAATTTGCCTTGAAGCCTAAGAACAGATCCTAACTTGATTGGTTTTTTTAAGCCATTCTTTAACAGTACCATGCATTTTTTTATTTTTTCCAGAGGGAGTGGTAGATGCTGAGCACTTCAGAAATCCAGTTTATTAAGAAAATCCGTTCATATGACTGTCCCTCCCTGGACCATGCTAGGCAACTTCTACCTTGTACAAAGTGATTCTGCAAGCTGGACATATGCAGTCTAAGACTACAAAGCGATTGTTTTAATTTTTTTTTTTTTTTTAATACACACAGTAGAGACTTGTGACTGATAAGCTATTATGCTAATATGCTCATTATCCCCAATAAGACATTTAATGAGTCTCTGTAGGCCCAGTAGGTATCAGGTGGGTGAGGATGGGTTAGCTTCCAGTGTCCCTGGATGCAGGCAGGCCCTCTGTGTTGCTGAGCTGCTGTCTTCCAATTCCCTTTTTTCTCTTTTAGGGCTTATACCTGCTCATGTTGGCATTTTTTCCTTGTGCAACAAGACAAACCGTCTTGACAAGGGTACTATTGCCTGGGCTTTTATACATCTCAGCTTGCCTGGATTTAGCTTATGTATGTCCAGGTCACGTAGGTCTCAGATCACAGGCACCTGAAACTCTTGGCTGAGGGTTACACTATTTTGTTCAGCAAAAGATGCTATGGATGAGGTGGATTATGTGTTTACAGAGATTTAAAGTCTCAAACACATGATGACAACTGTAACGTATTTTGGCCAATAATTCCGTTTAAAATATTCTGAGTTCCCCAATATTTTTTCTTGTGTCAAGACAGCAAATCCAGCAAAGGGCTTAGGTGTTGCCCACCTACAAACAAATTAATTATTAGTGATCTGCCAGATGGGACATTTACTCATCTTAGTCCTTACACTATAGTTTTAGAAAAATGATCATTACTGCTTGCTTAGGCTGTATCTATATGAGTAACACATGTGTTTGAGACTGTTTGAGACTCTCTGGGACTACAGTCAAGTGGCATGGAGCGGTCTGTGTCCATGCTGCTAAATTCTTTAATCCTCCAAAATAGTGTGACTGTACCCAAATTCGTTACCTGAAAGATCTTATGGTGCCCAGCCCATGCCACCTCCCGGGCTCTGGCCGGGAGGATGTTAGCGAGCTCAGGCAAAAAAACTGCTAGGAACAGATCTAACCATTTCCCAGAACAGATGACCACCTTCCAGCAGACTCCAGAAGTATATGAAATAGACTATATGGTCTTTCTATAGACCACCTTCCAGCACACTTCAATGTTTCACAGCACTGCTTGTGCACTTGATATCTAACCAACCTATGTTATGACCTTGTGATAGAAAGAACTTTATTTCAGTTGTTTCAATGCAAATAGTTCAGCTCTTATTTTTGCAGGAATTAAAGATACAGTTGTAGAAAATACACCGTCCAGATAAAAATTTTGTCTTAGTGTTTCTTATAATCTGCTGTTGAATTATTTTTTTGTACTCTTTGTCAATATGAACAGTTTTGTAATAAAAGTATGAAAACCAAAAGTGAATCCTGGCCAAGGTCAGCCTGACTTTCCATAGCATATGTAAAAATTGGTAAATATACCTCTCACCATTAGGTCCCAGATCTAAATAATATATTGCTCTTATTAAATGTTGTTTATTGGTTTCATACGTGTCTGACTTAAAAAATTAAAACAGCAATATGCTCTCTTAATATTGGAGAAGTGTATTTAAATGCACTTCATACACATAAAACCTTAAAATTACCATGCAAAGGAAATGAAAAAGAGGCTTTGGTGAGCTTGAGTAATAGGTAATTTGTGTAGATTTTGGGCTAACTATATAGCAAGCCTACCTCTACCAAGAAGGGGTGTTAAGGTTGTGGGACTAAAATTCTTGAGCAAGGTGTTTGCTTCCTTTGAAACAAATTCTGGGTGAAAAGAGCACTGCTGGGTCCACTGCAAGGTGCTCATAGAATATTCTCCTCTACATCTTTCCAGTCCAGGGAAAGATCGTGTGATTCTGTGAAGCAGGAACACTTTTTCTCTGAAGGAACAAATCCTCTAGATTCCAAGAAACCTGATCAGTCCTGATAGCAAAAAATGCGAAAGCAATATATTGTGTACTTTCTTTCTTATCTAAACCACTTCCCCCCCCCTTTTTTATTTTTTTCTTTCTGCATGGGACAATGACATTTCTGACTAGATATAATTAGGGGTAGAGAGAAGAGAGGGACATGAAATTGTACCCCACAATTTTGTGCCTCACATACAAAAATTCTAAAAAGTGAATTAGATTACTTAATATTTCTTTTAATAGAAAATAATTATTTTGTAGTGTAACTGTGTATGTGAAACAATAGACTTTTCTAGCTTTCTAGTACTTTCTGCAATTTTTTAACCGCCTTTGGACATCATTACATATACATAAATGATCTATAATACTGTTTCATTGAAGCAGACTGAAGTCACAGTAATGACTTGGCCCCTTTTTTTTGTCAGTTCCTGAGTTGTCTTTGCAGATGACAGAAGCCATTGAATGTATTTTGGGCTCTAATTATAGTTTAATTAGCTTTTCTTGTCTTCTCAGGTTTTCTTAAAACATTTTTCTTGTTGGAAAAAACCAAACACCTTTAACAGTTGAAATCTGTTCTTCCTCTAAAAATGATTGGGTAACATGTATGACTCAAGTGATTAGAAGTAACATTTGTTGTACTTCTACTATAAATTGCAAATAATTTTTCCAAGAGAGGAAAGATGATGAAGAAAAAGCAAAGCTTCCTTTGTATTATTACTGTGCCTAGAAATTACAGTGTAACTGTAACAGAGAAATGATTGAGAAGCAAGTCACTAATGTTTTCACCCTTTTTTTTTTTTTGTTTATATTCAGTATTTATTGGATCTTTTACTTAATCACTTTAATGTGTGCTAATCAGACTTTGTCATTGGAGGCTCACCGGTGGCAGATGTTTGTGCACAAGACTGAGAAGAAAGCAGTCACTTTAGTCTGGTTCTTTTTCTCTTCCATGCACATCTATCTTTCTGCTGCTTTTGGTCTGTCTAAGATCTGGTTCCATGTCAAAACAGTGTTGTCAGACCCGATCATCTGAGCATTAAAAATGAATTTATTATATAATTTGTAGGATGCCTGTTTGCACAGAAATCCAGTGCTATATTTTCTGCTATAGCTAGCTACCTTTCCCAAAGGAGAGTGAGGCAGCTCGTCAAAGACCATCTGCCACAGGTACCTGGTGTGCCAGCCCTATTCTTACATCTCCAAGTGCAGGACGTGCAATCCCTACCATGTAGCAATGTCTCCTATTAGTGTTTGCTGGGGCAAGCTGCTTTCTGGTCACTCCCTTTCTTCAGGTACGCTTCTGAAATCTCATTTGGAAATAGTAGAGAGCTGGAGAAAGAGAGGTCCACAACCCAGATTTATTCCACTTGAAAGCTCCTTCTGGTTTTGTCTTTTAGAATAATAATTTTGTCATCTGCAGTAGGAGAGGGAAGGGAACCTGAGCTGTAGAGCATTATATGGTCCAGTGAGTCACTGAAGATCTTTTTAAAAAATCCCTTCTGTTATTTTGTACATATGTTGGTTCAGTTCTGTCAAACATGATGTGTAGGGAACTAATTAGCTGGTTTCTTCTCACTTGCACAAATCATCATTAAATTATTTTTGTCATTATTATGGTGTGTATAAGGACTAACATATATTTTGAATGCAAGACATTCTTATTAATCTACAAAGGAAACTATACTGAAATGTGAATATTCCTGGGTATGAAGTATGTTTCTGTTTACATGCAAACTTTCTAGTGAAACATCTTTAATATCTTACTGGCTATGTAACAAGTCAAAAATTCTGTTCAGAACCAGTATATCCTGCTGGTATTAGACTTTAGGGCCTCCAACAGCTTAGCAGCTCCTACCCAAACGTAAATTTGCTTTTGGTACATACCGCCATTTTGCCTGCTTGTTACACTTTATTACATAACCAAGAAAATGAGCTGTTAAATATCCCTCCCTTCCCATCCCCATCCAGCAATAGCCCCCTGTTCCCTGGGCAGGCAGTTTCACCAGAGCAGATGCAAGCAGCTGTGAGAGTGTGGGCCTGCAGGAGAGGGTGGCTCCTGCCTACTGTTTTAGCAAGCAAACAGGCAACAAAGCTGGAGAACTACTGCAAGCTAAAATAAGTCTGTGTCTCTCACAATTTATTTGCTTGTTTGTTTAATTCGGATCCATTTCCCAAGCAAGTCTGTCATGTGCTCCAGTAACCAGTTGAGCTGGCACAACTGACTGGCACTCTCTCTGAGACTGTTTCCTCTGAATCGCAGCCTGTACCCTGATGAGATCAACTGGGAAGAGACATGGGAGTGAATCCCAACCGATTCTCTGCTTCAGTCCAGCCATGCTCATCAGTCAAATCTGAAGGAAGCCTAGCGAGGCATGCACTTTCCTTAACTGCACAGGCTCTCATGCATTTCAACAGAAAGAATGAGTGTTATATCCAGGAGCTTTGCTTGTTTATTAGTAATGATTATCTGGTGGTATATTTGCTACAGAGCCTGAAGGACATTTTACCACTTCTAACATGCTGCACTGATCACTTTAGAAGCTTAACTGTAAGCTATGAGATCAGTTGTGCTGGGCAAAGTCTCAGAAGCGGAGAGTGATTGAGAAGAAAACAAGTTGAGAGAGTCAGTGTTTTGGCAGCTACAAAAGAATTTAGAACCAGGTCTGCCTCGGTGTCAGCTGAGGATACCAAAACCAGGAATCATGCTGGTAAGATAAGGGCATGCACAAACCACTCAGTGTTTGGTTTCTTTGGCGAGCCATCAGGTTGTCACAAGTCATTATGAATACAAGTTCTGATTTTGTCCTTGCTCATGTATGAACAAACTAGAAACTTTCTTCCCAATCACTGTCAGCCTTCAGATACTTTTTACGAACTGGTAATACAGATATCTAATATTCAACAAAGCAATTAAATTTATTTATTTAACCAGAACACACTAAATTTTATGTGGCAGATAATAGATTGTCCTTAAACATTTTTAAAATACAACAATAAAAAAAAGACAATAAAGTTGCTTTAATGTCTGCAACAACAACACTGGTTCTGTACCCTCCCAGATGATTACTGATAGCAAAATTAAAGTATCCAGTGGTTGTTTTTAGGGGCCCTTCAGTGGTTCTTCACAAATCTTAAAGCTTCACTTGTTTAGTATATAAAGGTAAAGTCTTCCTAAGACACAAAGATTTTGTTAATCTAGAGAAGCAAAAATTGCAGAATTGGACCAACAAAATGATCTTTCTCCATCTTCTTCTATGAATATATATGTGTGCATGTGAAGGAAGAGAGAGTGAGATAAAAGAGAGTTATGTTTATGTTTTTCTTAAATAGTTTGGAAACCATATTTCATTTTGTGGTGATCTCACAGACTGTTCTGACAAAACTATCTCAGATTTCATTTTAAGTTTTATTGATGTAAAGATTATCTCTACATCTCCTAAATCTCTGTTTCCCTTTTTCATATTTATATCCTAGCAAAAAAAAAATTAAAAATTATAGCAAACTCCTCATCTTTAACTTCATAGAGTCTTTCATGGTGTCTTTATTCCTACTGTAGTAAACCAAAATGTCTGTTTTGGTTTGCTTGGCAAGGTTTTGGTAGTGAGGGGACTATAGGGGTGACTTCTGTGAGAAGCTGCCAGAAGCTTCCCCCATGTCCGACAGGGCCAATGCCAGACAGCTCCAAGATGGACCCGCTGCTGGCCAAGGCTGAGCCCACTGGCGATGGTAGTAGTGCCTCTGGGATAATATACTTAAGAAGGGGGCAAAAAACCTTCATAACAACTGCAGCCATGAGACAGGTGTGAGAATATGTGAGAGGAACAACTCTGCAGACACGGAGGTCGGTGAAGAAGGAGGGGGAGGAGATGCTCCAGATGCCAGAGCAGATATTCACCTGCAGCCACTGGAAAAGGCCATGGTGAGGCAGGCTGTCCCCCTGCAGCCCATGCAGGAGAGGTGATGGGGTGTAGAGATTCCACCTGCAGTCTGTGGAGGACCCCATGTCGGAGCAGGTGGAGACCCCTCAAGGAGGATGTGATCCTGTGGAAAGACCACGTTGGAGCAAGCTCCTGGCAGGACCTGTGGTCTCATGGAGAGAGAAGCCCACACCAGAGCAGGTTTGCTGTCAGGACTTGTGACCCCATGGGAGACCCATGCTAGAGCAGTTTGCTCCTGAAGAACTGGACCCTGTGGAAGGGAACTTTGCTGGAGCATATTTGTGATGAACTGCAGCCTATAGGAAGGACTCATGTTGGAGAAGTTCATGGAGGACTGTCTCCTGTGAGAGGGACCCCATGCTGGAGCAGGTGGAGAGTGTGAGGAGTCCTCCCCCTGAGGAGGAAGGAGTGGCAGAGGCAACGTGTGATGAGCTGACCACAACCCCCATTCCCTGTCCCCCTGTGTTGCTGGGAGGAGGAGGTAGAGAAATCAGGAGTGAAGATGAGCCTGGGAGGGGTAAGGGGAAGATGTTTTTGAGATTTGGTTTTATTTCTCATCATCCTACTCTGATGTGATTGTTAATAAATTAAATTTCCCCAAGTTGAGTCTGCTTTTCCTGTGACAGGAATGGGTGAGTGATCTCTCCCTGTCCTGATCTTGACCCACAAGTCTTTTGTTATATTTTCTCTCCCCTGTTCAGTTGAGGAGGAAGTGATAGAGCAGCTTTGGTGGGTACCTGCTGTCCAGCCAGGGTCAAGCTACCAGAACTATATCCATATATATTTAATTATTGTCTTACTGCATAAAGACCAATTTATTTTTTTTTAATTAATTTTTGTCATTACATTTTGAGTTACAGAACTGGAAGGATAGTCAAAAACTATTCAGAGCCAGCTTATTCATGGCTCTTCAGTTACATAAAAAATGTGAATTGGCTTTGCCAAGTTTGAAACAGAGAAAATATTAGGATGTCTGTCTACACAGTGGTGATATGGGAACAGCAGAAATGGCTTATTATTAAGCCGCATGTTCCTCTTCTCAAGTTATGACTTTATAGTTCTCATTTCATATCTAGCCTGTGTTCCCTGATGCTCCATACCAGAGACTGTTTCTTTTCTGGAATAGGCATGTTTATAGTTCCTTGAGTTCCTCCTGGGCCCTCAGGTTATCACGGCCTTGTGCTCAATTTCATCTTATTGAACGCCATTCTCCCTAAACACAGTGTCACTGCAGACAAGGTAGAGAAAAGAGAAAAAAAATGTGAAACAGACAAACCAACCTAAATGGGAAACTTCTAAATTCAGTGTGCCCTGCTAACAAACACCAGTCTATACTGGTTGACAGCTGTCTTAGATGCGAGACTAATAAAGGCTGGGTGATCAACAAATTCTGGAGAACATGAAGGGAAATAAATTCCATGCGATAAACCAGCTGGTGCTCTGCTCCTGTCGTGACACTGTGGCACTGTACTTCAGCACAGCCCTAACTGTGATGACAGAGATGTAAAGTGTCGATAAAGAACTTATACAAAAATAGTCCTCTGGTGTCATGGTTCAGTCCCAGCAGGCAGCTGAGCACCACACAGCCACTCACTCACTCCCCTAGTTGGCAAAACAGGGGTGAGAATGGGAACAAAGGAGACACCTCCTCTAGCTGAAATGACGACCATTCAATGTGCTGGTAAAGGGAAACAACACCAGAGCAGCAGTAGTTATAGCGCGATGTACACAAAGGCGATGACAAACAGAGCACTTTACCATACACTACACTAATGTAATCTTGTGTCAAGAATTTTCTAATGTCCCACATTTCAGTTATTTGAAATGCATTTAGCAACTTTGACTTTTCACTTTGTAGCACGAAGACACAGAAACTTGGAGAGCTGTATTAACAAATAGAGCTTTTATATCTGTATATTTGTTCAAATAAACAGATTGCCTTTTTTGTCCTAGTAGAGATAATGAGTCTTGCATAGGTCTTCTTAAACTGTAACATGTTACTTGGAAGTAATAGCATCTGTAATTCTGAAGGGCTCAGTTTGATTGCCAGTCTTCTGTTACTATGGGTTGTTATTTTAAAAAAAAAAATGTCCTCAGATGGTTTTGCCTTCTTTCATCGAGAACGCTGATGCCAAGAGAGTTTGATGGCCACTTCTGCCTAATGCAAAGATGACAAGAGCCATATTGCAATATTTACAATATAGTATATTTATTATTTGAAGCCTTACTTGTCAATTGCCTATAACAAATTTTTTACTGGTTTTCATATGAAATTGAAGTGGTCAGACATTGGAACAGGCTTCCCAGAGAGGTGGTGGAGCCACCATCCTTGGAGGTATTCAAAAAACGTGTAGATGTGGCACTTGGGTACATGGTTTAGTACACATGGTGGTGTTGGGTTGACAGTTGGACTTGACGATCTTAGAGGTCTTTTCCAACCTTAAAGATTCTATGATTGCATGAAAGCATCTCCTTTTTAAGGAATAGAAGAGCCTTCTTCAGTTTAATGAAGAGGACAACCTTAAAGTCATTTACATGCAGCCTTTCTTTTGTAATTTTTAAATAATTTATTCATTGTGCATCAAAACTGAATATATCTGAGGATACAGATACATGGACAAGGTATGTAAAGTAGTATCAATGCCCATATAAACTTTCAATATCTAACATCCTACCCACTACTGGAATGAGAGATAAGAGGGAAAAAGAAAGAATAAAACCTTGAAATCATTGGAAGAGTTATAAACTATTTCAGTCTTCACCTGAAATGATAATTGGATTAACAGTTTCATATTGACTTTAGTCCTCTTTTTTTTTGTTATTCTTAGGACTCAACTCTATGATGTCACACCGCTTTTTATAATAAAATGTAAACATACACACCTCTGTGCCATTTCAACAATACTGAAATAACCTTACGTTTATATGACCTTCTAGAGTCTTTCACATAAACTGAAAAGAATTCAATCTTACTGTTCAGAGCTATAACCATAGAAAAGTATGACCAGCTGATCTTTGTTTTTTTTCTCAGAACAGGTGAGATCAGCTAAATTATTACCTTTCAAATAAATGCAAAATGAAGTAATTCACTAAAAATGTCCATGAAAGTATTAATACCTTGTTTGTAATGGATGATACGAAGTTCATGGAAAGACTTGCTAATAAAAAACTGAAAAAATTGTTTCTAGTTGCTTTACTATCGCAGTGCTAACTATTTAAATTGCAATGTCATGAATCAGAACTGATGAACTATTGGTAAAAAATACATTAACTCCTCTATTTAAGGGAAATTTAAAATTGTATTTACTACAAAGAGTAGAAAAACGTTGAATTGTGTTCTCTGACGATTAGACTTCCTTAAGATGTGTGTTCTGTTTCCCATTTACCCATTTATTTAGTAGATTTATTATTCATGGACTACATTCTGAATGTTGTCCATAAAGAACAAAGAGGTTTAGGACTGAAAACTCGGGCATGAAAATGATGTTATCAGATGGTAGGGAACTCATCTATTCAGTACTTTTTGTCTTCTGGACTTGATCTAACCCACACAGATACCTATGGAATTTACCTCTGCTTTCAGTGATGTTTTAGATTATATTCTGAGTTTAAAAAGTAGAGGTGCTCCTGTCCTAATGACTGTCACATGTGAGAAGAATTTGAACATGGAGGAAACTTGTGGGTTTGCATAGAGGTAGTTTAGGATTTGCCTTTACAAAGTTGTATTGACTGATGAGATACAAAGAGATATAATGTCATATTAAGTTTATATAAGTATCGGCCATTTTTTGAAAGTTAAAACTCAGCCATTGGCTTCCCATTTAGAAGGGATTTTCTCCATGTGTTTTTAATGTTGAAAGTGTAATTCATTGTGGTTTAATTTAAAATGTATTTTAATTGAATACTTTAGGGAAAGCATCAAACCAAAAATATTCATTTTCCTAAAGGTTGTACTATCTCAATAAACTATCTATTTAATAATGCAGTTTTAGGCATAAGATTTGTAAGTCCATAGAGAATGCTAAGAAAATTAGTCTGTTCTGAAAGTTGAGATGTTCTGTTTTAGAGAAGAAGACAAAATGAGAAAAAATTTGCTATTTATAAGAAATCACAGAAAGAGTGGGAGTTCCAAATCACTACAGACCAATTTTTCCTCTCTCATTGCATTTAAAACCTTTCTGAATATTTTCATGATAAATTATTTAGTCTGCCTGGAGGACATAAAGAGAAAAGGAACTGCTGGAAGAGATTTGATGGCAAACTTACCCCCATGTGCTTAGTTGTTTTCAGGTTGCAGTGAAGTTAAAGAAAAGGCATATGTGGTACAATACAGGACTGAGCATTTGTCATCTTGTCAATCAGACTTGTAGATGATTAGTTATGTCTGTTTGTAGAACCTTTTATTAAAAAGGTTATATATGCAACCATTTAGACAAATATATGGGAATAACACTAGTCCAAATTCTCATTAGATTGTCTCAGAAGGATCTGGACAATCCTTGAAACATGCTGTATGTTTAACTGCATCAATTTTAATGGAAGTGAGGTTCAGACACACTAGTGTGTGTGCCAGCATACTCCGTATGAATCACTGAGGGTATTCGCTATGGATACAGCTTGCCTTTTATTTAGGTTTTTGTTTTGTGGGTGGAAAGTACTCGAGCTTGGCTTGCCAAAATGGAATTATGTACATAAAAATATATACTAAAACCTTTGCTTAGAAATACCTTGCAGACTTTTGAGGTATGCTATGGAAAGTAATAGAGTGAAACAGACAATGAATTCCAATGTAAGTACATACATGAAATTAACAGGGAAGGAAATAAATGCAAAAATATGTATTTGATTTCAACTTTCTAGCAATAATCGATCACATAACATTTGTAACTTATAAAGCTTTAAAGTGCTGTTCACCGAAAGATTTCACAATGTTAGCTTTACAACAGAGAAGAAAGGGGAGATTAATTGTCAGCAATTCGCTCTAAATTACACATGCAATTGAAAGCACAGCTATGAATAGAGCTAAGATGTCCTGAGGAGTAATCCCCTGGCCAAGATAACATTAACACACTTTATTATCTACCTGGAGGCATCAGCTGATAAATCTTTCCAATGACAAAGTAGTAAGTGGGAGCCCAGATGGGAGTAGTCTTTATCACTTTTATCACTTCTAATGCTTTTATCACTTTTATCACTTTAAGGTTGCTTTCCTCTAGGGTAAGAGTCATCAGAATCCAAAGTCCTGAGTACCTGAGAAGTCTGAGAAAAACAGAGGAATTACGATACCACCATTACACTGTGTTGTGGTTGTGATGGAGGCACTTGCAATGCCAACAGCTTTTTTTTTTTTTTTTCTGCTTTCTTTTTTTTTTTTTTTTTAATCACAGGTTTCACATCCAGGAATTTCTGTCACTTTTCATCTGCTTCCTTCAGTTTGCAAATCTCATGCACACTGTCACTCAAAGAAAGGGAACCAACTAAAGGTGTTTGGACCAGAGAGAATATATTAATAGAAACAAATATGGGAAAAGAGAGAGACTGTTACAATAAGAAAAAGTCTTTGTTTGGGTATTATGCTTTCCTCTACATTTTAACCATTAATAATATTGCATAAGGCTTTATAGAACCTGAAATAGCGTGCTTAGCTTTTTATGCAGAGAACAAGTAAGATACTTGATACAAGCATTCTTCTTATTACTTTCTATTTCAAAACTTTCAGACTATTTTAAGCTACTAGGTGAAATATAATTTTAATGTACACTTCTGATTTGGTGATGCAAGATCCTACCTGCTCATTTGAGGCTGCAAATGTTTTCAGTTAGCTTCTCAAGCTTGGAGATAGTACATATCATAGGCAGAAAATGCTTTGTTGAAATAGATATGCCTGGTTTGCAAGGAATAAATGTTAAACAAGCATTTAGATTCTTCCAGTAGGGTACTGAGATGTCTAATCATTTAACACTATTTAACTTTTACTTTGTTAGAATTTCTACCATATTAAAATAACTTTTAACCTCTCCAACTGTTACTGAATACATACCTCTTTTGGTAAAAGACAATAATAATTAAAAGAGTTTATTGAATAAAACAAAAACACATAAGTAGAGACCTCTGCCTGCTCTAACTTAAAATAGAAATGGATAACAATAATAAAAAAAATAGTGATCCAAAAATAAACCAAATTAATGGTCTTATCTAAGAATGACTAGCAATAAATGGCCCTGCTCAGCTTATTTCCTTCCTAATAAATAAAATCTATTAAAAAGATTACAACTAGAAAAAGAAAAGAAAACAAAACAAAAAACCACAAACAAACAAAAAAAACCCCAACCACAAAACACAAACCCAAAAATCCAAAACTAAACACTAAAAAAAAAAATCTCCACTTTGCTTTTCTAGCTTCCTGTAAAAGGATAAAACTACGCTTTAAATTAAGCACATGAAGAGAAATCTAAAGTGACTAAATTACTAGAAAGGTCCATTTGATAAATATTATAACCGTTATTTAAATCAGAGATTTATCTGTCTTGTTAGTTAAAATCAAATACCGTTTTCTGTCTCCAAATTGTTTGGAGTAAAAAAAAAACAACAACCTGAACTATCCTATTTTTCAATGATTATGTCTCTCAATGCTTCATAATAATACAAAATATTGCAAAAATTAGGATCAGTTTGTGATCCATTCTTTTTTAATGGATTAGCTCATGAAATATAAAGTAAAAGGGATGAGTTACACTCACCAAGGTATTTAGATTCCTATATATGATTAAGATATAGTAATAGGTCTGTGGATCTGTGTTTAAACTCGTAGGATCAGAAATGCTGATATCCTTGCCAGTGCTACCTAACGCATTACTTCCTAGGCTGCATTACTGAGTTCCAGATCATATTTTTTTTGTTCAGTTTGCTTTCAAGGGAGTCAACTAGAAAACGTGGGAAATTATTCTCAGAGAAACATTTTAGTTAAGTGTAACAATGCCGAATGCTTTTGATTACTTTTTGTGCTTTGTTTCTGCCCTTTCTTTTTATTTCTCCTAATTTTCTTCTGTAAGTTTTAGACATAGTGACTATGAAATAAAAAGAACCTTGGATCACATTGTTCCATCGTATAACAAGCCTGTTGAAGTTGTTTTGTAGCTTGAGGTAAATCAAAAGTTCAATGGGATGCAGTTGTTGAAAAATTAAGATTTAAACCATTAAAACCAAACCCTGAAGATTTAACATTTCCTATTGGGCACATTAAATATCACTTTGTTAATGCATTAATCATGTCTGTAGCTGCTGGCATGATTAAATTCTTCCTCTTTGTCCCTTATAACTCATAAAACTTTTTGGTGGGAAAGAATGCATTCCCACCAAAATTTATACCCTGAATGGAAAGACAAGACATCTGCATTTAAGACACTCTATGTGTAGTCTGAGATATTGGCAGACTGAGATAATGTCAGCAACTGAACACGAAGGATAAGCGTACTTTTGTGTATCACTGAAAGAGAGAAACAGAAATAATTTATGTTTGACTAATTTTTTAAAAGAATGCATTCATGGAATCCAAGGCCTATAGGAAGTACCAGTAGAACAGAAAACCCCATTCACACAAACAACAGATACACAGCATCTTCTTTAAGCTACTTAGTATTTTCCTGAAGATAGTCAGGAGTGAGTGGCTGGTAGTCATTTAAACAAGGATCAGTGTCAGTGAGTTGTCAGAGACCTGGATACTTTTTATTTTTTTTTTGCCTAGGACTGAGTATGCCCAAAGTTTATTCACCAGTGCAGCTGTGGCTCATGAACTGATTCCCTAAAGCTATCAATATTCAACCATTAAAATGAGTTCTTAGTTTGACTTCTCAAGTTTTCTCTAAGAATTTTGAATTTGAACATCATCTGGAAAGTTTTGAAAGATGTGTGGACTGACATCTAGGAGATACACAGCAGGTGAAGTTCCCACAGTGAGGAGGGTTAGTCAGTGACTTGGGTGGGAGATTTTATTATTTGCATTTAAGACAGTAACTATAATGAGATATGTCACACATCAATTTCTATAGCTAGAAATAATTTCTCCATCAGCTTGCAGAAAAACAGATATTTGCGAGTCCAATTAAAAACTTCTCGGTTTGGTAACGACATTACTAGAAGACTGGTAACAGATGGTAACAGATGATAAGATGATTGAGTCCACTGCCTCTTTAGATGATTAAGATCTAGAGTACACCTTTTGGGCCTTTTGGACCTGAAGGCTTGAAGTCTTACAAAATCGTGTTAAACTTCTTATTAACTCAGTGGAAGAATTAAAAGTTTTGTTAGAACTTTACCAGGTTATGGGGATCTAATCAAGGCTATGCAGGTGCCTAAAATTCTGTTTAATTTTGTTTTTAATTCCAGAAAGATACATGAAAAAGATGTGGGGATGATACAAATAAAATAAACAAAAAAGAGAAGGTGTGACAGAGGTTATACATCATAGGCATAATAGTTGAGAATTGAAAAGCAATGGAAGAAATAGATACTGAAATAGTTAATTATTTATGCAGGAAATCAATGTAACTAACTGTAAACCAGTGATCAAGGAGACAATCAATAGAAAAATGGATGAGCTAAAAAATCACGTAATCAAAGACTAAGGTAAACAGACAATTGAGAGTATATAAATCACCCAGTCTATTAGCTAATTAATTAGTCAAGTAGTAGATACATTAGGTAAGTGATCAATAACTTAATCCATTCATTAAGAAATAAGCTAGTTAGAGATCCATGCAATAAAATAAACAGAAAATGTTGAGTTCAAAGAAAAAAACCTGAAGCAGTCAGACAGTTAGAAACAGGCTAAAGAGTGAGCTAAAATGCCAAGAGCGCACAAAACCATCCAGGAAAGGAAAGTCCATAAAAAAGATGCATGGCAGTGGTGGGTGATATGGACAGAATGCCATCTTCGCAAACACACAAGGGAGCTCTTTCCGGTTGGAAAGTGTTACTGCTGTTATCACTGACATTATCAGGTCTTATTTAGAAATAAGTCACATCCTTACTTCTAGGATATTTGTAGGTGCTTAGAACAATTTCCAAACTTCTGGTCCAGAATAATAATTTGGGGGGGGGGGGCAGTTTATTTAATAACACATGGTATTGCCAGGTGTAAAGATATGATATGATCAGAGGGAGCTTACCATGGACTGATGAACACTGATTTGACTACTGCGATATGAATGTTCTGTAACATTTTAAATGTGGAAGAGATTACCTGAGTTTTCTTTTAACCCTAGTATCTCTGAAAAGTTCAATATTCTACTTTATATTCCAATAAAGAGAAGTTAAGACTTGCCCTTTCTTGAATACCTTACTTTTATGCACCATTGCTTTTTTCCATTGTATATATAAATTTTCCTCAGATGTACATGGAGATGTAATAACAAGCACTGACGGCACATGCTGACTGATTTAAAATTTAACCAATTTAAATCATAATATTTGGAAAATAATTTTTTTTTCCATGAAGAAAGACAGAATTCAAATTTATTTGCTTTTATGGTGCTTTAAGTGTACTAAGCAGCAAAAAGCCTGGTAAGCAGCTCAATAATCTCTGTAGGGAGAGTAACAGTTTTAAAAGACAAAGTAATCAGAATAGTTCTTGAGTGTCTTTCAGGTTTATCAAACAAATTCTTAACATCAAGTAAAGATGTGCCTTTAAAAGAATAAAGAACCTGTCACTTCCTTCCAAAAAGCCTCAATAACAGGTAATCAGGACTTTCTCACATAAAGACGTTTATATTTCATCATAGTAAATTTGACTGTACTGGTAGGTGTCTTAAGAAGACTGAAGGTCAAAGTTCATAACAGGACTTGCTGAGTTAATAGCAAAATCCTGTGGTTCTCAGCTTTGAGCCATTCTGCAAAAGGACCTCTCACATCCCATCTGTCTACTCAGTTCTTTCTCAAAAAGGAACCTCTAAGTTGGGCTTATTCAAGTGTATTTGAATAACTTCTCTGTATTTCTTTCTTTTTACTTTTTCTTCTTCTTTTTTCTTTTCCTTCCCCACCCCCCGCCCCCAAGCTGTATAGATCACTTACTGAAATGTTATTTTGTGAAGTGGAACATCTGAAGGAGGTGAATGTTTTTTGAAAACAGAGTAACACATGAAGTGGAAGCTCTGTTGTGTAATCTTAATGAAAATGTAAATTTTTTTTATTGTATTGTCTAGACAGTTCTATTATTTGGTTTAATGGCTTAAAAAGATTAAAGAGTAGTTCAATGCAATCTCAGGAAATACAGTGTTTTGGTGTTCTAGACAGATGACCATAAGATAGGCAGATAGTTCAACTTTGTAGTACAATAAAGCATAGCTGTGTAAGAGATACCAATAAATGCCTTATTTACTGTGACTCCATATGACCATGAGTAATCTCATCATCTGCTTGGTATTCAATAAATTAAATGTTTGGCAGCTTCTATGCATGCTGCTTTTGACTCAGGAAAGATAATGTGTTCCTCTAAATGAGCTAAAAAGTGCACTTTTTCCCTTTTTGCTGTTGCATACTTATTTGAGAGGAAAGTTGAATGTCACTTCACTATTTATGAGACTAAAACCCTTCTAACTTTGCTCACAGAAATGGAGCTTACTAGGACAAGATATGGTTTTACAACTGGAAAGTTTCATAGTTAGCAGTAAAAACACTAATTAGAATAGAATAGTAACTAGTAAAACCACTTTACCGCTTTGCCATTAGTAAAGTCATTAATAATTTTATCTAACATAATAGCTTCTTATAAACTTAATTATGGTAGTTGTTAAGGGCAATAAGTGGTGACCACTCTGGTGACACTTCACAAAACAGTTTAGAGTATAGATTATCCAAAAAGAGATTTAATTTAAGAGAAAGAATATCAAAACCTAAACATCTAGTTAGTGAAACTGTACTCTGTTTTGGGGGTCACAGAACAGAAGGAAGTTATGAATAATTGTGCTAGAAATAAACATTTTCCCCAGTATACTCAAAAAGTTCTTAAGTAATTTTTTTGGAAGATAAGAAGCCAGCATTGCATAAAGATGTAGTTATTTGATTTAGTTTAAAAAAAAAAAACCAAAACAAAAACGAACTGAACAAAAAACCACCATTGCTTTGTAAAGACAGTCTCTGCTTCTGTCATTCACTCTGATCTTTCTGGAGGAAAGCTTCTGAGAAAGTTGTGGATAAGTAGCTGTAGAGTCCTTTCATTTTGCTTCAGATCTGGGTATGAAATAAAAATTAGTTTGCTCATGCTGATTGAAGATTTCTCATATTACAGTAGGATGCCAGACAACCATGCTGATTCTCTTACATCTGTCAACAGCTTTTTGGAGTTCATTAACCACGAGCTTTTGTTGAGATAACTTTCATCTTTGAAGGGGGTGAACTGACACTGGCTTGCATGTCACTGCTTTTTCTTCTCTGGGGAGTTGCAGCTGGCGATGTTATTCAATTGCTCTCTCACTGTCAAGGATTTCACAGTTCCTTTTCTTTGGTGCCTTCTGTGAGAGAGGACAGGGTTTAGGTCAGCCAAAGCCCACACTCCAGCACACAAATTGTGAACCAAAGTGGACTAAGAGGGCAAGTATACAGAGGCCTGCAGATTCCTCAAAATGAAGATTGTTGTCAGGCTAATTCAGGCAGAGTGTTTGAAATGTGCCTTTATGTTTGGGACCTGTGAGGGAGTCAGAGCATAGCATCAGGGATCACTTTTTCAGGGCAGGATAGATGGTGTCTTTGAATTTGCTTGAGCTGTAGCCATCTTGCTGATAACTGCTAAAGGAAATGTTGAAAGTGACAACTCCTTCCAAATGATCCATAATATAATCACCTTGTTCAGTCCTTGTAGCATCATGCATTATTCCAAAGGTGAAGGTTTTTTCTGTTCTTGTCTGTGATCTTTATCACTTCAGTTCATCTTATCTTTTATGACTGTTTCTAGGTCTTCACTAGAGGTTTCCAAACTTGACATTGTTTTTATAAAATTCGCTTTATCCCTAGGCACTTTTCAAAGACAGTTTGAAATACCCCTTTTCTGCAGGTGTTTGTTTCTTTTTTCCTTCGAATATATTTATTTAAGAAATACATTGCTGAAACTTGAAATCATTTTATGCTGGAACAAACCACAAATCACAAATAGGTTCTCATGCATTGCTCCCAAATGCACTGTGATAACTAGCTAACCTTGCAGGAAATCTGTCTTTATGGGTTTTAGCCATAGAGTTTTTAAAAATCTTCTTATACAAGTAGATTCTTTGTGAATACTGTTACCTAATTATTTATTTGTAAAATATGGACACACTCCCATGCAATTATTTGTCTTTAGTTTTAATCCCACATCCAGTGAATGATGATTAATGCCATGAGACACATTTCAGAGAATTCAAAGCTAGAATGACAATTTTTAAACTGTGAGTTTGAAAAGTGTTGAGAGTCACAAACTGCCACATAAAGAGAGTAATCCTTGGTTTATATCAACAAGATCTGGCAGATACAGTATGTAAACTAGCTTACGAAAATGTATGAGTGTGTTGCAGGGTGCTCTCTTGGGAATATTATTAGTTAATTTTATTTTTTTTTTATTAATAGCATTCTGTTGGAAGATATAATGGATTTGACGCAATATCTCCTATTTCTTCCATTCCAGCAGGTATTGAGGGAATTGTAAAGATCAGAGTCAAAATATCTCGCATCCTCTTTTTCCTCCTGTCAGAACTGTTTTCCTCTAAACATTGTAAATACGAACAAAATCAATGCAGAATCTTCAAGTGAAAGTCTGCAGAAACCTTTACACATTTGAACAGTGGGGGAGGAATGCAGGGAGCCTGATTTAATTTTTTTCATAGGCTGGGATAAATGCGCTGTCACTATAAAATGTAAAACTTTCCATGGAAAACCAGTTTTTCAAAAATTATATTTACCAGGGAGCTCCATGTCAGATATTGCATAGTCTGAAGATACTGTTCCCTTTTGGTTTTGGTTAAATGCAAGGGAGCTGCAAGCATTCATTTTACATTTCTCAGGACAGTTTTGATGGTTATTTTCTAGCCAGCTAGTACAAAGCAAGTTCATCTTCCTTGTAGATGTTACACCTCCCCTCTCACATGCACATACTCATTGCATGCAGTCAGCAACACATACCTGCATAAAACATGTGTTATGTAAATTATTAACATTCAGGAATATCTCAGCATCTGACGTGAAAATAGTGGGGTTTGATGTGTTTTCTGTCTATATTATAGTAAAGAAGGAGTCTTTCTTCCACCGTGCCGCGTCAAATGAGTAAGCTCCTTAAAATAGGAAAAAGTCTAAATGGTTACTAAAATTAGTGTCATCTTATGTAGTGCAAAGAGACCTTTGAAAAGTTGTATGAAAATAACCAATATCATTAGGAAGCACTGCATTACTACCTCATTGTAGTTTTGGTTAGTTTTGGGTTTTTGTTTTTTTTCTTGCATGGGAAATAAACATATTTTAGAAATTAGAAGAAAACCTACATTAATGTAAGAGGGCACTCCCACTTTTGTCATTCCCATTTAAAGGATAATAAAATCCAAGAGGGAGATTTTTTAAGATATAAATGTTTATTACCCTTTGCAGTACTGATATTTCTATTACAGGGAGAAGTGTATTACTAGCATTTGTAAAGTAGTGGTTCATTCTCATTCAAAATATTATAAAATATTTGCTATCTATCACAAGAAAAATAAATAGAAGCTGAAATACTACAGCCATTTTCAAAAATGTCATTGTAATGATTGGCAGGAATGGAGAGAAGACAAAATAAGCTAACTTGCTTTGTCTAACAAAAAAAAAGGCTGAATGGAATATCACTGATCTATATGGATATATCATGATGGCAAATATTGGAAGCAAAGAAAATATGTAGACACAACAAAAAATGAGCATAATTTTTCAGTGAATAAGTTTAGGTTGGAAATTAAAGGAAATTTCTATCAATCAGTGGGGTGCTGATCTGGAACAGCTTGGTGAAATTCAAAGGAGCTGCAGGAGCTAGAAACCTAGCTGATTTTAAGATAAAGCTCCATATACTCTGTAGATGACTACATAATCTATTTATGTATAATAAGCAGGGTCCTCAATTCAGTGACTCAAGATATTTTTTCTCATAGTAAGGTTATGTAATAGCTGACCTGTTTTTCCAAAGACCCCTTAAAAATACAACATCTAAGTCCACACATTACAGCGGTAAGCAAGGATTTGTAAGTTTGAAATGAAGTAGCAAAATTAGATAGAAATGTAAATGACTTTTATACAAGGTACCATCTTTAATGTATGTCTTATTTTGCAAAACATTTTTCCATCTTTAGAGAACATATATTTTTTAAGTCAGAGGGGTCACTTTCAAAAACTCTTAAGGATTGCTTATTAATTTGCATTTTTTACCAATGTATAACATTCTAGTTTCAAAGGTTTGTAAAAAAATCCTGGGTACTATATTATCTTAAAATAAAAAATAGCATTTAATTCTAGAATTATTTTCTGTAACCTAGTATATAATAAAGTTGAGATCGATTTCATCTCATTTTTTGTACTGGCAGAATTTTCAAAATGTAATTTCTTAATGACCTTTTACTTTCATGAAGAAAGTTAATCTGAATCATGGAGACAAGCTAATTGCAATGAAACTTGCAGATACCTTTGATCTGAAATTTAGTGTATCATTTAATAATAATCCTTTCCCCCTTATTAAAAGGATAAAAATGAGTACATTGCATATAATCTAACACTAATTTTCAGGGCCAATATTATATGTTGCCTCTTTGATTCAAGCTTGCTTATTTTCTTTTTGACTCATTGACCAAAAAAAAAAAGAAAAAAAAAAGAAGCTAAAAATATAATTTTCTTTAAATTAAAAGACAAGATGTTAATGGTGTTCTCAGCAGGGAGCTTTGTAACTAGAACTTTTCTTACTGAAGAAGCATTTTAAACATTCAGTCTGCTTGGGTAAGTGAATAAGCCAAGTCTGCAGAAACTGCTTTAGAGTGGTGTAACATGCAACCTAGCAGTTATTTACTGCCATGAGTATTTAAGAGGTGCTCTTGTTTCCCTCTCTATATTTTCCTATAATCTGGAGCACATACAAAATATACTTATGAGGAACTTCTTAACATTAGAACTTAAATTTTCTGTTTATCTATATATCTGTAAAAATCTAGATTTTGGAATGAAAAATAAATACTTTATTTTAAATTTTCACTCAAACTTTTAAAATTTTAAAATCAGCCATCTTGAGATTGAGAGGTACCACACTGAAGCTGAAGTGCAATTGCTCCTGTTACAAGAAAATTAGAAATGTCAATGATGAAAAAGTTGGGAAACAGGAAGGACAAACATACCTTAATATTTTGTATTATAATTAGGCAATTCATTCCATGAAATGCTATATAGTGTATGCTGTAGTCTAACCCCAGCTGGCTGTTGACCACCACTCAGCCCCTCACTCACCCCTCTCACCCCAGTAGCATGGGGAGGAGAATCAGAAGACAAAGTTAAAATCTTATGGATTGGGATAAAGACAGTTTACTGGGACAGCAAAGAAAGAGGAAAATAACAACAACAGTACTTAGAATATAAAAGACAGGTGATACGCAGTGCAATTTGCTCACCCAATCCAATGCCCAGCCCTTTCCCAAGCAACAGCCCCTCTTCCCCAGCCAACCCCATTTATGTACTGAGCATGATGTCGTAAGGTATGGAATACTTGTTTGGTTAGTCTGGGTCACCTGTCCCATCCCAGCTTTTTGTGAAAATTAACTCTATTCCAGCCAAAATCCAGGTTAGTGTACAAAAATGTCAATCTTTTTATCATGTTTAAATGCTTCTTTTATATTTCATTATCTTGATGCAGTAAATTAATTATGTCATGAAAAATGTTTATTTTTAATCACATTTAAACAGTTCTCTCTTAATTTTACTGAGTATCACCTATTTCTTCTTTATTAAAAAATTAGAGTCCAGCTAATTTTATTCCTGCTGTTCATATGCTTTTTTTCTGTCACTTGCTTTTTTTTTTTTTTTATTTGATTGTACCACAAGATCCTGTTTCCAGGACAGTTTTCGGTTCAGCTATTTTTAGCAGTTGGGCTGTTTTAGAAACATTACACTTGTTTAAAATGAAGGGTGACGCACTCCAAACTCCTCTCTGTCAGTCAAAGACATTTTATCTAAAGATTTAAACAAATTAAATAAAATCTGAAAAGCTAGTCTATCCTTCTCTGCCAGGGTTGAAGAGATGTGATCTTCCAGGTACATACGAGGTCCTTACACTTTTGTAAACTGACATTTTTTCCTGGTGATTGCTGACTTCAGACTAGAGCTTAGTTGTATATGTCAGATCAACAAGCCTATGACTCTGCATGTGGGAGGGATATAGGTATACTATGTCAATATGCCTACATCTGTTTGTAAAATCAGGTATATTTTCTGTAGATTTTAACTTTTTCTTCTGAACATATTCCAAAAAGTCAACATGCAGGTAGCACTAATTATGTTCTTTCAAATAATCACATCATTATAAGCATGTTTTAATTTGTTGGCATAGGCTTTCTAGTTTCTTGAAATTTCCTGAAATCTTAAGTATAAACGTATGTTTAAAAAAAAACCCCACCCAAACATCTAGGGACATTTACATTGTTTAAACCTGATATTTATAAGTGTCTGTGACATAATTAAGGTGTATGATGGTAGTTCATTTTCTGGCTAACAAAAAGGTCTCCAACAATATGTTTCCCAAAAGAAGATATACACCCTGCATACATTAATCCTTTCCATTGCTTCGGCAGTACAACTTGAGTCCTATAGATAATATTGACCCTCAAAGTATCGAAGCCCACTTTGTCTAAGAAATTGGTGAACTTCATAGGCAGTTGTCAATTTGTGGCTCCCAAGCTTCAGCTTTATAGTATCTCTCTTTAGATAAGTACATGCTTTTACTGATTTGAGCACAAACAGGCAAACTCTTCTGTAGGTTTGGACTTGCTTTTTTTCCATGCTTCTAACCTGTCTTCTTTTCTGCCTTAGCACATGTGAGCTTGCACTTTGCATCTTTTATTTATTTATTTATTTATTTTCTTCAGGCTGCACTATTACCCTTACAGCAGCAGTCAAATCTCCAGCTGATTTTTTGAAGATAATATAAATGAAGATTTCATACTGCTTTTCATCTCTTTTCTCCATCATTTCCATTTCGTGTCCTCTGAGGAGCATTTAGAGGAATCATATGAACTTGTGCTCTTTGTGAAACAGGCCACTTCAGCCATTATTGTTTTACTCTGTATGAGTTGGTAACTTTTCTTTTTTCAATTTATACTATTTTCCTCCTTTCAAAATGGATGACAGTGATCTGAAGTCTTCATAAGAATTTCAGAAAGAACAAAGATTTAGTTTCTGATGGTGTTCTGGTCAAATCCTGTCGTATTCTTTATGTATAACAAATCCTGCAGATGTTCTTTACATATATTTTATAACAGGCCTTCATACGTATATCTAATATATTAATTGTGTGTGTATGAGCCACCATGAACCTTTTTAAATAGACATGAAGCAACTCAGCCTATTTTAATTTGATCACATGTTTAGTTCAAGTCAAATTTTGAGGAAAATTGCTTTAACATATCACAAAATATGGTGGTTTTTTTCCTTAAATGATATTGGGATGCATGGTATTACAGAACAATGTATTGTATCTGCTTTGGGGCAATGCGCTATTGTATCATAGAACTTTAGGATTTGAATTGAAAACTCAAGTGTGGATCACATTATTTTTTTTTATCATTTCAGAAAAAAAAAAAGAATTATTCATTTTGAACCCATATCACAGACTACTAAACCTGAATTTGTCCTTTCACTTGGAAGAACCATTCCGCTCTGTTAATCCAATGGCAAAGCAGCAGGCTTAGAGAGTTTACATCTGTGCTCTTTTGTTACTTTCAGTAAGTGTCCAGTATGATGCAGTGATTCTGTTCCCATTTTCTAAATTGGTCAATTGACTTTTATTGCTGTAGCACAACCTGCTCGAACAAAACTAGCAAAACTTTCCACTCCTAAGTTTTCCCATTTGTGTCTCTCTCCAGACTTACCACTAGCTTCAGTCCTTTTACAGTTCAGGCTTTGTCAGTCAAGTGAATAATTATGAACCTTTTTTCATGTTCCACTGAAGTAATAGATTCGTTCTGTAGCTACTGTAGTATATGTTTGTGCAGACTTGTTTGTCTTTTGGACCCTTGCATGTGTCTGATCATCTCTTGAAATTAGTCATTGAAAGGAGACCCTGCTGTGTAGGCAGCTTTTGATCTTGAAAATCAACTTTCTGGTCTCTTCTCTTTTATGGCTCGCACAGTTTTACTCCTCCAGAGGAATCAAAATAAATTAGTTTTGGAAAAAAACTCTAAATCAGGACCACTGATACAAGACTGTAAGGTTCCTAAAAGAACACTTTAACAAATCAAAGACTTATAATCCAGGAGTCCAATTCAGTACAGGTTTATTTCTTTAAGAGCTCTTGTAGGTAAAGATTTCTTTTGGACCCAACCTACTTTGTTGGCTGTAACAGCTCACAAGTACTGAGTACAATAGAAGCCTTTGGTAGACACTTCATAGACAAATTTTCCCTACCTCCCCAAACATTCTTAAATTAAACAAGGTATACTTGTCAGAATGGTTGTATCAACATGTATCAACATACAGGCTCCACAGGGCAGTGGTCACCGCACCAAGCTTGACTGAGTTCAAGCAGCGTCTGGACAACGCCCTCAGTCATCTGCTCTGATTGGGCTGGTCCTGTGTGGAGCCAGGAGTTGGACTCGATGATCCTTATGGGTCCTTTCCAACTCGGGATATTCTGTGATTCTATGATACTTTTAAGATAAATATTTACCTAGGCAAAAGGTGACTGTTTTCTTGAGAATGTTAATGTTATTATGGAAAGTGCAAAGAACTTGCAGGCATTTGGCAGTAGTGTGAAGGCTGTTTAAAAAATTTGAAGATCTTTTAGTTACATAAATGGAAAAGGCAATATATTCTTCACTAGGCTGTAATTTAATGAGGCTAAAATATAGAAATATCTGATAGAATTCTGCATCTTACAATATATAGTTTTGATGGTATCCTTGAAGTTTTATGAAATGCCTTCTGCAGAGTGCCATAGTTCTAGCTGTTGTGCCCTTTAATAATTTGAATATAAGCAAAAAGTATAGCAGTTTTTGCCCACTTATCTTTGAAGGTGTTTCCAGTCATTCTACATCAATATAATATAAACTAGAAAAGACATTACTTTTCAGCAAAGACAGAAAATCTGGTATTTTGGGATTAATGATTTTGTTTCAGAGGATGACTGAAAAAGAGCCAAATTCCCTTAGAATATTTCAGCCATCGTTGATAAAGTCAGTAGGCATTTTGCTTATTTGTAAGAATTTCATAGATAACTGTCCACTTTCTTGTTAAAAAAGGAATCTAAAATCAGTCTTCTGATTTTAAAACTTAAATAAGTTTTACTTATTTAACAGTTGTCCAAAAATTCTGCATACCAGTGATTTTCCCTAGTGTAATTTTAAAAATACTAAGTAGTTTGAAAAATATCTTGCATTTTTAATAGACAGATGAAGAAGTCCCATATTTAATAGCTCATTTTCAACAATCATGACATGACAACCACTTGACATGATGAATACATTACACTGGATCTCTGACCAGACCACAACAAGTGATCAAGTTAAATTAGTTTAAGTATTGGTGATTGAAGCTTACCTATTTTACTTAATATTGTAAAGGTATAAGATTTATAACAAAAAAGATTGGGCAGAACTGGAGTACAAGTTGGAAATGTCCTGAGAACAGTTTGTGTATATGTAGATATTATTGTATCTTTGCTCAGAAAAGTTTTTGTTTTCTTATTAATACCTGCATTTTTTAACATTATTTTGAATTTAACAAATTTCGATGAGAATAGTTATTTGTGTTTAAATTCTCTGAAAAAAGTTGTACTTCTGAAACAAATGGAAAATTGAAAATCTTTATCTACAAATCTCTCCATTGAGATTTATAACTGTTTCCTACGACATGTGTGTCTTTTGTAGAATGTTTCATAGTCTATTTTCAAATACAGAATGGGCCTCAAGTTCAGAGAAACACTCTTGCAGTATTCATGGTTCCATTTGCTGCCAGCCTGTTGGACTTGGGTCCATTCTCCAGATGACTCTCAGAGGAGTTGGAAGAGGATGTCTCTGTAAAGTGCAGACACTTATACCAGCACAGCATATTACATCAAAATGCAAACAGACTGACATGCCATGCTGCTGTGACTTCTGCATCAAAAGCTACAGATTACATCAAATTAACTGTATGTCTGCTATAAGTAAAGAAAGATGCTGCTGCCTGAGATTTCATCAGATTTTAATCATCACAGAAGGGAAGTTCAGGTTCTGCTACTGCATCTGTGGTGGTGGCACTAGTCCTTCATGTTAGATCAGGACCTTCTTTTCTGTTGTTTTCATCTCTCAACTTCCCTACATCACCAGTCACTTTTTAGAAATTCCTAAGTAATATACAAAACTAATTTCTTCTATCAATTCAAGGCTTCATAATATTTCTCAGACATTTGACTCACTTCGTAAGTCTTGCGGTAACATTCAGAGCCGCTTCATTCTGGTTTGTGTTATCATTAAAATAAGTTCAAGAAAAACATTACGTTCTTAGTCACAAGGTCACTTATTCACTGATTCCTCCTTACTAACTTATCTAACCAGATGTTATAACAACATTCAGGAAACTTTCACAGAAGATGCCCTTTTTCCCCAACTTTATTTCCCTGTTAGTACTACATGACACTCAAATAAAATGTTCTGCTAAAAGCTGCAGAGTATGGAAATACGGATTTTCAGCTGTTATGGTTCCTAGGAAATGTAATTTCATTCTCTAATATCTGTATCTACCTTTGTGAGGCTAAGTCTGTTTAGGTTGTGTTTTCTATGATGCAGCTGCTAGCCCTTGAACCAAAGCTTGCTGGGAGTTGGGTGTCTGATGGTAGTACTGTCTTGTATCTCAGAATTAAACAGAACAGAACAGAATAGAATATTTTTAGTTGGAAGGAACACACAATGATGACCTAGGCCAACTAACAATTTAGTTTCCACTTCACCTTACACTTATCTCTATTTAATAGAAAGTTTGGGGTTTATACATATATAGATATGTATATTTATGTATGTGAACTTATTTAGTATATGTATACATTGTGGAATGGTATCCTGGTTCATTTAAGCATCTAGGTTTGTGTTTAAATTTTGTTGACTTAGCATTAAGAATGTGGGATAAAAATGTAAAAAGGCCCCCAAATTCTTATTTTCCATGCATAGATGAATAAACTATGTTTGACCATTAAAGCTACAGTAGCTCTAGATGGAGGAGTAGTGGATATTCTGAGAAGAGAAAAAAAAAAGAAAAAGAAAAAAAAAGAATAGACAGCAGTATTCATAAATTTTATGAGTAAACTCTAGTGAGCAGACTCATATTCAGTCTTCTAGAAAGATATGAAACCCTGAGATATCCCCTGTAAATGTGCAAGATTGTGGATTCCTATACAGAATGTGGAGACAAGTGGTACCTGCAAGAAGACTGTTTTGGGCCCAATAAGTTTTATCTACATATATGTTAATGTTGTTAAATTTAATTTCATTATCTAGAAAGGAGTTATGACATACTTTATGAATGCATTTGTATTATTTAGTAAATTCCTTGCGTAAAAAATTGATCCTAAATAAAAATTTGAACAATTTTTTCACCTCAACACTGAGTTTCAGAAGAAAACATTATAAACCTGCAGGTCATCGATCTTCTTAATAGAGACTGTTCTTTGGAGTGATACAAGTGTCTTAATAAATTGCAACTGCATATAGTTAAGTTAAATAAAATATTTCCAGTGTGCAGTAATCTGGCTGTAAACAGTACCCTATTCTTATAAATCAGCCCTAATATTCATGGCATTTTCATTAATGTGCTTATAATAAATATAGTAAGGGAGACATAAACACATTAATAATACATGTTACACTTAATAGCTTTTGCCCTTGGAAATTCTTATCTAGCTCCTACAAAAGTGAATGGAAAACCTGCAGTTGAATACATTTGAAGAAAACTACAGCCAACGTATGAACAAGCATATTCAATATAAAGGAGTTAAACCACTGAACTGTCGCTCTTCCTACACTTCACTCGCTTTTGTTTCAATATAATGACAGATCACTTCTTGTTTGTTCTGGTTTTGGCTGAGATAGAGGTAAATTTCTTTCTTGTAGCCAGTATAGTGCTGTGTTTTGGATTTAGTATGAGAATGATGTTGATAACACCCTGATGTTTCTAGCTGTTGCTGGGTAGCTGCAGTGCCTACACTAAGCCAAGGTCTTTTCAGCTTCTCAGGCCCTGCCAGGTGCAGAAGAAGCTGGGAGAGCACAGCCAGGGCAGCCGGCCCAGGCTGGCCAGGGGGATGTTCCCTGCCATGGAACGTCATGATCCGGATATAACTGGGGAAGGGAGCTGGGAGGTGGGATCACTGCTCAGAAATAGGCTGGGCATCGAGTTGTTTTTTTGCTTCTGCATGTGGTGAACAGTAGCATTTGTGCATCACTTTTAAATTATTTTTATAATTAATAATGTTAATAATATTGTGATAATTATTATTGTTACTGTTACTAGTATTGTTGTTATTCTTTTCCTTCGTTTTCCTATTAAACTGTCTTTATCTCAACCCATGAGATCTTTTTTCTGTCCTCCTCCCCATCTCCTTGGGTGGGCAGGGGTGAGTGAGTGGCTGCCTGATGCTTAACTGCCGGCTGGAGTTAAAACATGACATTGACACAGGTACTTAGTAAAAAATCCAGTAATAATACAATCTGTGATTCAGATGTGATATCTAATGGAGGATTATTTTTAAAAATACATAAATAGTAAGATTTTATTTCTTCATTATGTTTCAGAGCTATACACTAATAACCGATGGAAAATGTTTAAAACAAATTACTTCAATGAACTAAAAGTAGCTATACTTGGTGTTTGTCCAGTTCAAAAAAATTAATCAGATTTATTTTATCACAAGATCTGAATTTATTTTTTACTTAGTTTTCTATGAAAGGTTAAAAGTTTGTTTTTGCAAGCAAAGATCTCTACATGTGCACGTGCACATATGCACATACATATGGTTTAGCAGAATGTACTAAATTTTCATAACGATATTGCATAGACTCCAGAATTTATTTCTATAAGATTCTACTTTTTGTAAGAACTGTTAAGAGCATTTCTTAATAGGAATGTGCACAATTAGACAAGGTGGATTAAAAGTTATAATAGTTGAGAGCTACTTAGATATTCAGTAAGTGCTGAGGTATTTTACAAAAATTGCATGAAAATTGCTGCCATTACCATGTCTTCGTCAAGCCCACTAAGGGATATTTTAATCATATCTGCTTTTTTCATCATAAAGGGTTATTGTGACCAGCAGCAATGTGACAGGGAGAAATTTCAAAAAGAAAACGTGTTGCTTTTGAAAAGAAAATGAGAGCTGGAAACTTGACTAAAAGGCAACCTGAATTTTGTTTTGTTTTGTTTTGTTTTTCCTGGAGGAAACCAGAGGAGCAAATAAGAACTCAAAACCTAAGTCTAAACTCTTGTCAACTCTAAACGAATTTTTTTTGAACCCCATTTATGTGTATCTTGCCCTCTGGAAACAGATAGAAAGATACTCTAAGTCTCAGTGATAACTGCCTGAAGTAAGGAAGCAGTATAATATGTCTTGTTCATACCTCAATGACCTTGAATAAGATGATAGATTATATAAATACAATGTAAATTTATTCCTTTGTCTGACAACTGCTAACTCAAGTTTACTGGAGGAAGAGGGGAATCATGCAAAATAATAGCTTTTGCTATCACAAGGTAAGAAAGAGAAACACGTTGAAAGAAGCAAACCTGAGGAGTTTTGGTGCCAAGTATCAAATGACACCACCAACAGAGCTGGAAGTTAACAGAAAGAACATGGCATCAGAATAAACCAACAGAATTATAAATATCTTGCACTGACTGATTATGTATGATTTCAAAGCATGCTAGAGAGCTTTTCCTGCAGAAAGGAATATGTTTGTTCATTTTTAAAATATGTAATTGTTTTAGTAAGCATAGGCTATGTCAGAAACTAACTTTGCAGCAAAATCAACCTCAGTGTATGTTAGAACTTATTAATAAGTCTACCTTTGCCAATTATGTAAAAATAAACCCCAAAAGTACACATGTTTGAAAGGGAAATCATGATGATTTTTAGTGAGAGAGGACAAGGGGATGAAGCACATACGAGCACTGGCAAAAACAACAGCAAAAAAAGAAGGCATTTAAAAATAAGTTATTTATTCACTTGCAATGGATATACCTCTAAGTTGTTGTAAGCAATGACCTGAATTGTCTCATATAGGAAATACTATAGCAGGAGCATGAGCCTTGCAAGAAGCCATGCAAGTGCAGCAGTGACACAGCCTCAGCTGACCTTGGTGCCCAATAACTCAACACAACACAACATCTCTCCCCTCCTGAGCACCCACCACAAGAGGTGGTGTTTGAGATTCAACAAGGACAAGTGTAGGGTCTTGCACCTGGGAAAGAAGAATCCCATGTGCCAGTACAGGTTTGGGGACTGACCTTCTGGAGAGCAGTGTAGGGGAAAGGGACCTGGGGGTCCTGGTGGATGGAGGGATGACCATGAGCCAGCAATGTGCCCTGGTGGCCAGGAAGGCCAACGGCATCCTGGGGTGCATTAGAAGGGCTGTGGTCAGTAGGTCGAGGGAGGTCCTCCTCCCCCTCTATTCTGCATTGGTGAGGCCGCATCTGGAGTATTGCGTCCAGTTCTGGGCCCCTCAGCTTAAGAAGGACAGGGAACTGCTAGAGAGAGTCCAGCACAGAGCCACTAAGATGATTAAGGGAGTGGAACATCTCCCTTATGAGGAAAGGCTGAAGGAGTTGGGTCTCTTTAGCTTGGAGAAGAGGAGGCTGAGGGGTGACCTCATCAATGTTTATAAATATGTTAAGGGTGAGTGTCGGGAAGATGGAGCCAGGCTCTTCTCGGCCTCACTAAGCGATAGGACAAGGGGCAATGGGTGCAAACTGGAGCATAGGAGGTTCTGGGTTAATGTAAGGAAAAACTTTTTCACTGTGAGGGTGACAGAGCACTGGAACAGGCTGCCCAGAGAGGTTGTGGAGTCTCCTTCTCTGGAGACATTTAAAACCCGACTGGACGTGTTCCTGTGTGATGTGCTCTAGGTGGCCCTGCCTTGGCAGGGGGGGTTGGACTAGATGATCTTTCGAGGTCCCTTCCAACCCTTCTGATTCTGTGATTCTGTGATTCTGTGATTCCGTGAACTCAAATCATGGGCTGAATGAACTCTGACATTTTATAGGGGTGGCAGTCCTGGTTTCAGCTGAGATAGAGTTAATTTTCTTCATAGAAGATAGTATGAGGCTGTGTTTTGGATTTGTGCTGAAAATAGTGCTGATAATACAGAGATGCTTTCATTACTGCTGAGCAGTGCTCACACAGAGTCAAGGCCTTTTCTACTTCTCGCACCATCCCACCAGAGAGTAGGGTTAGGGTTAGGAGGTGACACAGCTGGGACAGCTGACCCGAACTGACCAAAGGGATATTCCATACCATATGACGTCTTGCTCAGCATATATAAAGGCCTGCAGAAGAGGAAGGAGAGAGGGACAGTGTTCAGAGCGACAGTGTTTGTCTTCCCAAGTAACCGTTACACGTGACGGAGCCCTGCTGTCCTGGACATGGCTGAACCCCTGCCTGCCGTGGGAAGTAGTGAATGAATTCTTTGTCTTTCTTTGCTTGCATGAGGCTTTTGCTTTACCTATTAAACTATCTTTATCTCAACTTGTGAGTGTCTAACTTTTACACTTCTGATTTCCTCATCCTGCCAGGGGGGGTGGGGAGGGGAGGTTAGTGAGCAGCTGTGTAGTGCTTAGCTGCTGGCTGGGGTTAAACCACAACAGTGGCCCACAGACTGAGGGAATGATATCTGTGTATACATCAAAGGATAGGGAGGGAGAAGGTGGTTAATGAGGGCGTACTGGATAGTATAGGACCGACTAGAGAGCACAACGAAAATGGTGCGGAATGCGGGGAGGAGATTGTACTGGGTTCGTTTGCAATGGAATTAATTTTCTTCATAGCAGCCCATATGGGGCTGTGTTTTGGATTTCTGACTAAAACATACCAACGGTTGACAACACACTGATGTTTTAGCTGTTGTTGAACAGTGTTTGCACAACATCAAAGGCTTTTTCCATTTCTCTTGCTGCCTCCACAGCAGGTAGGATGATGGTGTGAAATACTTTGGGAAGGGACACAGAATGGACAGCTGACCCAAATGGACCACAGGGATGTTCCATGCCTAGGACCTTGTGATCAGAATTAAGCCTAGGGAAATAAAGAGGAAGGAGGGATACGTGAGATTATGGTATTTGTCTTTCCAAGTAATGATTATCCGTACCAAGGCCCTGCTTTACAGGTGGCAGTAAAAATCTGTCTGCTGATAAGCTGCAAATGAATGCCTCATTTTGCTTTGCAGGCACACGCTGGGGCACTTTTCTTCACTGTTTAAATTGTCATTATGATGATCCCCAAGTTTTTCTTCCTTTTGCCCTTCTGAGTCTCTCCCCTATCCCGCTGGTGCAGGGTGTGTATATGTGTGTGTGTGTGTGAGTGAGCAAGTGACTAGGTGGGGCTTAGCTGCTAGCCAGGGTGGGCACGCCACATCAGCCTATGTACATTGTTAACCTAACTTTGAAGGGTGGAGAATTGTTTTCATAAATGCACTATAAACCCAGAAGCTGTGCTGATTTTGTGCAGTATTTATTTCCAGGAAATCTGTGCAGTATTATTTGGTGGGTTTTTTTTGTTTTTTTTTTGGGGGGGGGAGGTAGGAGGAGTTGAATGTTTAAAGATGCAAAGTCTCTTCCAGATGTGCTGCCTGCTGCAGAAAGAAAATGTTCTTCCATGCCATTAACCTTACCGTTTTAATTAGCATTATTTTTTCCTCACTCTTTGCGGTTCTTAAACTGATGCTGAGAGTAATTTTCCAATCTCTTGACAGGTGACCTACGGTTATGATAGAAAATATATTCAATTATCACTTTTTGTATGAACTGTACAAGGAGACAGATGAATTTGAATGCTGAGATGGAAAACATGCTGCTGCAGGAATAAACAAGTTCCAGCTTAAATGAAGTCAAGTGTCATATATGAATATTGACACTGTTTCTGAAAGAGCTTTTTGACCCTGAAGTTATCAGACAAGACAAACAATAACAAACTGCAGTATTAAAAGCCAAAGAGAAAATGGAAGTAAGCAGGTGGAGATATAGTGGAGTTTGCAGAGAGAAATAAAACAACAAATGTGACATTAATGTGAGATGTTAATGCTAGATCTCTGTGGTTACTATGCACACAGTGTGCATTGACCTTCTACAGGTTTTACCATTCTAGTAGTTTCTATGGGTTATCATTGCATATTCAACAGAATCTGGAGGTTAAAATTTTATACTCTTGAGTGATGTTGAAACATTTGAGAGAGGCCTAAAAGTATTACATTGCCATTTCTGAGGTAATTTTTAAATTTATATATTCTTTAAGCAGATATGGAAAAAAATTGTTTTTTTAGAAGAAACATAGATTATGCGAAAATGTATGTCAAAAGCATTAATCCAATCCAGGAAATATACTTTCTCTAGAAAAACTCTTCTACCCTGCAAAATATCCAGCTGTATAAATAGAGAGATGATCTATGCAGCAACATAATTTGTTTTTACTTCAATACAATGAATTGCTATACTTATCATCTCTCTATACAACGATTCCATTAAAAAGGAAAACAATTCTGTCATAGCTTCTGAATTTGTGTAAAATGTAGTGGTTTTGTTTGTTTTAATTCAGAAAATAGCTTATTAATGTTAGTCTAGATTTAAACCTTATAAATTTGAAGAAACATATACATTAAACTAAAAACTAAAGGCTGAATTACCTTCCTAAATTGCACCTCCATCTCTACTGATATATCCATAACAAAGCACACAATTTTAATACAATATACTCGTACTCTCTAAATGCTGTTTATGGAAAATTGACATGTACAACATTTGTGTTTTGGTTTATGAATATCAATGAATTTGTGTGGTTACTGCATATTATTAGAGACTGAAAAAATGGAAAAATATCACATAACAAGTAAAAGGTGTTCCAAATTTAATTGAGTGTTCTTACATTTCTAAATCTGCACACATGACTCCCGTGGTGAAAATTCTAACGTGAAAACAGTAGTCTAACCCAGTATCTCTTAGACAGCAATGAAAAATACAGGAATAGAAGAAGTGTATATAATACATCCCCAGAAATATCTTTGTCTTTAATCTCAATTGGATTATTCTGTACAAATTTGCTCATCCAAATAAAACCTTTTAATTTCTGAACCGACATCTGCCACCCGTTTACCCATATTGGCATCTGAGTTGTTCACAATTCCCTAGATGCTTCCTCAACCCCCTTTTTAAATAATGATGTCATTATAGGGAAATAATACTGGCATTTTCTTCATTAAGCCTGCTGTTTCAGTCCAGAGGGCATCTAAGTTACCTGTTGACATGATTACTATGTTATTACAACATATAATAGCTATAATATAATAAAAATTACAATATAAAGTATACATAGTATATATAATACATAACTATTAAGATTGTTTTAATATGTATCATCCCTAATAGCAAGATCTATTTTAATGTTCATAGTAAGTTTGTGCCCTGTTTCACACTCACTGCAAAATCTTGGTGGGTGATTCTTCCTCCCATTTATTTCTGAGACTTATATTTTTGTGTAGATTAATTTAGCTAGAATTCTATTTTTAACCAAGTCTTTACCATATCTTTTACTCTTCAACCAAATAAATGCTCATCTGACCCAGGAAGGTAGGATGTGTTTCAGTCTGAACTCTGTCTATGTGAGCAAGTCCTTTCAATGCAGACAACAGTCAAGCAAATTTCTTTAACGTATGTAACTTTTAATAGATGTGTAATGCCAAATGGGCTTAGTTGTCTTTTTGAAGTGTCTACATATTTGGTTTTACAAAGGCAGTTGTGGCTTGCTCCTTAATTTAAAATGAGAGTAATAATATTTCCACTCTCACCAGGCTTTTATGTCATAGTAAATGAATGAATGTTTAATGGACTCAGATGCTATAGTAAAATCCTCTTACCTTCTGGCTGCAAATAACCTGGTTTGAAAAATATAATTTCCCAATTAATTAAAATTATATTTCCCTCAGGAAGTTTGTACAATAAATCTTCCTTGATGGCATTGTATGGCAAAAAGCGCCAAACTCTTCCCTATAATTCTTTACTTCATTAAAGGAAAGAATTATAAAGTACACGGTCAGACTGAATGATTTTGAAGGCATTTCTGGATGTAAATGCATCTGGTATAACAACTTAAATCTCTGTACTGGTTTTGGTTGTGATAGTTAATTTTCTTCAGAGTGGCTCATATGGTACTGTGATTTGGATTTGTGACCAAGAGTGTTGATAACACAGGGATGTTTTAGTTACTGCTGAGCAGTGCTTACACAGAGTCAAGGCCTTCTCTGTTACTCACACCACCCCACCAGCGAGAGGGCTGGGGATGCACAAGGATTTGGGAGGGGACACAGCTGGGACAGCTGACCCCAACTGACCAAAGGGATATTCCATACCATGTGGCGTCATGCAGCAGTAAAAGAAGGAAGGGAGGTGGGATGCTGGGAGTGATGGCATTTGTCTTCCCAAGTAACAGTAATATGTGATCGAGCCCTGCTTGCCTGGAGATTGCTGAACACCTGCCTGCCCATGGGCAATAGTGAATGAATTCCTTGTTTTGCTTTGCTTGTGTGCACAGCTTTTACTTTACCTATTAAATTGATTTTATCTCAACCCATGAGTTTTTGCATTCTTGCCCTCCTGATTCTCTCCCCCATCCCACTGCGAGGGAGTGAGCAAGCGGCTGTGTGGGGCTGAGCTGTCTGCTGGGGTTAAGCCATGACAATCTGTTTGGAAGAAAGCAAGGAACAGAGATACAAATTGTTACTACTTCTTTGACATCAGTGTGCCTATAGGCTGTACAAAACTCAGCAAGCAATGAATTTAGAGTGTTTTGCCAGCAGTGATGTGCTGAAATTCCAAGAAAACAGGCTGTGATATTTTTGAAAGACTTATTTTATTAGTCATCCACAACTATATGGCTTATAGGGTCCACACATGATTGTGACAGTCTAGCTTTTCAGGAAAGTCATGAATATTCTTACAATCTTGTTTATGGGAAAGGTAGCAAATACTGGTGGAATCATATGTCAGTAGTCCCAAGATTATTTTTTTTAAAATTTATACTCACTCAGAGCTAATCAAAAGCTCAGATCTATCCCAGTGACATATAAACTGAAAGTAAAATTGAGAATAAAAAAAGAACTTGAAATGTAATTTGAACTTCTTCAGATCCTATAGTTTACAATAGAGTCTTTTCAGATGGTCAGTATTTTAGATGCTGAAGTCTTTTTTAATGCTAGAGCTCTGAAGTTTAGACAAAAGATTCCCGCCTAAGGAACAAGTTTTTTTCTCTTAATGAACTATAAAACATTGGACATTATATAAAATTTAGGTTCTTTATAAATAACAGCAATGAAAGCTAAAGTCCTTTTCTTGTGGAAAAATAATAATTCATATCCATGATAAAAGCCAATGTAATCACTAGATGCATATCTGATGCATATTCTGCAGAGAGAGTGAGTTGTTAATTCTGTTGTATTAAGCACTGACTGACCAAATTTTGAACACTGCAGAATTTTGATTAACGGTTTTCAAGAATGATTAATTCTTACCGAAATAAGAAATTGCTTCAAGGGTCACCAAGAGAAAGAAGAGTCTATATAATAAAAGAAGAGCAGGTGGGTGTGCTTTAATTAGTGCAGTATGTTGCAGAGGAACTTGATTATCGTGTATATGTACAATGGGACATGGTAGGACTGCGATGCAAACCCTAGGGAGGAAGAAGACCAAGGTTATGTTGGCACAAAAAGAGGTGGATAGAAATTGATGATAAATAAATTCTCTTTGGACATTAGAAGGAAACCCCTAGAAATCCTAGAAACATGGCATGTTTCTGCTGATTTAATCAAATCAGAAGGTAATGGAGAGGAATAACAGAAAAATTCAAAATTATTTTCAAAGTGGAGCCCATTGCACTTACAAAAGCAATTGTATAATAGAATACTAACCTCACAGACCTGGAGGCCTCCCAGTCCTGTATTTCCTTAGTTTTGTACAGTGATTCTGTCTTGCAGTCGTTGTTCTTGTGCAATGCATACAAATGCACACAAAAAGAATATTTATCTATAAAGAGATTTTATGTCAAGTATTATTATTATTATTTTACTAAAAGTATGACAAACTAACCTGTTCAGTTGACGTGGAGCAAGCAGTGGACATCGTCTACCTGGATTTCTCTAAGACTGTGGTTCCCCACAGCCTTCTCCTAGAGAAACTGATGCGTTATGGTCTAGACAAGTGGTCATTGAGGGCTGGGGGGCTGGAGTGGGGACCTGGCTGACAGGCCTTACCCAGAGGGTGATGGTAAATAGCTCTTTTTCAAACTGGCAACCTGTCACAAGTGGGGTCCCCCAGGGATCAATACTGGGCCCAACACTGTTTAGTATCTTCTTAAATGATCTGGATAATGGGATCAAGTGCACCCTGACGAATTTTGCAGACGATACCAAACTGAGTGGGGAAATAGAAAGTTTGAAAGAGAGTGCCATCCTGCAAAGACCTGAATAGACTGGAAGAGTGGGCTAACAAGAATCTTATGAAGTTCAATGAGGGCAAGTGTTTCATTTTAAGAGATTTGAATGTCTTCTTTATTAAAAGTTTCATCATTCTGATATAATTTTGGTATAAACAAGGAATTAACACAAGCTAAGAAAATACCAAAGTTGAGCACTTACAGGTCTGAAGTCCTATGATTCTAAATACAAATGATGATCAGGGAGGTAAAGTTCCCCAGATCTTTTCTAGAAAGAGAACTTAGGCTCCTTAGTTATTTTACAGCATTTGAAATCTACTTTTGAAATCCAAACGTAGGCAAATTCTGATCCACATAAGCTTGCCATGAAATTGTGCCCATTTAGAAGAACCCAACTGGAGTCAAGATGCCAAATAGTTTTTAAGGAAAAAGGTCTTTGTAAGTATTGGTGTTACTAAATTGTGGTGGGTTGACCTTGGCCAGTTGCCAGATGTCCATCCAGCTGCTCTTACACTCTCTCTCCTCAAGAAGACAAGGAGGAGAAAATAAGATGAAAATGTTCTTGGGTTGAGATAAAGACAGGGAGATTGCTTATCAGTTAACATCATGGGAAAAACAGACTGAACTTGGGAAAAGTTTAATTTAATTTATTGTCAATTAAACATAGAGTTGAATGGTGAGAAACAAAGACAAAAGCTAAAAATGCCAGTTTCTTAATGAATAATTAATATCATAGTGTATATAAAGCTAAAGTACTTCTGTGGGGCAGCATCTACTGTTGAAGCATGGATGAAGGCATCTATTATATATGGCCCCAGAACAGATCAGAAAATATCTGACTTTGATTTGAACAATATAGAAATTTTGCTGAGAAAATAAGCCTGGGATGTAAATTGGAGACAGAATTAAATCTAAATTCTGTCAAACTGAATATGATTTGTACCTATCTGGGCAAATTTACCTTTGGATAAAGATTATAATCAAACAAGACAACACTGATGAATTTGTGGATGAATTTGCTAACGTGTCTGTGAATTTGAAAATAATTCAATATTATTTTTAAAAGTAAACCTGATCACTAAGGAAGATTTGTTTCAAACAAAGTGAAATGGAAAGAATTTAAAGCACTTTTTATTTGAGACAATTTCAAGATTAATTAGTTTTGATTTTTAAAAGTTAGTGAATTCCAGTTTGAGAAGCAGGAACTTAGAGAAATCTTTACTTTGTAAACTGTATGTGTTTACCATGTTTCCTACTGATGGCATACTGTCAGCTAGTGCAGAAGTAGACCCTGCATTACTACACAGACAACAGTGGCGATCAAAGGACATTGCCAATATGAAGCTTCTATTAAAGATGTGATGTAGGTTTCAGGTGCAGTTCTGTCACCTTTACTTTCATGAGATTGCAATGTGACCAGTTTTTCAATACAATAATGATGTATTGAGAACTGCCTTATATCAGTAGCTCTCCTCTAAGGTTAGCAATATCGCTGAACCACGGTGGCTGCTTATTTACATGTTAACCAGCTTGTCTTCGAAAGCTAAGCAGCTAGTGTGAAACGTAATTTGGGTCTTCTGACTCCTCTCTTTACCCCTAGCCATTGAATCCAAATGTTTCCTTTACATGAGAAGGAAGAACAAGTTGCTGTTTTCCAAGTCAAATTTCTTTATTCAAACAATGAAAAACAAACCTTATCCCTAGGAAATCAGTTCGTAGTTATAGGTCAGCAATTCCATAGCATTACTGTATTCTGAATAGCTAAAATTATTCCACTGCATTCTAACATTTAATGATATATGAAAGTAAAAAGCCCTATTATCTCTCACTGGAGAATAATCTGCTCTCAGAAAATGCATGAATACTAATGACTGTGAAAAATCTGTTTAACAATTCAAGTACTTCTACTAGCTTGTATTGTTGAAAGACTAATGCACCTCATATACAGGCTACATTTATACAGTTTTTTTCTTGACTACCTTCTAAAGCATTTTCATGCAATGAGTTCAGCAGAAAGAGGTGAATATTTCATAAATCCAATACACAGAGTGGAATACTTAAACTTTTAAGACTTTCTTTGTGCTAAGACTAAATATTGCACACCTCAGATGCTTTACATTTTCTCTTTATAAATATTAATTTAAGAAATTCAATATTCTGAAATCAATGATAATGCTAATGAAATATGATTAATATATTGAATCAGGTGTTCAGATGGTCTACGTTGACACAGCTGCACTAATGTCTTGGTAGTACAGTAGTTTAAAATACGTCAGCTGAAGTTTATAAAAGAAAAAAGTATTGACTCACATGTCTTTTGTCTATAAATTAGTCCTCTTCTGGAATACGGATTTCAACCAAACCAGACTATTTGACTCTTTTTTACATCTGGATCACATCCATATTTCATTCTGTAGATCACTGACTTAGCACCTCTGTTCTTGCAATGTACAACTGACAATGCAAAGGTTAAAAAACCTGTTTTTTTAAGAAAGTCATTGGTAAAACATGACATGAAGCATTAACGGAAATTCCAAACAGTTCGCTTTAGCTGCACACAACAATGACTACATAAGCTTCCTTTGGCCAGTGATTATTACTGCCTTTTCAGTACACAGATGTATCTAAACCATGTTAATTAGAGGTTTGAAGTGAGGTCATGATGTGGGTGCACTCCCAATATTTGTCTGTCTCTTTTACATATGGTTGTCTTCAGCTGTCAGGATCTTGAAGTCACAAGCAGACCTTCACTGTCCTGACAATCCTCACCTGATGCCCTCACCCAGGCTCTAATTCAGCTCAGGCTTGAACATCTTGCCCTTTGAAGAGCTTTCTTGTGAGTATACCTATCCTCATCCCTGACACCAGTCTCTCTTGCTTCCTGGGTGGGCCTTGGACCTATGTGATGGGTGGCCTAGTCTCCAATGTCTCTTTGGCCTTATCCCTTTTGCAGTAGCCTTGGCCCCAGATCTCTCTCTGTATAAGCTTTTGCTACTCACTGACATAAGGATCAGAGGCAAACCATCTGCAGACTGCACTTACATATTGATTATGTTGAGACTGATCAATTTGAAATTAGGATTGATATTTAAAGTGAGACATTTAGACTATGTTATAATGAAAGATTTTTTATTTTTGCTGTGGTTTCTTGTCCATTTTTTTCCTGCCTGTGTTTTTTATCCAGAATTGTCTTCTCATTTTAATGCATCTCTAAGTAGTGTTTTGTCCATGTACAGCAATTGTACTTGTATAAGATTTTTTAACTTTGTGGGCTTGAGTGCCTTAATTTTGGGACCTCTTATTTATTTTTCTCTTATCTTTAAAAGCATGTATTAAAAAGAAGAAACACGGATATATTTTTTGATTCTGCACTCAATGTCTGAAAATGAAATTTATCATGTGTAAACATGAAACACTCAAAAGACCATAGAAGACTTTTCCTTGACTTTCATTAGGCCCTTTGTAGAATTGACATACAAAATTATACTTCAAGTGCCTCTTGATACAGACACAGAAATGTAAAGATATCTTTATATAAGTAGACTGTACACATGTGCTCATTTAACATCCTGAGTGAGGTAAGACTATGACATCTACCTGTATTTTGGTTTGAAGAAAATAGGGGACAAATATAGTTCTGTTTTGAAATAGATAGTCATATTAATCATGTGCAATTTATATTCCAGACATATCTCAACATGTAAAAGTGTTTTGCTCTTAGTATTTATGATTTATCATCTTGAATAGACACAATAATAGCCTTTATTTCATTTTAAAGGTTTACTTTAAACGTTTAGGTAGTGAGGTGAGTGTTGGTCTCTTCTCCCAAGTAACTAGCAATAGGACGAGAGGAAATGGCCTCAAATTGCTCCAGGGGAGGTTTAGATTGGATATTAGGAAAAATTTATTCACCCAAAGAGTGGTCAGGCATTGGAACAGGTTCCCAGGGAAGTGGTGGAGTCACCTTTCCTGTAGGTGTAAAAAAAGCATGTAGATGTGGCACTTCAGTACATGGTTTAGTAGAGATGGTGGTGTTGGGTTGACAGCTGGATTTGATGATCTTAGAGGTTTTTTCCAATCTTAAAAATTCTATGATTATGCAAAAGGAAACAAAGTGAAAGTGCATACCTTCAGAGGAACCTTGAAGTAAGTGGTAAATAAGAGACATGAAATTCAGGAATTTTTTTTAAAAAATTCTTTTCATTGTTACCAAAGTGTTTTGACACACTAGAAACACATATGGGAGAATAACCCAAAGCTGAAATATCCAATACAGTACCCTCAAGATTTTTTTAATTGGAGACCCAGGGTTAAAAAAATAAAGATAGTCTGATGCTTATTTCAATTTTTATTAAATTTGAATGTGCTGGAATAATATTCTTAAAATTTGAATTGGCTGATCAAAAGGTTTGTTTAATAAATCTTTGTTTAAAACCAATACTTTTTAGAAGTATCACTGAAATTTTATGCTAAAACAAAGCAGGAAGATTTTATTTTTCTATGGGAAAATGTAGATTGAGAAAAGGCAAACAATGATTAGCAATCTTAACTTTTTAAACTTATGGTAGATATTTGTCAAGACTGAAAATCGTGAGATGACATAAATTCTAGATTAAGCTTTCATGTTTATTCTGGACATCCTCATGGAAAAACCAAGAATCGTGTCTAAGACTGGTTGTGTGGACCTGCAACTAATCGTAATAGGTAAATCCAAAGAGAATGTGTTATTCCTTATGAAGTAAAATATTATGTCATAATTGAATCCCCAGTACACTCTGAGCACTTTTTGTGTCATGAAACTATTCAAAGCAAGTTTTAAATGCAATATTTTACATCCACAGACAGTCTGTAATGTGAATCATTTAATTTCCTGTGAAAATAAGGATTTGAAGAAAGTCAGGGAAGGTAAGAAAAGTTAAGTATATATTAAAAGTGCAAAGCACCCTATAAAACAAAATAGCCTCTGTTTTAAATTTTGGATGTGAAATAGTGTAAGTAACACGTAGTCAAAAGCCACGATAAAGTTAAGAAATTTTAATGTTCTTACATAGTCAACATATACCATATAAAATAAGTTTTAGCACTGAAGATTTGTACCAACTTTTAGTCTTTTCTATCTTTTTATTGAAATCAGAAAAAAATAATTTCTGTTGTTTTAAGAATAAATTCTACTATTTTAGAAGTGCTTTATAAGATCCCTTAGGATTTTTTCAATGAAAATTGTTAAATTTCACTATGTAAATATGCTACCTGATTGTAATTAACATATTTAATTTAAATGTGTAAATACTAAATTCTGAAAATCTCTTAGAGATTTTCCATTCATTTTAACAAGTTGTCCTAAGCTAAACAGAACCACAGTTGACTGGTTTTTGTGATAGATTTTGTATTAGTCTTCAATCAGTGCATCAATATGCCTCATTTCAAAGAAAGCATTGTCCTCAGATTCACTTTGTTTCTCTTACAGCCACTGAAATTTCATGTATAGACAGATTTTTTTCTATGTTCCCCTCATTACAGAAGGTGTTAATGCTCACAGTTGCTAAGGGCTGAGCCAAAATTCTTGCTAAACTGTTTCAGCAAGTAAATGTAATTCGATGTTTTGTTCTAGGGTAACCTAATCAATCTCAACTCTGATGTTGAGAAGACATGAGAAACAAGAGAGACTAAGAACTTATTGAAAAGCAGGCTACCCATAGTAACCTCTTAGATATATTCAAATTTATGGGGCCGGATGGAATCCAACCAAGAGTACTGAGAGAGATGGCGGAAATGCTCACCAAGCCATTTTCTATTATTTATCAGCAGTCCTGGCTAACTGAGGAGATCTCAGTTGACTGGAGGTTAGACAATGTGATGTCCATCCATAGGAAGAGCCAGAAGGAGGATCCAAGGAACTACAGGTCTGTCAGTCTGAACTCAGTGCCAGGAAACGTTACAGAGCAGGTCATCTTGAGTGCTATTGCGCGGCACGTACAGGACAACCAAGTGATCAGGCCCCATCAGCATGGGTTTATGAAAGGCAGGTCCTGCTTGAATAAAATTATTTCCTTCTGTGACAAGGTTACCTGCTTAACTGTTATGGGAAAGACTGTGGATGTTGTCTATCTAGACTTTAATAAAGCTTTTGACACTGTGTCCCGCAGCATTGTCCTGAAGAAATTGGCTACTCATGGCTTGGATGGGCGTACAGTTCACTGGAAAAAAACCTGGCTGTATGGCTCAAAGAGTTTTGGTGAATGGAATTACATCCAGTTGGTGGCTGGTTACAAGCAGTGTTCCCTAGGGCTCAGTATTGGGCCCAGTTCTCTTTAATATCTTGATCAATGATCTGGATATGAGGATTGAGTGCACCCTCAGTAAGTTTGCAGATGACACCAAGTTGTGAGGGAATGTTGATCTGCTTGAGGATAGGAAGGCTGGACAGAGGGATCTGGACAGGCTGGATCAGTGGGCTGAGGCCAACTGTCTGAGGTTCAACAATGCTCAGTGCCAGGTCCTGCACTTGGCTCACAACAATCCCGTGCAGTACTACAGGCTTTGGAAAAAGTGGCTGGAAAGGTGTCTGGTGGAAAAGGATTCAGAGTATTGGTTGATAGCCAGCTGCATATGAGCCAGCACTGTGCCCAGGTGGCCAAGAAGGCCAAGAGCTTCCTGGCTTGTATCAGAAATAGTGTGGCCAGCAGGAGGAGGGAAGTGATCGTCCTCCCGTACTCAGCCCTGGTGAGACTGTGCCTTGAGTACCAAGTTCAGTTTTGGGCCCCTCACTACGCAAAAGACAGTGAGGTGCTGGTGCATGTCCAAAGTTATATAACATGTTTACTGAAGGGTCTAGAACACAAATCTCAATGAGGAGCAGCTGAGGGGACTGAGGTTCAGTCTGGAGAACATGAGGCTGAGGGGAGACCTTATTGCTCTCTACAGCTACCTGAAAGGAGGAGGTTGTGAGGTGGGTGAGGTATTTAAACAAGGCATAGATGTGGTGCTTAGGAACGTGTTTTATTCATTGGACTTGGCAGTGCTAAGTTAACAGTTGGACTTGATGATCTTAAAGGTCTTTTCCAACCAAAACAATTCTATGATTCTATTCTATATAGTTTATTTATTGATGTTTATCTTGTATGCACAAGCAGTAAGTCACTTAGGAGTTAAGTATGGGCTATAAAAGATGCAAGTAGTCAGGTGTTGAGCTTGTTCTATGCTTCCTGTTGCCATGATCAGGCTGACATCAGAATCAGAATTAGCTTCTCAGAAATCATTTGTAGTTGTCTGTATCACACGTCAGCAAAGATAGCCCTTCATAAAGTGCATTGCTATGCTGTGCAAGCGTGAGCATAATGAATACATCACCAATCAAAAATGTGTTTTTCACAGAAAAAGACTATTTATACGCTTCCAAGAGCAATTTCTTCATACTAATCTTTTAAAAACCATGATTGTGACTGGCTAGTTTAATTGCAAGTTTGTGATTAGCATTTCTGGTGATTAGCTTGTAGGAGTGATTATCCTTACAGAAAAGATACATATGTTTATTTAAAATCAGAAGCATTTTAAAGTACTGTGCAAACAAACTTGTAAACACTGAGTGTCTAAAATCCTTCATGTTAAAAATCTAAATGGGAGAAATTAAAGCAGAATCATTCTGCTGATATGGTAGTGTTCAAGAATTTTAATTGTCTATACGCTTTTAGTATGAAGTTTGTGTTAACATCCTTTGATAAAACACAACACTATAAAATAGTAAAGGCTCATCTTGCAATTATTCAACAATATGAAAAATGTTTCACTATAGAAAAATCAAAGTACGAAACATGATAGAAAGAAACGACCATGCTGTGTAACATTTCAGTTTGCATATGCAAACGCAACCCATGCTGGGGTTATTTAAAAGGCTAGGGTACTGTGAAACCATTCATCCTTCAGAAATCACCAACAAAGGTATAGCTGTTCTTTGGAACTGCTTTCATTCTAGCCAAAAGTCTTTTCCTGTACTGCAGTTCTTTAGGCGTACTGTGGAAACAAAAGAAACTCTGTCTTTCATATCTGCTGTCACATACAGTACTGTTGTAAAATGACAAAGCATTCCACATTCGTATCATAAGGCTTGCCATATTTTTATTTGACAGTCAGGGAAGAATTTTATTGATGATCTCATGAAATATCAGTTTGCATTCATTCCATTATATCCAAGCATTGAAATTTCATCAAAGTCACCTGAATGAAAGATTTTTATAAAGTTAGTTTTGTCACTAGTGTAACTCTGAACAGATAATCCATAAAAACCCCCCTAAATAGTAGGGGAAATGGAACGGGGTTTTGTAATTCAATCTAACGATTCACATTTTGTATTTTTGCATGGCCCAGCAAAGACACAGACATGTCACTTTTCCAAAGCAGTGCTGCTCTTGGCAGATACAAAGGACAGCTTAGTACAAGAGAATCCAACAAAACTTTTCTTGCACTGTTTCTTTCCACAGTATCCTGAAATCACTTCCCAGTACTGTCACCACTATACTCCACTGCCTTCAAATTAACTCCTACAAAAATAAGCAGAATACACATTTTTAAGAACATTGAAAATTTTTTAATTTGTACTTTCACAAACACTGACACATTCTGTTTTGGTAGTGTGCATTGGGTAAAGGTCTTTGTATAAACATGACAATTTAATTTGAAATAATTAAGTTTGAATTTCATCACAGTCTTTTGGTGTAAAATTCATGCATTTTTCCACAGCATTTCCTCCTATATTTTTAAGAATTGAATTGGTAAAACTATAGGTGTACTAAATTATTTATGTGCACATGTTCAGATAGATCAATCTGCAAGGGTTCCTAAATATGTATATTGATATTATCTGTTTAACAGACTATTATTATCTATTTGATGGATTAATGTGTGTGTGTGAGAGAGAGCAAGAGGAGGAGGAGGAGGAATGAAGAAATGCACACGACAATCCTATCATGTTTAATGCACACTTCTATCACTAGCTAACAAATTTAGACAAATCTTTCACAACTGTTAAACTGACAGAATATATCTATGAAAGGTAAGACATCATAAAATGGATAAGGAGACCATAACCACTTACTGCTGGTGAGTGAGAGTGCATGAATCTTTCATATCAGGCTTTCACTGTGAGACAATGATGAACTCTTTGCTGACATGTCAAAGTTCTTTGTCATATTCTGACATAGGGAGAGAACAACCTGTCTTCAGCAGACCAGGCAGCTCCAGCAGATTCACTCCTAAAATTTTGGTGAGAGAAAGATTTAAAAGTTTTGATAGAGCAAGTTGGATCAAAGTGTGAGTTCTATGCTAGGTGCAGGGAGCTAGGTGAAGGTGTGGAAATATTTGTATGATAGCGTTGCACAGAATGAAGGGGGGTTGTGCAGCTGAGATGTACTCAGATGTACTGTATAGAGCAGATGATGGAGTAAGATTTTCATGGCATCATGGACTTCAGTGTTCCCCAATTTTTCCTAGAGGTAATGCAAGTGTAAGGCAGGGAAGCCAGGCTAGGTTCTGCACAGAAATCCTCTATACAGCATAGACATGCTTATTTTCAGTCCCCTCCAGTCTCAGAGATCTTCTTTAAAAGGTAGATGCGTCCATCAAATATCACTGAAGGAGTATATTATAACGAACCTATGAATGCTTGCAGATGTCATTCAAGACTAATGAAACTGGATAAAGGTCAAAACGAGAGATGTTTTCCTCTCCCCCTTACTCCCACTTTCTTTGATGGCATACTGTTCCCATTCAGATAGACTGTTAATGTGAAACAATAGAAAGGTGTCCTCCAGACATTGCATATTCTTGGTTATTTTCCCCCCTTTTTTCTGTCTATGTGTAATACTTGGTGGAAGGAAAAGCATGGATTTGCTATTTGATTTCCAAGGGAGAGGACTGTTGAGACTAGGGATGAGAAAGCAGTCATACATATAGGATATATATATATATATATCTCCTAATTTTACTGGAAGGGGCTGAATGCCACCTTCATTGATCATTGGCTGGCTACATGTCATGCAACTGGAACAATAGTGTATTCCTCTGTAAACATAGTCAGAGATGCCTCTTTTCACTGCTGAGGAAGGATATGGAATATGAGATAATTTTAACAGTTTGGAGCCTCTCAACAGTTTCCAGAGATTCTCAGGCCCATCTAAAATTCCAGTTTCAGTTGAACTGAACTCTGTTTCAAGGAATTATTCCTACTCAAAGGGAAAAAAAGGAAGAAAAAAAAAAAAGGAAAAAAAAAAGCTTGAAGATTCATAGATTTCCAGAACATCTCACTAGAAAAATGACTAAGAAATAAAATATCTCTGACCCTCCACTTTGGGTAGGAGTTCATTTGGGATTATTTGCGAGATTAGGTTAATACGGCACATTTGCCTTGGTGTTGACTCCTTGAATCCTTAAAAACAAATGAAGCCCCCTAAAATTTGTGTCTTGTTTATACTGAATGCTGGCAGTGGTATGACAAAATCTTAACCACGTAATGAAGATAAATTTGTTACTGAAGATCTAAAACCAATTTTAAGGAAAAAAATTTACCAAGGGGTCTTCAAATCTCCCCAGCTAAGAAGGGAGATGCTTGAATCTACATTTGCTTAACACTGAAAAGGAAGCACAGTCAGGTGGGAAGAGCCCTAAGGAGGTCTCAAGTCCAGCCTCCGGCCCAAAACAAGGCCAGCTTTGGGATGAGTCCTGGCTGCTCAGGGCTTCTTTTAAAGCTCTTGAAAACTCCAAGGACAGGGCCTGCACAACCTTACTGGGCAATCTGCTTCACTGCTAGACAGGTCCCATCATTAAAAAGTTTTCCTGTATCCTGTCTCAACTTACCTTCTTTCACCATATTGCCTCTTGTCCCCCTGCTATGCATCACTGTGAAGATTCTGGCTCCACTGTCTTGTTGACCTGCCTGAATATACAGCCAAAGTTGTCATGTTCCCCCGAGAGCTGTCTCTTCCCCAGGATGAAAAAACCCTGGTCCTCCAGCCTCTCCTCACAAGGGAGGTGATCCAGCCCCCTCAACTAGCTTAGTGGTATGACTATGTGCCTATTCCATTACTGTTTTCAGTTGTTTCTTACTGGCCACTGTGAAGATAGGATATTGGGTTGCCTGGACCTTTGGCTTGATTTTTTTATACCTTGAAACTGCTGATGGGGTCTTGCTGTTTACTGTACATGTGTTATACTGTGCATACTGTACTTAAGGATAGTTGTTGTTTCTATGTGTTCATCCATAGGTAATATACGCTCTACTTAAGATATTTGATAATATTAGGTAATAACTGTACTCAAAAGTTAAAATAAAATTTGACAAGGTATTAACTCAAAATATTTTTTTCTGTTTCATTTTCCCTAATATCTGATTTCTGAGCTATAGTACATTACATATTTCATATTACACATTTTAGTTATTCAATACAACCCTGTCACATGAGAAACAAACAGAAAAGTATTAAAGCTGAATAAAATTTCCCCAAAATTCTGACACTTTCTATGCTTTTGTCATTATTATCTATCTTCATATAGACAATTACCTATACAAACGAAATTTTTGTGGACTTGTTATATTAACTACATTTTATTAGTCCATTAATATTCATTAGCAGTGGGCATACATTTTTCTCATTCCATTTTCTTTTTAATTATTATAAACTCAGAAATATGCTAAAGCATAGATTAGTCTTCTTTTATGTTAGTAAATTCCAAGTTCTCTCAAGTATCGTACATTTCTATGTAATATACATGAACTATTAAAAAAATATGTTTATATGAGTGTTCGGAGTAAAGCAATCCCATATACCAATATAAAAGTGGTCAGTTAACATGATTTGCTGTTCATGGAGTATGGGCAACCTGGAAGTGTTTGAGACAATTAAACATTCGTGAACAGAGAAGGACTGGTGGGAGATGTGGTGGTTGGGAGCTGTCTTGGGCAGAGTGATCACGAAATGGTAGAGTTGTCTATTCTTGACGAAGTCAGGAGGGTGCACAGTAAAGCGAACCTTGGACATCCGGAGGGCAGACTTTGACCTGTTCAGGACACTGGTAGGGAGGATCCCTTGGGAGTCAGTCCCAAAGGATAAAAGGGTCCAGGAAGGCTGGATACTCCTCAAGGAGGAAATCTCAGAGGTGCAGGAGCAGGCTGTCCCTGTGTGCTGTAAGATGAGCCAGTGGGGAAGAAAACCGGCATGGCTGAACAGGGAACTTTTACTGAGTCTCCAGGAAACAGAGTTTACATCCAATGGAAGATGGGACAGGCAACTCGG
>VWZZ01003019.1:230-23926 GCA_013399095.1 Psophia crepitans
ACACACTCCAGGAACTTCCTAGACTGCTTTCTCTGGGCTGTATTGTATTTCCAGCAGATGTCCAGGAAGTTGAAATCCCCCACAAGAATGAGCACTGGTGATTGCACAACTTCTGCCAGCTGCTTGTAGAATGTCTTGTCCATCTCTTCATCCTGGTTTGACAGTCTATAACAGACCCCCACCAGAATGTCTACCTTGTTGGCCTTCCCCCTGGTCCTTACTCACAAGGACACAACCTTGCTATTCCCAAACCCAAGCTCTACCACCTCAAAACACTCTCTGATGTACAGAGCCACCCCACCACCCCTTCTATGCTGCCCATCCCTCCTGAAGAGCTTCCAGCCACCCATTGCAGCACTCCAGTCATAGGAGTGGTCCCACCACATTTCAGCGATGACAACTAAGACATAGTTTGCCTGCCGCACGGTGTCTTTCAGTTCCTCCTGTTTGTTGCCCATGCTGCATGTGTTAGTGTAGATGCACTTTGGTTGGGTCGTTGCCCTCACCCCCAAGCCTGGCACCGTTCCCCCAGGCTTGTCTCTAATAATCATTGCAGTTGCTTTCTGGGTGGATACTTGTAGATGAAGTGTCCTGAACCATGTGAGAAAGGTTGCTGTGTTAGCTCTGATGTGAAAGTAAAACTGTGGCAAGAGTCAGAGTACCAGGTTACACTGACTATAGCGTTATCCCCGATGGTGTTGGAAGTGGACGAAATTTGGTTTCTTTGCTCTTCATTCTGTTCTTTTACATTAAACCTAGTCATCAATATTAATGTTGTGCCAGTTTTGTATTATATTTGAGAATACGCATGTTAAATATTTAATGACTGATTAGAAAAATGAGTGCTTGAACTTGCATGTTTAGACTTGGATTCTTAGACTTCTAAACTTGAGGCAGTCAATGCAATGAAGAGTGAGCTTTTCCTCTCAAAACAAGTATTTGACCTTGACACAGCCTCTAGACAGCCTCTTTCTCTCTGGTGATGAAAGAGAGTTCAGGGTGGCTGGCTGGTAGACATTCTCTTTGTCAACATTAAACTCAAGTGAGATGCAATAATTCCTAAGTTCACCTGGTTTCCTTTAGACCTCTTGTACTGTGTTAGAGTTTTCTTCTTCATTCAGGATAATTCCTTGCTCTTTTTTTTTTTTTAACTTCCTCTAAACATCAGTACTGCTGACAGATGAGAAATCTTATTTTCCAAGCTTCATTCTGGGAAAAAAACCCCAACGACCTCATTTTTGACATGAGTCAAAAAGTCAAACAAAAGCTCTGCGAAACTGAAAGACCTTGAGGAAGGGTACTACCTCCCTGCAATCTACTTTCTACCTACTCTTATCCTCACTGCTTTGTCACCCATAATCATTGCTGAGTTGTGTTTTGCCCACCTCCTTATGTAGAAGGAAAAAAAAATACTAATTCTGTCCTACTGAAAGGAAAATGTAAATAGGAGTGATGTGATCTGTAACTGGATGAACATTTCAAACTCGCATGACTTGTCAGTGCACCCTGAGGTGGTATTTCCTCCTGCTTTTTGTCTCCAGCTGTGCACTTCTACCATTTTCCATGTACTGGAACTGAAACTAAAGTGTGAGTCCTGCTGATCTATTGAAAACTAACCTGTGACACACACAAACAATTGAACAACAAAGATTTCCGTTAAACCTCTTTGATCACCTAAATCCTCAGGGGGTTTATTTGATCTCATATGGGGAAAGACATGGACAGTTGATGGTGTGTAGCGAGGAGAAAGGAGAGGAGAGGGTAGCGATCTCTCTTGGCAATGACCTGAAATGCCACTGGATTAGGTGCAGTGTAAAATACCACAGATAACCTCTGGCTGAATCAAAATTCAGTCACAATTTCTTAAAGTTCCATATCTTCTCTGTTAGACTACCCCTGTGATTTATTTGCATGGGACCTATGCCTGGAGATGCAGGGTCTTTCAGTGATGGAAGCACTTTCTGAAGGCAAGGCAGTATTGCTTGATTTTCCTGCACCATGATGACCTCCCCCTGAGTTTGCCTGTCTCTCCATGCTCCTGTGGCCACAACACGGTGCTTTGCTGTCTTCTGGAGCTGTCCTAAAGACATGGTCAGTAAAGAATGGTGTTGAGATGTTGTTGGGTATGGGACTTCATAGGTGTGGGACACACACATTTAACCTTCAGTGTGATTTATTTGGCAGCATCAAGGACCAGGTTCAACTTTTAGGGCCTCACTTGCAGATCCCTAGCCCAAGACCTTACCTAGTCTCGGGTTGTTGTAATACGTTCCCTGGTACTCAGAGAAAAGCCCAAAGCAAATGGCTTAAGGAACAGTACCTTTAATCAAGAGAAACAATGCATTCCTAACAGAGAGGTAAGACTAATAACGATAGTTAATGCTTAAAGTGAAACTATAACCATAGTAACTTTATTATCTTTTCCTCTGGAGAGGCAACAGTTAAGCCCTGGGTTACTTTCCCTTCCCACACTACTTTCAGGTACATTTGGAGTTTGTTGAGCCTTTCCAGGTAGCAAAGTTAGATCTCTAGGGGAGATTATCCTTTGATGAGGGTCCAGCTGCCTCTGCTCCCTTGGCTGCGTACTGTTTCCTGCTGGTTTAGGATCTCCTTTTTGCTGCAGGCTCTGTCTTGTGCCATTCCTTGCCTTGCTTTGGTAGCTCCTCTGGCTCCCTCTATCAGATCAATGAGTAGCTTTTGTTATTTTGCATCTTAAAAAATTCCAATTGTGAATTAAGACAGTGTTTCATGTCATAGATTCCAAGTAGTTTCTTTTGTCTTCTCAGGGAGGACTCTTATATAAAGTCTTCTCTTCATCTTAGGATCACACATAATTTTCATCCGAGTACTGGAGGTTGTTGCCCTCAGTCCTGGGTCACCACTCAACCCACACATGTCTGGACAGATTTCTGACCTGGATATTTACACACAGTTACTACTATACTATTTTCTCCATTTGGAACTCCCTCCTTAACAGCAAAGTATTTTATCCACATTGACCCGTGCAATCCAAGATGTTTAGGCCTATCATTCCTTTTTTTGTTTCACTCCCTATAGCTTCGCCAGAAGCTGACAGTGCCTTTCAATATTGAGACTCATCTTCATTTTCTTGGGATGGAGGGATGGTACAAAGGTGTCCCTTTACCTTCTGGCCTTGGCTACCTGGCTACACATGTGACAACCGTCGTTATTGCCATACCTCACAGCCTTCCTCCTCTTCTCCATCTGCTCCTATCTCTTGATAACGTCCCACTTGCATGTATGAGGCAGTACGTTTTGACCAAGAGGACCTGTGACCAGGCAGCCAGCACATTTTGCATACCTCAAAGATGAGACATAAAAATAATTGTCTTTCGTGAGTAAGAAAGTGAAGGCAATGCCAGGATTTCACGATTCTCATTCATACACTTTAACTGTCAGTCTGTCCTTTTTTCACTGAAATCGTTCATGGTACATACATAGTAATGTTTGATAAAAAAAATCTAGCTCATCATCTGGGTCATACATTGTCTAGTTTGTAGATAATAATTGTCAAAAATGACAAAGAGACAGATGGAAAAAATGCAGGTATAGTAGGCATTTATTTATGTAATTTTCAGTGGATAATGAAATTAAATAATTTTGAATATGTAATTTTGCTAATCACCAAATATATTTACATAATCCCTTTTTCTCACAGTGATTATAGGATTTGTGTGGCAAGACTTACTTTGAAGCGGCATATTATTTATCTCCCCATTTGGTATTCTATTTTTCAGCATAGATGGGTTTTATTTCTGATTTTCTCTTGCATATACAATCACTTCTTTGCCTAAGCAGCACTGTTCAAAGCTGAGAGGTACTCTGGGGATTTAGCCTTACTGTGTATACTAGAATTTTAAGCTTTATGCAAAATTATTTGCTATCAGTGCTGAATATCCCTGCACACCCCTAAAATAAATTGGCAGTTTCTAAGAGCTTCTGCAGTCTGGAGGATCTGACAGAGTAAAGAAACACAATATAAATGGTTGTGTTTTGTTCTCCTTCACTCCTGTGTTTGTAGTGTCAACACATTGTCTTTGAGCTCTTGAAGAGACTTGGGTGAATAATTTTTAACTATCCATTCCGTAAATTTTGCCTTATGTTTGTGTTTGCAGGTAGGCTGCAAAGCTCAGGGCTCTTCAGTAAAGTGCTTAAATACTCTGTAAAGTGAATGCCTCCTGCCTTCCTTACAACTAATCCCAGGTTTGAAATTAAGCATGAGTTTAAAGCACCAGACCTTTCATGTGGCAGATCACCTGGCCCCCTCCATGGGATTAATGGCAATCTTGTGTGAGCCACAGCTCCTTAAACACCTCCCACCTGATGACTTTACCCAGGAACCATAGGAATATGTATTTTATTTATAAGAAAAAGCACTTCTCATTGTAGTATACTTTTTAATTATTTTTTTCTAACTGTTTCTATAGTTGTGTTGGAAGAGGAACTAACCATAGGTGTCTCTCTTTGTGCATCTAGGTCTTTTCCTGCTCAAGCGTTAGATTTATACTAATGACTTTTAATGAGATGAAATTCAACCATCTCTAGGCAACCTGATTCACCTAAACTCTAATTCTGTTTTCATTTACATAGGTTTCTGCACATCATGGGAATAATTCCAGTTTGCCCCAACGTAACTTTAATCAGAATCTATCCTTCAGTATTTCATAAATCTCCATTTTGCAAAGCTATTTCGACAATTAGTGCAAATGAGGAAGACCTGAACTGGGATTTGTGTTCGTCTATCTCGAGCTTTATTTAGCTTTTTATTTTTTTTCCCAGGTAAAAACAATGGTAAACTTATGTGTTTAGAAGCCTGAAAAGCAAATGTAAGGAACTAGAGATCTCACAAGTTAGGAATTCAGCTTTAAGTATGGATTGTTTTAAGAGTTTTTCAACCTAAATGTAGGACGTATCTCAGTCTGAAGTCGCCTCCATCAGACATGCTCCTGCTGTTACACTCTTTTCTGTTATGATTAATAACGTCTGAAATGTGAAACCAAGTCAGCTGCACTATAATAAACTTGGTATCAATTTTACAGGTCACAAATAACCATGTAATACAATAACCCTCTATATGTTCCAGACCAACGTGGGACCACATGCTTGTGGGGAGCAATGACTGGGTAATTTCATGAAGAATGAAGACCATATTCAGGGAAAAGACTCTGGAATCTGAAAGCATTTTCTGCAGGAAAGCATGAGGCAGGGTCAGAAAAGGAAAACATGTTTCCCAGAGATAATTACTTTTAATGGTATGAACTATCTTTGGTCTTTAAAAAATGCCTATGCATTTTGGAGTGTGTCCAAATGATGAATAATTCATACCTAAGAGAAAGAATGTGAACAGTTAAAGAACATGACATCAGACTAGAAATGGTCAGTCAGAAAATCAGTGAGGCAAGATTGAACAAGAAAATTTTCTTTGAAGAGGAGATTTGGGATCAGATATAATGTGATGTAGCTCAATTACAATCAATACTACAGTCAAAAAACTACAAGAGATTGGGCTAAGAATCAGGACCATCATGTAAAAGTCTATGAAAGTACTTAGAAGAAGGAAAGGATTATGTGTTCCATATCTAGCTTGCAAAATGTTGTGGTTAAGTCAGATTCTCAGCTTTCTTTTTATTTAAGAAAAATAAATTTCTTTGGTCACAGGTGTACAGAAAAGCTTGGAAATGCGAGCCAAGTGAACCCTACACACTCGGAAATCAGAAGAGAAATAGCGCTCTTTTTCTCATTGAAACCTAATCTTACGGCTGCAAAGCCAGACGCATAGGTTTTTTAGGTCTGCCTTCCATTGTGAACTAACATTCTATTCTTCATTGTGAGCTAACAAAACTTTGCATGACAAAGATATTCTTTTTTACCTCTTAGTAATGAATTGTACCTGAAGGGCGCTCATGACCACAATACACATCTGTAGGTATTCACAGATCCCTTCCTGTGTCCATCTTGTACTTTCAGCATCTAAATCCCATCAGGGTGTATGTTTCTGACACTGTTAAAACGCACAGTTACACAACATTTGAGAAGATCAGTTGCTAAACCCCAAAGTGTTTCTCAGACATACCCTTCCTGTCATATTTGTATGGCCTAGCCAGGCAGATTTTTAGATATATGCAGTTCACATTTGTCATCAGGAAAAAAACACAAACTCTCTAGTGAAGAGCGATGTAGGGATTTTCTCTCTGCTAGTTTAGACAGCTTCTCTATAAGCATTCTGCTGTGTCTGTAGAAAGTATTCTACAGGTGCCTCTACCCGTTCGTATCAGAATGTTTGTGAATGCTTAATTTCAGCCAAAGCAGTACGGCAAGATTTAGATGATTGCAAACTAAGTCTGAAGACTTTTTTATAGACTACTTCCAATATGATCATTTTAGGCTCCCCAAATCTGAAGACATCACAAATCTAAAAATTATGATTATATGAGCTTTCTATTTAGTGACATTATCTTTTTTATTCCATCATGAACTGTAACAAACCCTGCTCATTTCCAACAAAATTAACTTTTGAGTGCAGAGACCGAGCAGAGTATTGTTTCTTGAGGATTCAGATCTAGGGAACTTCAGGCCATATGGAAACCCTCCAACACATGGACATAAGTAACACGCTAAGAACAGAAAGGATTCATATTGGAAGAATGAGATTATGCTTCTACTTTTAGCTCTAATTGTAGCACTCAAAGGTTCAGTTTAGGTTCAGAGTCCTCTTCTGATCAATTTTGTGCATACCCCTGGTGAGAGACCCTCCAAGGTGTGTGTGTGTGTGTGTAAGCTCTGTGTCTACAGTAGCTGCAGATGAACTGGGTTTTGCGTATGACTTTAGTATATATATCATATAAGACAGCTCCAGGTTTCTGGAGGCATACTATGGCTCTGATAGGTGCAAGACTGGAGAAAAGGGCACAGGTACAGCCCTGTTATTACCCACTGGGCACTCTGAGCCAGCTCAAGAGGTGACAGCTGGTGGATGATAATAGAATTTTTTTATTCTGGAAACATTTGCATGAAGTGTGCCCTTGAGTAGCAACACTATGCTGTTGTCCAAAGGAAATCATGGAAGACTTGAGTTTGGAAGTGAACTCTGTAAGTCACCTGATCTAACCCCCTGTTCAAAACAGCGTCTTATTAAATCAGTTTGCTCATGGGCTCGTCCAGACTGCATTTTGAATATCTCCAAGGATGGATATTTCCCAGCCTCTATGCTGACCAACGTGGTATAATGTTTGACCATCTTTGTTGTGGAAAAGTGTTTTTTCCTGATAGCTGAACAGAATTTACCGTGTTCCAACTTGCATCTGTGCTGCTCCTTGTCCTATCACTGTACAGCTCCGAGAAGAGTTTGGCTCCAACTTTCCTATACCTTTCCATTTGATAGTTGAAGCTGACAATACCGTCTCCTCTTAACTTTCTCTTTTAAGTCTGGGAAAAAAACATTCTTTCAGCTTTTCCTCATATGTCGTGTAAACTGGTGACCCTGATCAGCTTGGAGGCCTCCACTGAATTTTCTCCTTTATGTCAGTGTCTGTTTTGTACAGGAAAATAAATTCTTTTGACCTGGTGACCGACATGCAGATGAATGCCTTTGCTGCAAAGGCTTAGAGCTGACTCATGTTCATCTTGCTGTCCACCTGGCCTGTCCAGAAAGCAGCTCTGCAGAACAGGATCTTGCTGTCCACCAGGACTCTCAGATCCCATTCTGCAAAGCTGCTTTCTGGATACCTGAATACCAGTCTCTATCTTTGCATGGAGTTATTCAATTCCATGTGTGGGACTTTGCATTTGCCATCATAAGAAAGGAGTTATGCTAACCAGTGTTAGTATCTTGGAGAAGTGCTTTGGAACATGTACAGGTAACGGTAGGTATGGCATTTCATACATGGCAAGGTAGTCCTTGCACAAGGAGCTTCAGTAAAGCAAACATTTCCTGCAAAGCAGTCTTGACTATCTGTAGCCTGTGCAAGGTCACCACAAACCTGATTCAGGCAGGGCTACATGAGCATTAGCAGCACAGTGTCAGGTGCTGTTGAGTCTGGCAGTCACAGACTGTGTTGCTGTAATGTTACGTATAATATATATAATTTTACTATATTATATATTATTATATACTTTATATTATATATACTGTATATTACACATAATTATGTATTCTATGTAACATATATAACTGCATAAATAGATATGCAGTCAGCATGTGGATTGCTGTAATGTTATAAAGACATTCCCCAGTCGAAAGATGTGCATGGACCTCTACAGATGGAATACTGGATCAGAACACTTCCATGAGGTAATTCTGTTTGAGGGTTTGTGTTAGACTAAGCTACAGCAAGACGTTCGTAAACTTTCCCCTTCTGCATTATGGTGCCTTTATAGCTGACACTGCAACCTACATGAAGATAGCCACATTCATTTTTCATTCTTTATTATGGCTAGTAATATTAACAACAAAATTGTGTCAATTTGAAATTAAAGTAATTTGAAAAGATGTTACTTCAGATTGTTTACTTTTGACGATATTTAGCTTGCTTTTTTTTTTTTTAAATCTACAAAATGCAGTGTAAATTTTGGAACAGAAGACTATTTAAAACCTTGTATTAAAGCAGACTCTTCCTTTTTTTGGTTAAGGATTTATGATTTTTTTTTTCATTCTCTTCATTGAACTGTTTGTTAAATTAAACTTAATGTATTTCCTTTATTCCTATTCTAGTTTTCAGCCACTAAACTGTACAGCTAAAATATCTCATGTAGTGCCCCCTAGAATACATGATATAATCCATACCTTTTCCTCTTTCCTTGTTGTCCAGGACACTACTGAAGAAAATAAGGAACTGGAGATGATATTGAGGTCGTTGCAGTAACAAATGAAGGATGAGTGTGTATTTTACACAATGCAAGCTGAGAAATTCACGCTGGCTTTTCATGTCCTGAGATCCAACACACTAGGAAGCATGCTGCTGAGCTATCAAACATGTTTTGAAAACATTATTTTCCTGTTCATGTTGTTCCTTGGCTCTGACAACATGATTATACCACTTCTGAAGATGCGCTGCTAAGCAAGAAGCTTTTCTGTGGGAACGTACTCACACACACAGGCTGCTGATAGTTTGAGGATCTCTGGATCACACACCATGGCTCAGTGTAAAAGGAACCACCAATCCTTCAAGATAAGCAAAGAAACCCAGACAGTCTTTTCCATTCCAAATATCCAGCGCAGAGCCACAAAGATGATCAAGGGAGTGGAACATCTCCCTTAGGAGGAAAGGCTGAGGAAGCTGGGTCTCTTTAGCTTGGAGAACAGGAGGCTGAGGGGTGACCTCATGAATGTCTATAAATATGTTAAGGGTAGAGTGTCAGGAAGATGGAGCCCGGCTCTTCTTGGTGTCATTAAGTGATAGGACAAGGGGCAATGGGTCCAAGCTGGAGCACAGGAGGTTCCGGGTTAATGTAAGGAGAAACTTTTTCACCGTGAGGGTGACAGAGCACTGGAACAGGCTGCCCAGAGAGGTTGTGGAGTCTCCTTCTCTGGAGACATTCAAAACCCGACTGGACACGTTCCTGAGTGATGTGCTCTAGGTGGTCCTGCCTTTGCAGGGGGGTTGAACTAGATGATCTTTCGAGGCCCCTTCCAGCCTCTAATATTCTGTGATTCTGTGATCTCTCACTTCAATTCCAAAGCTTATCATCAAAAATTTAATGCCCAATGCAAGCATTTCATGTTGTTAGAAGAGGAGGGGGATTCATCTGACTAAACAAAACATTTGCATGCAGTCATCTGCACCTGAGGCAGTTTTAGTGCAAGTCCATTTTATGGTAATAAGAGAGAAATAGACATTTCTAGGTAGGGTTGAACTCATGCTTGTGCAGACAACTAGAATAGATCAGAGAAACCCATCCTTGGACTGCCTTCTTTTCTTCTGTGTTGCACAGAGGCTCTTTAAAAAAGATGATGAAAATCTGATTTATGCTATGCATCTGTAACACTGGGCTGAGATGATTGTAACTGGTCTGCCCTCTTGCCTCATTAATCATCAACAGATTGTGCAGAATGTGCAGCTGCTCAGGTGCTGATCTGGATTCCACCCATACAGCACAGCATGTTAAATAATATCCTCCTACACCACGGCCCTTTGCTCTAGCGATTGTTTGTACCTTCTTTAGTTGTCTTTTGAATGCAACTCAAATACTCTTTTTCTGTGATCTACTAGAGTTTTATGTGTTGAGCACTTGTAGAGTTATATCTTCAGTTTATGTTTCAAGAAGTTCTACCAATGAAGCCTCTGCCACAAAAACTTGGCTATTTTTCTGTTTGTAAACCTCACTGAAAATGTCATTTATTTATAGAATGACAGATTCTTCTGGCTGTTCTGTTTGAACTGGTTCATTGTGAAGCTTCAACTGTGAAGCTGGAATTTCTCTGCTGATACAGTAGAGCTTAAATACAGTCTCAAATACAAGACATTTAATTAAATAAATACACCAGAAGGTCTAATCAACATAACTGAGCACATGGGAAGGCTAAGTGACTTCAAGATACACATGGGAATGTGATTCAAGGGAGTCTGGATTCTGTTTCGGGTTTCCTGATTTGATGCTTAATCTTTCACATCTGGTGTGAGTAAGTCTAACTTCAGCACGGCCAGTGTCAGCTCACCAGCTGAGATTCACACCTCTGAAAATATCCACAGAAAGCCTGTGGGTTAAATTCTTAGGTGGATCAGAGATCACTTTTGATACACAGAAGGTGGAAGACAATGATTCTTCTGGATTAAGTAGAAATTTGTAGTCAATATACTCAGAGAAGTGATATCCCTGCTGCGGTCCATGTCCCATTTCCACAAAAATGTTTTTTCCCTTCCAGCAAGATGTAAGACACCATTTATACTTAAGATAAAACCCAGCAAAATCTGCAGTCCTGTGTTTCTGCAACATTACATCTGGCTTCTTATCTGGGGAGCTAAGGGAGAGAAGAGTGCTGTGGGACTAAGCTATTCGCTAGCACGTAAAGATTATCAAAATGGATTTTAAAAGCTTTTAACTGAAGGGAGGGAAAAAAGGTAACCATCAGTTGTCTGTATCAGTATGATGGGCTGGGGAAATTATCTTCCTTCCTGTGGCAAGCTGGCAGCTCTACATGCATGCAGAAGACAAGGAAATTTCTCTGACTGAGTTCCAAAGCAGCTCGGGGCAGGATTCAGCTCACCCAGCTGTAGTTTTGTTAGAAGAGGCGCTACTGCTGCTGAACATTTAAAAGAGGGGTAAAAAAAGCTACCTGTAGCTTTAGAACCACTGAGCTCATATGGAGTATCAGATATATGACTCCTCAAGGCTGATTCTTCTAAGACTACTATGCTGCCAGGTCTGAGATGTCTTAGCCCAGCACTGCTTGAAATCATAGTGGTTGCAATCTTCCCTGAGGAAGTGGCAGCATATAATTACACATGTCTGGCAGTAGAGAAACAATTAAAAGAGCAACTTCGGGACAGAAGTAGCACTTTTCCCTCCTGTTGACCTGCACTTCAGCACACACAAGGGGACATGAATCACTGGAAAAGTGTAGAAGCCCAGACGTAACTGCTCTTCTGCCCTGTTATTTTATATAGGGTGGGCAACCAAAGCAGAGAAACAATGAGGTGCTTAGCAGTAATTTCTTCCTCTATATGTCCCAAGAAGTAGCTTTTTGAGCAGCCTTTCTTTGTGTCAAATCCAAAAGTTTTCACTGACTGATCAACTTAGTTACCAGTTGCGTGCCCCATTTTCCACCTGGGTGAACATGCATGAATTTGATGGTGTTCCGTTTTTTGGCTGGGATAGAGTTAGTTTTCACAAGAAGATGGAGGGCCTTGGACACAGCCAGGAGAGCTGACCCAAACTAGCCAAAGGGATATTTGATATCATATAATGTCACGCTCAGTATCTCAGTGGGGGAGAGATGGCTGGAGAGGAGGGAATCGCTGCTCCGGGACAGACTGAGCATTGACTTCAGGGCAGTGAGCAAGTTTCGTTGTGTATCGTGTGCTTTTTATATTCTTTTATTAGCATTGTTGTTATTTTCCTCTTCCTTTGTTGTCCTATTAAACTGTCCTTATCCTAACCCATGAATTTCATCTTTTTCTTCCAATTTCTGTCCCCATCCCACCGAGGTGGGAGGGCAGTGGTGAGCAAGCGGCCACATGGTGCTTAGTTGCGGGCTGGGACTAAACCACGACGGGTGGTGGAGGCACTCTCAGCACACAGGGCTGTGACAGTCCATGCCATTTCTGCAGTGTAGGCACTTAAACTGCTCTGCTAGCTGGGACCTGACTCAGTGCCATGTGAAATCAGCACTACATGCTTCCATTGGCTTCAGGAGTAGCAGTTCACATATCCATGTCCTTAATGGGTATTTTCTTTACAAGAGAGTGAAACGTACAAGATTTGAGGAGTGGTTTTATTGTGTTCTTTTCCAAAGACATTTATTTTATCAGAAGAGTGAAGAATTGGTGGGCTGGGTATTTTAAATACAGTTTTTAGCTTGTCATCAATATGCTTTAAGAGAGAGCTGTGAGCTGAAATTTTTATTCTTCTCTCCTCTACCCTCTTTTTTCTTTTTTTTTTTCTTACAAAGAAAGTTGTAAAGTATACTTGAGTAGAGGTAGTTTGAGGTTTTTTATATATATATTCTTGGTGTATATGGTTTTGACCATTATTTTTGATTACCTGTTCTGGCATGACCGAGATTTCCTGTAATATTTCTAATATTTCTTTTTCCTCCCTGGGGAAATTTTATGTCTGCTTTTAACATTCGTCCTTTATTTTTATTTTGTGAAAACTGAGGCAGAGAATTAATTTCATATCATTGCCATATCTATTTCTTTGGTTAATAATATCTTACATTTACAATATCCTAGCCTATAATCTCCTTGGATGACCTTCCTGCCCTAACGCATTTCTATTGCTTCTCTTTTCTCCTCTAGTGCTACTTTGCTTTTAGTCTTTTTGCTGAATTCTCTGCTCTTTTCTCTACACTTTCTTATCTCTCCCTTCCATAATCCACATTTTAGCCCTCACATTTGGTCCCTTCCTAACCTTGATTACTTCACACAGAGCATTTTTCATTCACATTGGCATCCCTTTTCCTTTACAGTATATTTACTGGGTAGGTAGCGTACACATACACAACGTTCCCTGAGGCAAACATGAATTTTACTTTGAACGCCTTCCAATTTCCCTCACTCGCCCCTTCCCTTCATCATGCTATTTCTTTCACTTTTACCCAACACTGTCAATTCTAACAAAGCTTGCTCCACTAAAATTGAACACCCTTTTTTTTTTTTCTTCTGTATAGGCTTGTTTTTTCCCTCGTTAGAAATGCAATTAGATTATTCCTCTATTTCCCCTGCTTCATGCATTTTTATGCTGTCTAGAACAACTAACCAAAAGGACATAATGAAAGTTTCTTTTCACTTCTATTCTTCTTTATTATATATAAAAAAATTTCCTTACATTTTTGCTTTTTTTCTTTTAAGAGTCTTTCTCTTTTCTCACTGATGCACATTTTTCACTCGCTTTGTCTGCTCTCTCCATGTGCCTTTTGTCTGTTCTCCACTTCCATTTAGTTCGTCTCTTTGAGAGTTTTGCCACTGACTACAATGCAACCCGTGTTTGAACTCATGTGCCTTTCCTCCTGTGTCCATTAGCTTGACCTGTTAACAGTGAGAACCAAAGGTTGCAAGTGTGTGCCCTGTTGCTTGCAGTAAAGTTATTGGGCTTCCAAGAAGCACAAAAAGTCTCTTCTCTTCTCAGGTGAACCCTTGATCACTTTTACATGCCCCCCTCCATTCCACTCTTCACAACACATCTAGATAACCTCTGACCCATGGCTGTTGTGCTAGGGGATGTCTATGGTCTGGTGTGTCCATAGGAAGTTTAAAATGGACTTGGATGTTGTATTCCTAAATTTAAAGATGGCCAGCTAGAGACATCTTTGAGAAATCAGAAGTAAACAGGTTATTGTGAAAATTCTCAAGTAGCTATCTCACTGTGGCTCTGTCCTCACACCCCACAATCCTAAAAAAACCATATCTGGCTGTGTATATTCCTCCTTCAGAAATTTCTGCAGGCTTCCTTTAGGCTGTGTCCAAAGGACATTCTCACAGGACACGGTATAGGGGATAAACAGCTGTATCAGGCTGGATGCCAGTGTGCTCTACTTCAGTGCTTCTACACCTGAGAGAAGCAGAAATGGAACAGCCTTGTGCTCATGGGCAACGCGGCTGAGCCAGTGAGCGGCAGGGAACAGTCTCCCATTCCAGTGCCTTAGGAGTGTACAGGGCAGGTTATTAATGCTCCCAAGGAAGGTTGGTCATTCAGAGCTTGTACAGGGAAGAAAGGGGCAAATTTTGCTCTGAAACTGAATTAGACCACCTGGCATTATTTGCATGTTAAGAGTATCCATGAGGGGACACACATGCAGACTGCCTGGGCAGTATGTATTCATGGTCAAAAATGCGATATGTCAACTTCCGTATCTAGGCACGTTGTCCTAACTTCACCTCTGGGCTACAGGTTGCCTGGGATTACTTCAGGCGCCAGCTCCCAGCCAATGCTCTGCCCTGCCCAGACAAAGACATTTACCCATGGTAGGGCTCTTCCTCGACTGAAAGAACCTCATGGCCTCAGGCTTGTAAATATTGTATAGCACTACAATAAATTGGCTCTCAAAGTCAGCAGTTTGGCTCTCCCAGCACTCAACAAGTCAGCACCCTGCATACGTGTAATTCTCTCCCTAGATATTTTCATTTATAAAAGATTACATCTTGTCTTGCTTGCAAATCACAGATTTATTCTCACATAGGTATCTAATCCTCAGTTTCCCGAAACATAATCCTGTAGTCTACCTCTTCCCCCAAAATACTCTGTCAGGAAACAAAAGAGAGCATAAAACAAAATGTAAAGACAGCCAGGAACCTGTAGCTTTTAAAACTCCAAATCAATCCCATCTGTGCCATGGCTGAACACTGCAATTTAATATAAAACACATACATAGTACCCATACTTATCACTTTCTTGAAAGATATTGGGTTTTAACAGAAATGCTTTTTTAATTTGAGGATTTGCAAACATATAGATGTCAAAATCCACATAAAAGAGATATTCAATTATTGCAGTTAATTCATAATACAGATAAATTATTAATAACAATAGAGTAAGTATGTTGAAGGTTTATTCAAATCTTCTGAAGCATTTAATCTTTCTGAGATCTAATTTAAAAGAAAGTGAACATCATAGCCTAGGAGGGTAAAAGCCTTTTTTTTTCAGTTTTGATACCTTAATCAAGAGTCTGGGCTTGAGTCTATTTTCAAGCCCATATTCACCAGATGTAGCTCTACCGACATAAACTGAGTTAAATGGTGCCATGCCAGAATGATACCAGCTTCTCACTGAGACTCTGCACTTCTTCAAGTCAGAGTAAAACTCAAGGAAAAAACAGTGAAGCCAAAGGATTTATTCTAATTTTGTACAAGCATTGCTAAGGAAAGAATCTGTCTTGTTAATCAGTCAAAATCATACAGTTCATTCCTTACCATTTGCTTTAAAGAACTAAAGTTTTTCTGACATGAAGAAAGCTTGATTTGTGCTTCCTTGCAGGAATAAGTCAAGATATTTTACAATTAATTTTCATGGATCAACAAATCATACAAAACTGTTTTTTTGGCTACAGACATTTTTTAATTTTTCATGAGGTCTAAGAGTAGAAATGAGAGAGGAAAATGTATGGAACTCTCACATTTCTTTGCCGAAACTTAATGAAAAAAACAGATGGGAATTGCTAGCCTTTTAGCTAGAAGGAATAATATTTCTAGTGCTGTGACTCAGTCTTACAGAAAGAAACATTTGGTAGGTTCTGTTCATTATCTGGTGTCAGGAGATTATTATTCTGCTACTAGGGGTGTAAGGGATAGGGCCCTTTATGGGTTAGCGGATGTAAGGATCATTTAGCTTTTGCTCACTGAAAGAAAAATCTGTTACAGTGAGTGTATGCTGTTTTGCACACTTGAGGATCAGATATTCAATTTAGCTCAGGGACAGAATTTTGTCACAGTATTAGAAAGGCATTTTCAGAAAAATTTTGCTCTCATTCGGGAACCTGAATACAAGACGTTCTCAGAAAAGTGAAGAACGTGGCATTGTAAGGGCAAAGGCAGGGAGGCTGTCCCTTCCATTTATTTCTTTATGTGGTGAAAGGCAAAGAGAGTGCTTTAGGTGTAATACATTCTCAATTTTTTTTCTTCAAAACCAACTCCTTGATCTGAAAACTTCTGATCCCATGCATACACATGTATATGTGTAGTTTTGTATAGGTTCGTGCAAGGTGGAAATGTCTTATGTTTCCAACATTGGAAGCTTTGATAAGCAAATAGCAGCTGAGATTTTTTTCTAATAAATCATTTTTAATCCAGGAAAGCCGCTAAATGGAATGGGAAATAAATGAAAGAGAACATAATTGTCTGGAGGGTTGCTTCCCCACTGAGTGCAAGCACACTCCTATCTGCTCTTTCCTGCACACACTTATCATTTAAATCAGAGGATAGTGCCACCTGGAATTACAAGGCAAAACAAAACCAAAAGCAGTTGAAAAGAATACAGGGAGAAGAAAAATCTATTTTTATACCAAAGAAGGAAACTAGACAAAAGTAATTAAAAATAAGACGAAAGAGAGACAGAGAGCTAGACCATGACATCATTATTTATGTTGGTAGAGCAACTTATTCAACAAATGTTCTTTTCTTTTTGATGCAGAGCAATCTTTTTATTGCAATTTTTTACTGCTGTAGCACAGAGGAGGTCCCTTTATGGGCCAAGATTCACAAAGCCCTTATACCGTGAAGAACAAAAGACGATTGTTATTTTCTGAGGAGTCTCTTATGATACAGGTACCGTTCCCACCATGCTGCTGTGAGGCTAGGATAGAGAACCAGAGCCTGCCCCAGGGGATGACTTTCCATCACCAAGTCCGAAAAAAGCCTTCCCTCAACAGCAGGGTGCCCTGTGGAGAGGCACCCTGCTACTCCTTGGCCCTCCTGATCAGGGTCTGGGAACAGTAGGTATGTTTAAGATCACTAGTGCTGGAGTATTGAGATGCCGCTGTGATCAACATGAATTCTATCTCTTATTAAGAGATAGAGATAAGGTAAAAGCAAGTGAATTTTTGATGCTAAATTGCCAGGTGTGAGTAACAAGGTATTGTATTTGATAAATCAAACATTAATAAGCTATAATTAGCTTTGGTTTTGCTTTTCCAGTTGTGTGCTTTCCTTATAGTAGGTGATCCAGTAAAACTGAGTTTCAGGACATTATACATAGCTCCCATGGATAGAATTGGGTCTCTAACAAACACCACTTTTTCCCCAAGTGAATTCTGATCGGGACTGAACCGCTTCAAATTTTCCTTATTCATGTAATCACTTCAGTTGGAAGAAATCTTTAGAAGTCCACAAGTTTAGCTTAGAATAGGTTGCTCAGAGCCTTCCCCATCCGAGCTTTGAAAATCACTATATGGAGATCCCACAGCCTCTTGGGACAACCTGTTTCAATGCTTGAGAAATTTCATTGTGAATTGTATTTTCTTTATGCCTAGCTGGTATTTTTCTTGCTGCGGCTTTTGACTCCCGCCTCTTCTTCTTTTAATGGGCATCTCTGGGAAAAGTTTGACTATCTTATAACTCCTCCATGAGACAGTTAAAGACAACAGTTAAGTACTTACCCAACTTTCTCCTCCTCAGCCTGAAAAACCACAGATCCCTCAGTTCCTTTCTGGGTGTCTCATGCTCTACCCATAAGATTTGTCATCCACGGGACTTGCTGCAATTTCTTGTCTTTTTTTCTCTAATGCCAGGGAGTTAGAAAAAGAGTGCAGCAGTCCAAACATGACTTCAGAAGTGCTAAAGAGATGGGAATAATCCCTCCACTTGACCTGCTGGCTGTGATCATGCTAATGAAGCCCAGGGTGCTATTAGGCTGCTTTGTTGTGAGGGCATACTGCTGACTCCCCCAATCACATTTGTGTAAGCGGGAATTCTTCAGCCCCATACCCTTGATTACTGATTTAATCAGGAAAATGGCTTACTTCTTAATTCCTGTCATCTAAACTTAGCACATGTCTGACACAGCTTTCTTAAAAAAAAAAAAAAGGAAAAAATATATCATATCCAGCTGAATGAACGTTGCTTGTCTTAATGCCATGTTATGAACAAATACATTCTACGTACAGTTCATGAGTATGTTTCTTCCTGGCAGACCAATCCACATACCAATTTACATAATTTCTGAGTATGCATGAGTTTATCTACATAGTTTTTCATAAAATACTATTTACACAAACACCTAAGAACAAGAGCTGTGATTCACTACCTAATTAATTCCTCATGGAGATGACCGATGAAAGACAAACAGCTCTGAGATAGCATTAATTCTGTTTTAGATAATCCCTAAATGTAGCTTTTTGGGACTGGGAACTCCATGACAACACTCCAAAGAGATGTCATCTCTCCATAGGACACTATATGCAGAGAGAAAGAGAATACAGTGTTGTGGAGGATGTAGAAGTCAGTGGTATGTGTATCCTAGAGGCATAACCACTTACAAGTTTCGTAACGTAGGGGACTCTTAAGGAGAATGTGAAGGGCATACAGTAACAGTACCTGAGATATGATAGCACTTGAGGAGCAGAGTGAGGGAAGCAAAAAGTGCTTGTTTATAGACATTGAAGGTTAGCAAAATGGCGGCAAATGTTTAAATATGAAACTTGGAATGATGTGTTGTGAAAGCTTTGCAATGTAGCTTTGATTTGACATGGCAAAGAAGAGGCAGCTCGGAGAGGGACTTAGTAAGATGTCCATGGCCAAAGTAGAAAATGCTAGAGAGCAGCTATCTGCATCTGGTGCCAGAGCAGTCTTCTCCAGGCTCAGCCCCAGACCATCACATAGATGCACCAGCCCACTCAAGAGCAAGAGAGGTTGCTCTGGACAGTACTGCACCGAGAGATATTGCTATACCCAGAAGTCAGGTTTGCACCCAGGCTGCACCATCTGTGGAATGACCTTCATTTAATGCTGAGGAGAATCAAATACATGAGGTGTTTCAAGATGAGGGCATGCAATATGGGGAACATAAAAAAAAAAAAAAAAAAAATTTTTTTTTTTTTTTAAGAAATTATAGCTCCTGCCTCCTGCTTGTTTTGATCTGTAATTGACAGCTTTTCCCAAAATGCGGNTGGGAAGGGAAGGGAAGGGAAGGGAAGGGAAAAAAAAAAGTGCTTTACTCTCCAAAAGAAAAATCTAATGAGATTTCCTTTAAGAATTTTGATTTTCTGGAATCAAGAGTCAGGGGAGGGAGTTGAACCAAAAGGAAATGTTTCAGCTACTGGAAAGAGTAGGGAGTTCTGATATAGTGGTTACAACAAATAAAGGAACTTGAGAGAGCAGTAATTTTAAAAGTCATGAAAGAAAAAAAAAAGGAGAAACCATAAGATTTAATAACCCCTTAAATAAATGGCATAAAGCCTCCTTGGAATGTAAAAGACCTGAATGACCCTATTAAGAACAAACAAAAATAGGAATTTACCTGAACCACCAGAAACTGGATGGAGTTGTATTACAAGAAATATACCAAGAAACCAGAGGTTGTTAAATAAAATTGGGACGGAAAAATCACTTACTGCACAGTTTTTCAAATAAAACACAAAATCTAAAGCAGACAGCAATTACAGTGGGGAAAATATTTATTTTATGTTATAGGATATGCCAGAGATCCCAAAATATGCAAGGTCAGAAAGTAGTAACTGGAATGATACGTACTAAAAGCAGTATTTCTGGAACAAATCCCTCGAGAAATGATTCGTATAGATTTTGTCCAGCTGCTGGAAAAAGCTTATGAAATGGTTGTTTCAGAAACATTGCTATGCAGATGGTGGTGCTTTAGACTTATTCTGCACTTCTCCTGTCTTGATTTAGTCAAAATTCTCACTAAAATTGATCAGTAAATGGATTACTTGAAGAATAACCCACTTACTGTAGTCCCTGGTGGAGCAGCTTTTTCTTGCTTTTTTCTCGCTTGCATGTGGCTTACAGGATAACAATATTCCCAGATGAGTTTTAAGTTTGATATCTCAACTGAAAAAACAAACTTCTCATTCACTAAAACAGTGAAGATTTTTGGTGTCTGTGACAACCGAAGCTGCTAAAAATTACTGAGGTTAGAGAGTTCCTTGGGTTTCCTGGTGTTTCTAGGGCTCCATGGCACTAAAACTGCCCTACTCGTGTGATGGATTCACAGTCTGAAGCATTCAAAGTACCAGGATCACTGTGCAACATAAAGCCCAATGGCCAGGTTTGATCAACCACTTCTACCCAGTGCGATCAGTATGCATTTGAGGAACAGAAAATTTAAGTGAGAAGAATTTGGACTGCGAGTGGGTGGAAATGAATCTACTTTTAGTAATTTCAACTGAAAAAAAAAGAGAGGAATTTAAAATGCTGAATCATTTCATTTTGACATTTTTAAGTATCTAATATTAAGTGAAATATTTTATCATGGAAACATGAGAATGTTTCAGCATTTCTTAGAGAAAATCTGTCAAATCTTTGATAGTAAACCAATATATTTTTTGACTTAAAAGCTGAAATGCTTTTTAAAATATAAAGGAAAGAGAAATAAAAGAATTGATAGTAAATCACAAAAGTAATTTTATTTTTAAACAAAATAAATTTTAAAGTGAACTTTTCTTTTAATTGAAAAAAACTGAAAAAATCTTCTGCTCTACCAGAACTGGGGATTTTTGTTTTTTTTGCACTCTCTTCCCTATTGCTATACTGATTAAATTTTAGTATGAAGTAGAACAGAAAAAAAAAGTTAGATATTGGAGTTAAAAGTCTGTCAGCATCTCAGGTTCACCAATCCACTTGGGGAGATCCATCACATTTGCAACTCTAAATGTTACTGAAGTAAAGTATAAGCAACGTGTGAAGAAAGTGACTGTCTTTCAGAGAGGGTGTACCACATTATAGTGGAAAAGTGAGATGCAGTGTAGCCCAAAGTCAACTAGTCAGTCAGTCGGGAGCACAGCTCAGTTCTTTGGGAAGCAGTTTTGTTCACTAGGTCATGGTGTGCAGAGCAGAAAAAAAACATAAGTGATTTATTTTTTTTTTCTTTTCCATTGGATGTGAGGTTTTTTGCATGTTTACGGAATGATAATGGCATTTTTTGATCAGCTGGAAAGGAAAAAAGTTACCCTGTGCCTTCCCAAAACATCTCCAATTATCAGCAGTGTTTTGGAGATAAAAAATACCCGGAGAAAAAGATTTTTTTTTTCTCTTTCTTTAGAAACAGTTCATCCAAAATAATGTCATGAAGGATGCTTGTAGGGCTTGTCCTTTCCTCAGACAGATTGCCTTTGGGTTGTGCCTCTGTGGGAAGATACTTCATTCAGCTTTGGATGCAGTGCACAGTGCGCTGAAGAAGTAAATATATCCTGAGCCTTGGCAAAGCTAGCTGGCACAAAAGAAGCACATATTAATATATCTGTTTTCCTCCTGGTTTTCAGGTGGCACTGTGCCATCCTGGACGGGAGCTGAAATGCTCCAGGAGGCTATGTTTAACTGTCCGGGCAGGAGTGCTTCCTCCTTACAGGTCTGCACAAGCCTTGACTTGGCACCGAGGGAGATATGCCAGAAGTCTATAAAACGATGAGAGTCAAGGAGCAGGCCAGAAGGGAATCATCATTTACTGTCTCTTCCAATACAAGAACTAAAGGGGTTTAAATGGAACTAGCAGGTGGCAGGTCTGGAAAATCAAAACAATGTGGTACTTCCAACAACTGTGAAACTCAGAATATTGCGCGTGGTGAAAATGTGTACAAGTTACAAATGAATGGACCAAATACATGGAAGAAAATCATCAGGAAAAACAGACAACAAACAAACAAACAAACAAACAAACCAAAACAAAACAGAAAAGACAGAGGCTGCTGTGAGCTGAAGATTTCTTCAGGCTTGCAAACTGCAGAAATATCTCATACTCTGTGTTGTCCACTACTAGAGACAGATACTGGGCTCATCAGCTCTGTCCTGACTTACAGATGTTCTTACACCTTTGTGGTCTTTGCTGGTGGAAAAAATCACACACTGACAACAAAATAGCTTGTAAGAATAGAGGCATGATAAAGAAGTAAATATCATCCAAGGCAAATTGAAAATAAATATAGGAAATATTTTTCTCACAGGCACAGGCTGCAGTCATTATCAAAATAAGCTATTGAGACAAAGAATTTCACAAGTTTCAAAAATACTTTGGAGATATACTTGTATAACAAGAATAACTGGAACAAAACATTACGTTAAATCTTCTTATTCAGTGTTTAAAACAACCAAAAGCTATTAGAGTGTGATGGGCCAGATTGCACCATCCATTAGAGTGTGATTGCACCATCTTGTATGGTGCAGGTTGTTCAAAGCTTCCTCTGAATCTTCTGGTATTGGCCAGCTCTGGTTGGAAACTGGGACTGGCTGGTTCAGTATAGCGATTTGTTTGATCCTATAGGCATGTTTGTGACAGTGTGTACTTGAAGAAATTGAATGGGAAGCAATTGAAATGAAAACGAGCAGAAAGCTGATTTGTAAACAATTCATGAAAATAGGAAAAGACAATAGTATTTGATGGAGTTTTCAGTTATCTCTCTAGCCTATACAAGACTTACCAGTTAAACAAGACACTGAGAACTCAAAACTTTTATTCTAGTGTTTCTTCGCGTAAAGAAGGTCACTTAAAATGACCCTTCTAAAGGAAAGGATCATTATTTTTGATCACTCAACATTTTTGGCAAAACTGTAATAAAAAAAAATTCTTGGCTGTCTCTAGTAGCTTAAGTGCTTGTTTATCTCAGAGATCCCTAACATTTCATCAGGCCTTCTGAATGAACACACCTACCTTCCGCAGTGCCTGCCTGCTCATGTAAAGTGTTAACTTCAATAGTCAGACCAGTTGTCCTCGGGGTACTCAGCCTCCGGACCTGGATGTCTGGGCCAGAGAGCAGAACACAGCCCCCACGATTCACGTTGAAACAGTTAGAGATCTCCTGCTTCACCTGGACTGCCACAAGTCCATGGGACGGGATGGGAACCACCCGAGGGTGCTGAGGGAGCTGGCGGATGTGATTGCCGAGCCGCTCTCCATCACCTATCAACAGTTATGGTCAACCAGAGAGGTCCCAGATGACTGGAGGCTTGCCAATGTGACACCCATCCATAAGAAGGGTCGTAAGGAGGATCCGGGGAACTACAGACTTGTCAGCCTGACCTTGGTGCCAGGGAAGGTGATGGAGCAAGTCATCTTGGGGACAATCACGTGCCATGTCCATGACAACTGGGGGATCAGGCCCAGCCAGCATGGGTTCATGAAAGGCAAGTCCTGCCTGACCAACCTCATCTCTTTCTATGACCAGGTGACCCGCCTGGTGGATGGGGGAAAGGCTGTTGATGTAGTCTACCTAGACTTCAGCAAAGCCTTTGACACGGTCTCCCACAGCATTCTCCTGGAGAAGCTGGCGGCCCATGGTCTGGACAGGTACACTCTTCGCTGGGTTCATAACTGTCTGGATGGCCGGGCCCAGAGAGTGGTGGTGAATGGAGTGAAATCCA
>VWZZ01003019.1:29459-51987 GCA_013399095.1 Psophia crepitans
TTCGTTGCCCTTCTCTGGACACGCTCCAGGGCCTCAATGTCTTTCTTGTGGTGAGGGGTTCTTAAGTTCTCTTCTCTGTGAAGTAGATAGATAAAGCTACTTAGGTCATTCCTGGAAAGCTATATCTAAATCTGGTTCTCAAATTTCATGGAAAATATTTTTTTTCTAAATTGGATAGTACTCATAAAAGAGCTGCAAGAATTTTCTGGTATTTGAGAAGCTTGCCTTCTAACATGCTTGAGCTATTGTTTATCATGGAGAATAATGAAGAAGATTTTTCAAGTAAAATCAAGAAGACTTTTTCTAATCAAATTCTATAGTTGCCTACTTGAATTTGTAAGAATGAAGGGTCTTATATCAATAGAAAGGGAAAGTAACAGAAAGCTGTAATAATTGAAAACAAAAAGAAATTCACACTAAAAACTCCAAGCAATTTTTTCACTGAGCATGATAAATCATAGTTAAATATTAATTTGATCAATTTTTCAGCACTTTAATTCTTTGATACCGATTTGTATGCTTTGCTCAAAACATACTGAAACTTGAAAACATGTCATGGGGTAACTTTATGAATTTCAGAACAAAACTGTCTGTCTTGGGATATGCAAAGACCAGTTTATTTTGTGATTCTGACTGATTTCAGAATCACCAAGTCTTAATTCTTAATTCAGAACTGCTTTTTCTGGTTATAAAAGTCATGACCAGAATGTGGTCTTAGAAATCACTATTCTTATTGTGCCATTGGGACTGATCTAAGGTCCACAGGCTCCAAAAGATTTTTCAGTTGAACGCTGCATTTAATACACTGTTCACTTTGCCAAGTACTCAAAGAATTGCACTTTGACTTTGAACCTTATTCGCTTTATTACCATATTTTCTGAGTCAGTCTTCTTGCTTTGTTTCAGCAATTTCCATTCCTTTCATCTATCTGTGAGATTTGTGGTGCAAACAAATCAATTTTCTGGGCTGTTGCTCAGGTTTTTACAGGGAGAGGTATCTGCAGTTATGGTTACTGAGAGCTGAGGAATTTGAAGGGGGACACATGAAGACACTAATTTCTTCCCTTTTTGTTGAAAAACTATTACTTTCATGTTGTCTTCCTTTCTTGGTTATCTGAAGCTCTGTGCTCTACAAGACTTGTCAGTTAGGTGTCCATCAGCAGATGGGCAAATACTAAATATAAGTGGGGAAACCAACCTTAAAGTTGCTATGGGAAAGAGGCTTTGATTCAGTTCTCAGTTCTGCTATAGCCTCCATTGGTGAGTTTACATAAAACCCTCAGTTCTGTATGCTTTACTTTCATCCTCCATAAAATGGGATTAGAAATATTTTCTGTGAATACTTTCCATGATTTACTTACAGTTAGCGATGTCTGTTATCATTTCTGTTACTGTACACTTTGCTGGAAAATTCTTGAGAGTACATCAAAACCACAAGAACAACCCAAGGGTTTTATTCATCCAGGTATCCTAGCCTCTGCTCTAGCCATTATGTTCAGTTGACTGAAGGGCATTATTTTGTTGTATTTTGTAACAGCACAGAAAAGTAAAGAATATAATTGTATTATTATCACACTTGGGAGCCCTAGCCAGGGACCTTAGTAGCTGTTCATTTACAAAATAAAGTGGTTCCTACTCCAAAGAAGTTACAATCTCAGTATAAAACAAGGGCTGAGAGAGAAAGAAGTTTGATAAAATAATAAAGAAATTTAATTGATCTCGCTGATCAAACAACACACGTGCTTTGGTGTCCCGTAGCACCATAAAAAATAACCTGTGAAACCAACTTCAGTTTAAGATGCTAAATTTAGACATCTGCATGAAGGAGTCACCAGTGAACCAAGTGTCCATGTTCCCATTACAGCCAGGGATGTAAGACATACCCAAATGGCCTCCAGCTGCCTCTGGTAGAAGGTACATCTCACTTTTAGCATAGATACATGCATGGGACATAGCTTACCTTTCACCGACACTGTATCTTGCTGAGATTAATAAACACACACGAGTGTGAAACAGATACCAAGGAGACAAAAGTCAAACCTAAGAGATCCAGTGCAGATTCTTGCTGTATTGCCGTAAATGGTAACTTTACTAATTCACAATACATTTATGATCACTCAGAAATGCTCTTTTCTAATGTGCAGAACAAAGTAAATGGAGTAACAATATCTTGTACAGAATACACAACTCACTTTGGAACTGCCAAAGGGGGTTTCTTCCAGACTTTCTGCAAACCATCAAATACCTCAGACAATTGTCTGCCAGGGGCAGTGGCAACTATACCTCTGGATTTGTTAAGATAAAGGAAATATGTCACGCTGTCCACTGTTGTAATGTAATGGGTCTGTTAAATGTTGCAAACTTATTCCAGGGAAGAAAAAAAAAAAAACAACACACAAAAAAGCTCACAAACTTAAATGTAAAGCAAAGAAGGGCCTTCGTTCTGTGTATAATTTTTTACACTTTTATAATATATATTTCAAAGGGCAAGAAACAGCCTATTACTGAAGAAAGATCCCAATAAAAGGAACTGAAGACACTTTGCTGGAACTTCACCCAAGTGCCTCCCACTTTTTAAGCACCAAAGTGGCAACAGAAGAGTTGAGAATGAAGCTAGATGATGATTTGTGATTGCTGGTACACAAAATGCCTGTGAATCATCAGATGCACATTATTTTTCTGCACTAGTACTCTGCCAGTTAGAGGTGGAAATAACTGGTGAAAATACCTGAAGAAATATGGGAAAGAATCAGTACAGAACTTTAAATATCTTCCAAGTTTAAGATGAACTTCCAGTTCTAATGTAGTAAAGTCCTAGGTTCCATTCCTACATTTCAAAATACAACTCTAAAGTAGCAGGATCAAAACCTATTTATTTCCATTCCTAACCTCCTCCTTCATCATGTGAAGAAAAAAAAAAAAAAAGGATGATGGAGATCAAGTTTAACTTCATAGATTTCCCAAAGAGCAAGGTTGGTCAGGGGTAGTGATTGGGGTGGGAAGGGGAAGGGTGCAATAAGGACATAAGACAATCTAAATGACATGTATTTAAAATTGTGGTCATGCAATATCTCGACGTAATAACAAATCAGTAAAACAATCAACTAAACCCCTAAGCAATAATCTACCATTGTAGTGCACTTTACAGCTGCAACAGGATCCTATAGATAATTTTCTAATGGTTATCACTTTGTTCAAGAATGAAATGTAGCCAAAGCTGCACAAAACTCAGCAAAATGTTTGTTTTGAAAGCAATACATATCATTACTTCTGAATACTGCTTCTCATACTTCCTGTTTTAAGTTGCAAGTTTTCTGAGCCCAATCAGCCTTGAGCTACAGAAACTGGAAAATATATTCTTAAGTAGTTGGTTTTGGTCAGAGTTCACACTGAACACCAAGTGTAAAGGGTTGTATAATAAAAGGCTTTGTAACCTTCAGAAGCTGGAGGTTAATCAGTCCAATTATTTTTAAAAGCATCTTGGGAATTTGTTGAATTAACAAGAGAGATGTAGCTGGAAGTATGGTAAAAATAGCAAGGACATAGCAGACATATTTTAATAAAAGTCTTGTAAAATCTCACTTATAAATGATCAAGTACTGCACTTTAACCGTATATCTTAATACATTAGGTGAATTTGGTGCTCACAGTATGGCTTTGATTTACAGACTGGAAATCAGTATGGTCAATGACATAGTAATATCTTCCTCTCTCTAACACTGATAAATCTTGGTGGTTTGTGAGGTGGAAGCTTGTGATTTTTCAGCCATAGACTCTAAGCTGATACACGATACCGTATCGTGCTGACATGTCAGTGATTAATTGCATGGACATTTGTTGCACAAAGAAGGGTGACACAGGTCCACATGCATGAAGAGGTATGAGCAGGGTCCATAGCAGATGACATGCTTTGACTCCAGTGCTGAAAGTTACATGTGGGAAAAAATAAAGGAGAACGAGAAAGAAGGGAACAGGAGAGGGAAACTCCAGTGGCTGGGCAGGAGGAACAGGAAGGGTGTCCAGGATGAGCGTCTTCTGGTGGGGGCTCTCTCCAGTGCAGCAAGAAGCAAGAACAAAGATGTGAATGGTTGGACTTGATAATCTTAAAGGTCTTTTCCAACCTAAACAATTCTATGATTCTATGACAATGACAATGATGATAACTTTCACCACACTTTTCCCCTGGCATTATGTACTTTTAATCAGGAATCCCTCAAGCTTCCTATTTTTTGTTTCTGCTTGTGAAGCTATTAGCACTGGTTGGAGTGTGCTAATTAGGCACAGATGGTGCACATTGATTGGCTGCTAAGACTCTGCACATGTAGTCCTGGGTAGTGTTCGTCAAGTATATAACTGACTATTATCTGCTGCGCCGCCTTTCGTGGTTTTCTTTGGTATAAACTAAAATCTGCAAAACAAGAAGTGAAGGGAAGTGATGTGTTTCTTTTGCTAGCGGCAGTCGCTTCCCATGAGAACCTGTCATAACACCCACATCAGGATTTGGCAGGTACAAGGTTGTGAGGGCAATAGAACCTGAATTTTAGCATAGAAAAAAAAAAACAAGGGAAAAGTGCAACAGAAACTCTGGGAAACCACTATTACAGCACCTTAGGTGAAAGGGTACGAAACAGCAAATTACAGGCCCTGAGCAGTACTCATGTTAAGGCACAGAGGCACCTCTGCCACTGGGCTTCACTGCTGACCAAAGAATCCTGTTTTGTCACCAGTGTGTGTAATTCAAATAGTCAGCAAAAGGTATTCCTCCAGGCTCTGGTCCGTAAAGGTGCTTATACTTCAATTCAGGTGTCAGAAACACAGAGCTCTCAGTCATTGCTTATGATCCTGCAGGTGGAGGCGACAGCCCCAAGAGCTGCGATGTGGTAGATAATTGTACGAGCAGGCTTCGCCTACCTCAGTGCAAACGTAAACTAGGTCAGCAAACCACCATTGCCTGAGGAGCAGTAATTAGCAGCTCAGGGCAATGAGAGCTGTCACTGCCTTCAGCTGTGCCACCGCAGTCCTCATGAGCGGAGCTGTCTGTCCCGCAGAGGTAGCACAAGAGAAGAAGTCGAAGAGAGGAGAACTGAGCCATTTTCAGACTGTCTGCCGGCATCTGTCCCTCCAGGGGCTTAGATGGAGATTTGATACTTCTGTACCAACATTTCTCTCTGCTATTACATAGTTTAGAAAGAGGGAAGAACGACTGATATTTGGGGACAGTAGAGGACCCTATGCTTAGACGTCTAGGGATCTTGTTGGCCCCACATGATCTGATATTTGCTGCATTTAGAGGTTAAGTGTTGCTGTAGAATTTGTGGTTAGATTTTTCTGGAAAAGCTGAAATATAGAAAAACTTTAATTAATCTAATACTGTTGTAATACTGTTTTGTCAACTAACGTCTTCAGAAATATATAAATAAGCTTCCTGAAGAAATTGAGGTTGGGAATACCACCCACTTCATTTGGGTTTTGGGGAACTGAATCCTGAAATGCTGCTTCAGTTTAAGCAATTTCTTCCTAAACCCAGACTTTTTTCTTTACAGTCCTTTATCTGACTTCATTTTTATATGACATCTAAAGAGAATAAAGAATGCCACTTAGCCTGTATCTTTCTTCTGGAAGGTGTTTTGTTGAGAGATAACAGCGGGGAGAGTTGTCCACACAGGAGCGTGTGACACACTTAAGTTGGTTTTCATCTCTGTGGGAAATCCAGCTCTTCAGTGTTACTTCCCGCCTGCGGAATGGGAGTGAATGGCAAAAAAACTCCTGGCACTGTGTTATGGGTCTAGGAGCAAAATACTTCAAGCGCACTGCAGACATCTATTATCTTGGAGGAAAAACAACACTTCTGTAGATCCATCAGGCACGTCAATAGCCTTCATTATAAGATTCCAGTGGAGACTGTAGGAAATTGCCTAACTCACTGTCACCTATAAAAAGGGGCTGGACACTTTAAATACAGCATTAGAATTTGATCTGGTGGCAAAGCCATGCTTTTAATAAGCATCATTATATATTAGTCTTACTAAGTAATCTGTCAGCATCTTAGAAACTGGCTGAGTTCTGACACGCAAAGAAATGAAAGCAGCACAGTGGGACCCAGATGGCACTTTTAGTGCATTAAGAATAAGATTTCTTGCAGTACAAACTGTTTGCAAATTCCAATTATTGAGGCGGTCTCTGCATGTTTGTTCATATGAGTTCATTCCCAAATAAGAAGAGGTGGGAATCAAGACTTTTTCAGTACACGAAATGAAAGCAAAAGTCTCAAAAAGGGTGCAATCCTAGCAACATAACCCCTCCCTCCAGCCTGTGTCATTCATGGTATTTATTTTTTATAGTATCTAAATAATTTATTTTATTTGAGCTTTTGAAAAATATTTTTAGTTCCGCAATAAATTACATATTTGAGAGAAAAAGTAATTTGAAACAGAAAATAAAAAATATTGCATGTGAAATTGTTTAAGTGGGAAATTTTGACAAAAAAAAACAGATTTTTGTCAAAACAAGAAATGCATCAAGAAACCCAGCCTCTCAACTGAAATTTTTCAGTTTTGACAGGCAGTATCTCTTAGTGGAATGGTTTAAACCACTCTGCATTAGCTTTTCTTATGAATACCAAGTTATGCGTCAAAGGGGAGTTGAAAAATTAAAGAATCTAATTATTTTCTTTAAATTCCTGATACAGATACAGCCCTTGAGGAAAATTCCCCTTGCAGGTTGTTGTGAAGTAAGGTGTCATTTAAAACCTGTGAATGGAGTGCTAAGCAGGGAAAAAAGGTATTTTAAGATTCATTTTACTTTCTTGGGTTGGCAACAGTCTCTTGGCATGTAATGGCACAAGGTCACAGGGTGAAATACAGGGATTTTTCTATGCATTCCATTACTTGGATGACTCTTTAGATACGAGCCAACATCTGCCACTCTACCCTGTATTGTCCTTCAGTAAGCGCAATTCATGGCCCCAGAGCTCAAGCAGGCAAAAGGACTACTTGCAAACCAGGAGATTCAGCTGCTTCAGAGCTGTGAATGTGCTTTAGAAACAAATGTGTCCAGGACTGACCATAATCCAGACATTCCTAGGGCTAAAGGAACAGTAATTTCCAGCTTCTACTGAGCTGCCATATTCACCTCCACACGTGGCATTGCACTGTGCACAAGTGTGACACCGCAAAGTGTTTTGGGATAAACTGAACACAACCAGTATTATGTGAAAAGAAACCTTTTTCCTTGCAGCTGTACCTGACCCTGGAAATTAATCTACTCACCCACCATGAAAACTAAAGCTGAGAAAGCTCTTGCCTCATCCAAACATGCTGAGAGGGTTGGATTTAGGGTTTAAGATCTCAATTGAATACTTTCTGCACACGGAATTACATGGAACATGACGTGTTCTGCTCAGATATAGAAAGAGCAGGAATAAAGCAGGAAGGTCTTAAATCTGTGATGCCAATAAATGCAAATGGTTCAGACATCATGCTTAGCAGGATCTTCCAGGTGTTATTGCTCCTGGCACTACTGTGGAGAGAAATCTTAAATGACCTGATACGCAGCACCAGAATGACAAAAACTGAAAGTTGTTACTTTCATTTAACAAGATACTTGTTTTTTGTTTGCTCACTGTGTGTTTGAAGGTGCCCAGGACTCATTTCCTACTAACTCAACCAGAGAAAACATCGCTGTGTTTCATCATGCGAGATATAAGACTTGGCACTCCGTGTGCTCTGGGAGAGAGGAAATCCTGCATCACAATACAATAGATCCTATCAGGTTTCTAAAATGCTCACAGCACATTGCACCCACCAAAATGTTTTACTCAAAGAAAAACTGAATCTGGACTTAGGAGATCAGCCTCTGAAAAAGGAGGCCATCCTGAAGAGGAAGAATCAGCTCAGCCCTGCTCGACCCAATTTTTCACCAACACACGCAACGGCAACAGCTCATCTGTCACTCCGCGTATTTCAAAGTTTATGTGAAACGATGTAGTGATCAACACAGGCAGTTTAAAACAACTCTGGAAGCAGGACAGAGAATTCCACGTCATTTTAGTAGATCTTCCCTACAATTCAATGAAATTATGCTTATTAATAAAATAGTTCTGCAATTGGCTTAAGTAGTTCAGCAGATTCCTACTGCTGCTTCAGCTACTTCAAAGTAAACTTAGAAAAAAGTTGTGCACCTGAGGGAACAGAGTTTTTATTCACATCCCATCTTGAATTTCTTCATTGTCACGGTATCCAATAAAAGGAATATGCATCAATCAAAGAGAATGGGGAGGCTAAATAATTTAACCTCTATGGTAGGAAAAATTGTTCAGCAGCAAGTTTAGTATTTCACATTAAAAATTAGCATTTGAAGCCAAAATGAAATGTGACTATATTCCAGTAACTGATCTTATTGACAAACTCGCCAGAAAACAGGGAGGAATTCATAGCCCTTGAAAAAGTTGGTAATTTTTTCATGTGAATAAGCAGACATGCATGTGATGCTGCCTCGCAGTCCAAGGAAACTGGTCTCTATAGCTACAAGGTTTTGTCATACCTAAAGGAAAGAAAGATAATTACGTTTAAACACAAGGATTTTTCAAATCTTTGCATTATACCAAATATCAAGACTATTCTGCTATTACAGAACATTTGACTAATGCTTGCCTTACAGTTCTGGCTTCCTTTTGAAGTGCTCTTGGTGGCCCACTGGTGTCCAAAAAGCCTCTTAAGGAAGAATGCACTAGATAAGCACCTCTTTTGGATTCCTTTTGGAGGTATAAGCCTTCAGTCCACAACGTAGTAGTACTTCAAGCATCGACTTGAGACTGTGGGTCATTTGCAAAGGAATATTGGTAGGAATGACTACTCAGAAGAAAACACAGATTCATGTACAGTAAATACTGTCCTGAAACGTGTTGTCTGGGCGCAGTTTTGGTACTGACCTTCCTGTTCACCTACTTCTGATTCTGTTGTATACTGCAAAAGCCTGTGAAAGTCCACTATGGCAGAGTGGATGGCCAAACACGCTTTTCTAAACTAAATGAAATGCGGGAAGATGCCTGGGACATGGATTAGATATAGTCTGGTCTAAAATCCAGAGTCATGCATGACTCATGATGAGATTCAGAGAGCAATGACACAGAGATTTTCAGTCTTCTCACAAGGCTGAAATTCTCCAGTTGCTCTGAGTAACCTTGCTTCAAGGGTTCCTTCATGTGATTCATTCATCAGTGTTTAGGTTGTAATTTTTATGCAAAAATAAAGACTAACAAAGGCGTCATATGTTATCCCATTGTAATTAGAGCATACTCCTAACAAGCCATGATCAAATCTCTCCAGGGACAGTCAACATCCCATTCTGAGGCTTCAGCATCTGTGTTTTCTCTCTGTGGCTTGTGGTGACACACCAGTCAAGGAAGCTTTCCCCAGACACACTGTGGACATCCACCCCGCTCTGGATGTATGGGAAAAGAGTGTTGTAGTGGCTTTTGAGCCCTAAGTAGAGTATCCACATAACTGTTTCTCAGCCCTCATCCAACTGTTTAAACATGGGTAATTACAATAGATAGACAATTACTAACATGAAGTTATCCCTTTTGGCTTTTGAAATAATCCCAGTTCTGGGTAAATGATTTCCTACATTTTCACTTTTATTCTCCTGTTGTGATATCCTGAAATGAAAGATGAACGTCCTTGGAGGCTCAGCTATTGTTAAACACACTGTCTGAGGCTTCAGAGAAATGCGATCTTTTATTGTTCTCCCCTCTGCATCATTCTCTTCTCACACGCTTTTGTAACCGAGAGCTCAGTCTGAAAGCCTTTAAAGTGATTTTGGAATTTCAGTCCTCAGGCATTGCGCAGTGCTCACAGACTGCTCCAAAATCAGACGGTGGATCATTACATTTTAGCTATATTGCTAGTTTAATCATATTTTACTGTTTTTAAACAGTACCTTTTGTACTCATTACATTTTTTGATGATATGGTCCTGCTATCTCTTCCTCCTGAGAACAGGACTTAGTGAACAATACTTTTTTGTTGTTGTTCCTTCACAAAAAAAGTGGTTTGGATCAAATCCAAAATTTGTTAAACAATTGCAGACTATGTGAAGTCTGAACAATTTAAGATATTTTTAATTGTTATTGGCTTATATGGATTCACTAAAGGAATACTCATTTTACAAAAACAAAGTGGGATGAATTATGCTCTTTTTTATTTTTTTTTCTCACATCCTGAAAAATTTAGAGACACTAGAATAAATTCCCAAATATTTTTGATGTTTGACTTCACTAAATTTGTGCTCAAAATGTCATCTGCAAATTTTTTATAGAATGCTTTCCATTAAATTGGAGAGGTAGTGGAACCGGAGTTGTACTCTAAGGGGGACTTTTTTTTTTAATGTTCAAAACTACAATACACTGGACAAGCTGAAACTGAGCATGCAGTAGACTCCCAGAGCCAAGACATCTTGTAGTTATGTACATTGCAAATGCCTTTTAATTATTTGTTGTTGGCCAGAGTTTTTCAGCATCCTGGTTGTAAATTTATAAAAATCAGCTAAGAACTTTTATTACACATTGAAATGTTATTAGAAACTAAATCAAAAGAAATCTAGCCCCTCGTTTCCTGTTACTTGAAGGTATCTTTTCAAAACACACGCATATAAATTATGTGGCTTTGTCATTATTATCGCTGGTATCTCCTGACTTCTGTAATAAATGAAAAGGATTGAAAATATTTTTCAGTTGACCATAAAGAAGACTTGTGAAATATTATTCTAAATGCCCAAGCAGATATATTTTCGAAGTTATATTAATATCAAGGAAAAACAAATCTATGAAAACCATACTTCAGCCAATTTTCCCCCAGCCTAAATTCCACTTAAGACTGAGCCCAGCACGTCCTATTGGCTGGCTGCCCCTGAAAGCCTAGAGCCAACAAGAGGTACCAAGGCTTATATGGAATTTAGCTTGAATCAAGGCCTCTGGGGCTAGGTATTGGTCATAAATTAGAATAAAAACATCCTTCATTTGCTTTCTTCTGTCCGTTTTACGTGGCAACACCTCAGGACAGTTACACTCCCCCAGCTATGCCTGGGAATTGAACCAATGTGTTCAGTGCTGCCTGCTGTCCCTTGCAGAAAAGAATAATCTCTTAAGTGACATTTTTTTTCTTCCTCTTTTATTATCCATTAGGTTTTCAAAACGTCTCTATTTCAGGAAAGGTATACATCTGAGTTCCAAAACTTCCCTCTGATTTGTGAAATTAACCATCCTCCTATTCTGCCCAAGGGCACATGGGGCTTCATATCCTGCAAGTTGTGCAAATTCCTGAGCGAGCTGCAGGTGATGGGAATTAGGAAACATTAACACAAGCTCTTGCAGACTGACTAACTTCATCCTGCTGACAAGTGAGTGGGTGGAGGGGAATCAAAGCTGGTGTTACTGGAGTGCTGAGAAGTTGTATCATCTGTGCTTTGCTTTATACCACCCCATCCATTCTTGTTAGCTCACTTTTCTTGGTACCTATACTTCCACCAGGTTTGGAGTTGAGGACAGCGTATTGGCATCCCAATGAGGGATATGCAGCAGAAGAGTGGTGCAAGACAACCAGAGTAGGAGAGGGTGGAGATAAATAAGGAGGTGGAGGTGGGATCCTATTTGGAGGGAAATGTGAAGGGCATGTGTTAGGGTGGGGAAGGGGGGAAATAGAGGCCCCCGAAATGTACATGAAGCCTGTCACAGAGGTGGGAACTATTGCCATTTCTATCAAGACCAATGGTCACATCTTGCTTGTTGTAGCCAGTATTAGTGGCTGCATTTCTAAAAGCAAGCTTGGGAATTTTAACCAATGGCAATTTTGAAAACATGCATACAGGTATTGCGTATTCCTGTGTGTGGGGGTGGACGTAGGCACACTAAAAGTTCTAAGATAACATGTAGGTCATATATTTAGACTTCTTTGTACATCCCTTTAGCAACTCCCCTGAATCTGTCAGTGCTCTGTTAGCTTCCTATTTCTCTCTTTTTCTTTTTTCTATTCTTCAGTTTCCTTTGTCTCATTTTGAAGAAAATAAGAACAACCATTCTTTTAGAAACAAGGTTACTTTTATACCTGGAAAATAAACCCCTTCACCCTTTTTCCTACCCTGAAAATACTCTAGGAGTTAAAGAATAAATATTTATTTCCTATTTGGGAACATCATTTTTTATAATTCCAGGTTTAGTAAGATATTATCTATGCAAAATCCTTGTGGTTTTGTATTTTAAATATCAACTGAAATTTCCACCCATCACACGCACCATACACATAGCCTGAATAGCCAAAGCCTATCCAGGTTTTCTACAAGAGGTACAGTAAAGGAGATGCGTTCCCACAGGCCAGAGAATGACAAAATGTGGTAACGAGCTTCCCAGAACTTACTACCCGTTCAGTCAGACAGGGGAGCACCTGCCAGTCCCCTATGTTGTTTCATAGAAATATACAGTTATCATGAAGAGGAATTTTCAGCTCAATATCGTCATGTTTGCTGTCTGTATAACCAGTTCACCACACAAATGTTAAAGTCAGAATACACTGGCAGGTGTAACTGAAGTGGAGATGAAGACTCCTTTGACTGAAGGGAGCATTTCTTTTCAACACAGAAAATGTGCTGCAAATCTCATTGCGTGTAGCAGATAAAGTACATAAATTCCTACTACTTTTCCACAAAAAGCTATTTTAAGAGCTCCCAGTCAAGCCAAATCTCTGACATTATCATAATAAATCAGTGATCACATGATCCCATTCCTCCACACCAACCATCGCTTCATTTCTTCCTTTGCTAGATACAGCAGAAATGAGATCCCAGACTCGGGCACTGGCATTCCGCAAGTGACACAAACCAATCTTTTACACCTCATCAGTGGGGAGTTCTCAGTCATGAACAGCATTCCTGCTATCTAATAAGTCCCCTAAAATGCACATTACTTAGCGCGACTGACTTTCCCTAACACAAAGAGCGTAAGCTGCGTTTTCATAAACATTGTTTTCATCATACTGTAGTTTCTTACTAGTGAACCTAGAGAAGAATTTTATGTATAATCTAGTAGACTAAACTGGCTCTACAATAAAGATGGAATAATGAAAATATTATTATTGCAAATGGTAAACAGAATCTTTATTAGCATTTGAGTCAATGGAGGGTACAGTGCATGCAAATAAATTTATCTGTAATAAATAAACCAGTGAATTTTTAAAAGATATGAATAAGTGAACAGGAGATACAGGGGGAAAGCATCAGGATGACAAAAAATATGCATGGTAATTCTATACCTGTTACCTTTGGCAGTACAAGAGAGATATTTTTTTTTACAGTGTTAGGCTCTAATCTCCTAATCATTGTCATGTCCTGGCACCAATAGAGACCCTTAGACTACAAAAATGGCTGAACCTTGGGGCATATCATCTGTTTTACTGTGACTGCTGATACACTGTCATGTTACAAGGCAACATATCTGCATATTCAGTAGATCTTTCTGAAGAAGGAAGGGAAAAAGGAAGGGAGAAAGGGAGAAAGAAAGAGAGAGAAAGAGAGAAAGAAGACGAGGAAGAGGGAGAGAGAAAGAAAGAGAAAGAGAAAGAGAAAGAGAAAGAGAAAGAGAAAGAGAAAGAGAAAGAGAAAGAGAAAGAGAAAGAGAGAGAAAGAGAAAGAGAAAGAGAAAGAGAAAGAGAAAGAGAAAGAGAAAGGGAAAGGAAGAAAGGAAGGAAGAAAAAAGCAAGGAAGGAAGAGAAAGAGAGAGAAAGAAAGAAAGAGAGAAAGAGAGAAAGAGAGAAAGAGAGAGAGAAAGAGAGAGAAAGAGAGAAAGAGAGAAAGAGAGAAAGAGAGAAAGAGAGAAAGAAAGAAAGAAAGAAAGAAAGAAAGAAAGAGAGAAAGAGAGAAAGAAAGAAAGAGAAAGAAATCTATGAACCTCTGACTAGGTCTTTAAAGCCACATGTTCTGGCAGGGCAGTAGGCACAGGAATTTATTTTCTCTGATTCTTTCAAGAATTACAAAATAATGTTTGCAAGAGGAGAGCATGGGAATCTAACAAGATGGACGGCTAGTATCATGTTTGTAAGGAAACCTTAAGGGACCGTATTCTTTTCAAGTGCTCGTGAATCCAGTCGTACAGTCAATGTCATTTGTTTTACATAGGCTTTACAGTGTTCAGCAGACCATCTGGCTGCATGTAGAGAAAGCATTAAATGAATGTGAACCGTGAACAGAGGTTTGTTTTGAATTTTGTTTATAAGCATAAGTGCATTTAATATATATATATATATTAACGTTCAGAATACCGAGTACCTGTTGTTTGAATGGTACCTCTGGGATATTGTGGGCCTTGAAGATAAGGATGGAGAACATGAATCTAATTTGATAGCTTTAGGCAAGCAGTATACTGTGTCAAGAATATGCTGTAGTGTTTTCACTGTGGCCAGCACTCCTGAGGAGTCATGCTTCTATGCTCTGGGCCAGATGGAAATTGCTGAGTCTGGAAGGTTTCCTCCGTTGTTACACTTCAGTATTCCAAAGTAGATAATATAAATGTATGAAATACTGAGGTCTTGTTTGGCAAGACAAAAAAGTTTCTTCTAACCAGGTGATGTTGGCAAGAAGCCCTGTTCATGAATGCTAGTCGGTGTATCACAGTATTTCCTCGCCAAAGAGCACACCATCTTTCACTCTGGTTCTACTTCAACTCCACCCATGAGCTGAAGAGATTCAAGCTTTGAGCCACATGAATGGTGGTGATTTGGTCATTTACAGTGAAGGACAGGTAGCGTTGTGTAGGTAACACTCAAATCCATGACCTAGTGAAGGGTTTGGAGCACAAGTCTTATGAGGAGCAGCTGAGGGAACAGGGTTGTTTAGTCCGGAGAAGAGGAGGCTGAGGGGAGATCTTATCGCTCTCTACAAATACCTGAAAGAAGGTTGTGGTGAGGTGGATGTTGGTCTCTTCTCTCACGTAACAAGTGATAGGATGAGGGGAAATGGCCTCATATTGCTCCAGGGGAGGTTTAGCTTAGATATTAAGAAAAATTTCTTCACCGAAAGAGTAATCAGGCATTGGAACAAGATCCTCAGGAACTGGTGGAGTCACCATACCTGGAGGTGTTTAAAAAGCGTGTACATCATAGAATCATAGAATGATGGAATGGTTAGGGTTGGAAGGGACCTCAAGGATCATCTAGTTCCAAGCCCCCTGCCATGGACAGGGACACCCTATACTAGACCAGATTGCCCAAACCCCCATCCAACCTGGCCTTGAGCACTGCCAGGGACGAGGCCTCCACAGCTTCTCTGGGCAACCTGTTCTACTGCCTCACCATCCTCACAGTAAAGAATTTCTTTCTTATATCCAATCTAAATGTCTCTTCTTTTAGTTTAAACCCATTATCCCTTGCCCTATCACTGCACTCCCTAATAAACAGTCTCTTGCCAGATATGGCACTTCGGGACATGGTTTAGTAGACTTGGTTGTAATTGATGATTGAACTATTTGTTGTATCAAGGATGTTATCTTGGATCATATCTGTTAGTAGCTGATCTTTGCCTAACTCTGCATTATTTTACTCAAGAATGTAACTATTGATCATGACTGTGGTAGGGCTATAACTAGCATGGCCAGGGTAAGTTTCCTTATTCTTAGTAACAATGTTAAAGGCAAAAAGAGGTATTTTTTTACCCCATGAAGCACTCCAGGTTGTAGTTAGAATCAAAGCCTATTGATTATGAAGCTGGAATATGTCTATGGATTTTTTCATTAATGTAATAAAATCTAGTTTTACTTTCTACATGAACTAATACTCTCCACACATTCCCTTAAGACATGCATTCATGGCTTCTTTTTTTTTTGGTCTCGTTTCTTTCGCCAATGCTATTAACGGAATTCTAATCTAGGAATAATGTTTGGTGGCTTTGGAACAACTGTCTACTTGCCATTCTGCTGTTAAGCATATTTGTTAAAATCAAGTGCCTTATAGAGCAAATCTCTAGATAAAGTGTTTGAACTTTTCTATAATAGCCATAAAATACAGTATGAGCTAAACCCTCTTTAAAGATCTGCCTCTTTCTCCTTTTTTCTCTGTAAACATCTGTATCATATACTTGCTGTAACAGATACTTTCTCACCTGTATACAGTTCTCTGATAGAGTCAATTTGATTTAAATATTTACCACCCCTCTAAGATCCTTAAAGTTAGAATGACCTGTTAGAATATTTATAAAACTTAAACTGAAGACATAAAAATGGACGAAAATAAAACATGCATTTTTAATAATGTACATGTTGGAATGATCACAAGTTATGGGGCTAGGCCACGCTGGGGAAAGCAAAGATACATTCTGGACATGTAAAAATTTTTTGTAACTGTTAATTAACTTGGCTGCCTAATGTCAGGAAAATAATATCAGTATCTTAATTTTGCGCTTAGTTGAGACCCTTCTTAAAACTTGAAGGCCTGTGTGAAAACAGACATCACAAACAAATGTAACCCACTACTACTAAAACCAACAACAATGAAGAACATAATGAAGTGTCCAGGTTATCACTGCCATGTGCGGTCTGGCCATTATAATAATAACAACAATAATAATAATAATAGACTTCTAACTTCTTATGACCTGAAAACCCATAGCTGGAAGTCATCAGCTAGTGAAAATCAATACTGCATTGCTTAAGCCTTTGTATTGGACTCTCAGCTAGAGGAAACTAGTAGGTGTATCTCTACTGACAAGAGTGCTTGGTTTACACCAGCTGGGACTGCAGACCTCAGGAGGCACTCCAGGTTTTACCAGCTGGATATCTCGCTCAAAACCTTTCTGCTTGCCTTGTGTATACTGAGAATATGCTGCAAATTGCTATTTTCCAGTTACTTTGGCTTACAGTAACTGAAGTTTTTTGCTAGTGTCCTGAACACCTGAGCTAAAGGAGAATCTCCTTTGCCTCTGCTCTTGTAGAGGTCACAAACTACAAAGCAGTTTTGAATCAAGTGGTAGAAAAACCTTTTGCATGGTCATTTAGAACCATAATGTTTCTTCTTGACGTTCTGGGTACGTCACCATTGCTGTTTGGGATATATAACTACTGCTTAACCTCATCTCTTGGTGGGCCTTTTCAGAACTGCTTCAGCTGCAAAATATTATCGGGGCACAGGGAGGATATCAAACTATTCCTTCTTCACATCTAACCTACTTACAAGATGATCAAAATGGATCCTGGCAGCCACTGACAGATGGCTGACCATTCATGCTCTGTTCTGGAGGTTATTTTTTCTGCTGCAGCAGTACTTGAGTCAGCTGACTTGCTAGTCGGATGGTCTGGGCGTGAGTCATGTCTGTGTAATGGATTCATATGCGGCTTCCTCCAAGAATATCTGTACTTAATGCAGCTGTGTCATCAGCCTCCACCATCTCACCTTTCTCATTTTCAAGTGTGACTGTGGGACGCACGGTTCACTGAATCTTTCCTCTCCATCAGTGGGATATAAAGGAGCAAAAATGTGAGACCAGTCAGAAGACCATGTTTGTGAAATTTGCAGTAGACTGGCACTGTTGTATGAAGTTGAGACATAACAAGATAATGACACCAGAGCCTTGCCCACTGAAGGCACTGCTCATTAACAGGTGGATCAGATGAGTTCTGTCTCTGATTTGGAGACAGCCTGATACAATGCTACAAAAGGAAGTTTGCCTGTGCTTTTCATCTTACCTTGCACAAGGCAATGATCTTTGCACAGGCAATGTCCAGCTCCTTGCCATGTAATCCAAAATGGTAGCTATCAAAACTGTGTTTCCCACCAACTCTTATTTTTGTAGAACTGAGGAGAGACCTCTATCCTGAGAGGGCACCAGAAGGCAGTAAGAAGTATAAGGGATTGAACTTCAAAAGGCAGTTGGATTCATGAATATGTGCTCTCTGAACCAAAGTTGTATATTGTTATCATCTACATTCAGACTGGCTTATGAGTTTGCCCTATTTTATAGAGAGATGACATCAAATGTCAGCTTTACATATTTTATTTAAATGTATGATACAGGGAAAGCCTAGAAGAAGCATATAATTCTTGGAAGAGAGAATATTTTACAGTTTTTAAGGAATATTATCCTTTTAAAAATAATCTTTTCAATATTTATCCAGCAACATATTAACTATTTTTTAAAACAGTCTTTTTTTGCAGTGCTGCTTTTTGATGTTTGATTGAAGCCTTAAAGTATTAGAACAAGTCTAATGCTAAACAATAAGCAAAACAAAATATCCTCTCTAAAGGGCAGGTCTTCTCTAAACTTACACCAATGTACTGAGCAGAGCTTGTCCCCATGTGCTTTCAGAATCAGCTCTGCTGGGGCTTCTGGGGAACAACACTTCTTGTTCAGAGAACACAAAAGCCCATACATAAATTAAAATGCTGGACTGCTGGGGCTGTATTTGCATGCACCATCACCACCATCACCAGAACTGCTTGGGAAAGTTAAAAATGCAGGACTAACCAATGGCACCTGTACAACTTACTGAAAAGTGGGGACTACGTGAGGGGAATTTGGTATCTTATCTCATCTACACAAGCTTCTATATGGGTGATGAGATTTAAAGGGTATAATTCAGTTTAGCAGTTGGGATACAGGTTGAATTAGCAGAGCTGTCAGTTAAGAATACAAAGTATTTCTTGTCCCTTCTCCCCTGTAGGTTTCCCTTACAGTTTGGCTTTTATACATTCAAAGTAAAAACCAGGCCAGTACTTGAAGTTGTAAAACCATAAACACAGGGAGTTTCAAATTTGCAGTGAACTTAGCTCAATTTTATATGCTGCGTGAAGGAGATTCTGTAATTCCAAAAATAACATTATCTTATAATAAGTCCAAAACCAGCAAGGCATTGCTATATAAAGATGCGGATACAGGGAGAGTGGGAAATATTAGTACTACTATACAAGGCCCTGGTGAGCACTAATCTGCAAGACTGTATATTCTTCTAGTCACCCATATCTGAGGAAGAGGAACACCAGCTGGAATAGGTGCAGGAAATGCAGCTTTGTTATCAATCTATATATGGAATGAAGTTGGAAGAATTTGATTTAACCTAGCAAAATAAAACTGAAAGGTGATAAAGACAAAATTTTGTTTCTAGTACACAAACGTGTCGGCAGGAAGTAAGAAAATCTTCTACAGCTAAATAAAATGGTTCAAAGATATTTTCTGGTACCTATGAACCTCAGAGATAAGCATTCCCAGAGGGTGATTAATCCCATCTGAGCAGTGCAAGAGTCAACAAAGACCTAGGAGTTCATTCAGGCACTTTAGCAAGGTGCCTAAATATGATGAGATAAATCCAGACTGATGCTGACACAATAACAAATGAGTATAAAAATATAGTATACTATTTGATCTTGCTGCAAAGTACAAATCCCACCAAGAGGAATTTTAACGTGAGATTGTACAACCATGGTTTAGGGTGAAGCTGTGTCTTTTTTCCCCCTGCAACATAAAGAATGGATTTGGTGATGCACTTTTATACTCCAGGGATTCCCAAACTTACTTTGCTTATTTTTCACCAGTGACTATAACAGAAGCCACCAATTATTTCAATTACCCATAAGAAAATGCATATTGCTTTTCTGACTGCCTTTTTATTTTATTTTGGGCACTTTTCCATACTTTTTTCCTTTGTCCTGTAATTTGCTTCAGCACATGGGTAATATAATGCAGTAGAGATCTTCTCGGTGAAGTAAGAACAGTGCTCAAGACTTCTTATTGCCGTAGCTCTGAAATGTACCAATACAGAAAAGACTGTACTGTGACTGTTCCAGGGCGATGTTTCCTAGGCTGTATAGAAAGACAAGCATTGGGCAGAAATGCATTCATGTTTGCCAGTTAATTTTACCTTCATCTCATGTTTCCTTACTCTCACAGGGAGAGATGATGTTTATGTATGTAACTTAATTGGTAACTCATAACAACGATATGTAATTTCAGAAAACAAAACAAAACAGGAATGTAGACTTAAAATTATGTCTGTTCTCAAAATGTGCTTTGCATAAAGGAAAACGTGTAAGTAAATGTTGCAAAAGTAATATGCACAGTTTCACTTTCTGCTCTGCAAAGCTGACTATAAGCATAAACAATTGCATACACAAACATGCAAAATCTTTACTCTCCACTCACACATTTTTAAAACTGAGATCATCTAGCAATAGCCTAGAGCTATGTAATGACTCTGTATAGTGTGAAAATGTGATAATTAACATCTCAGAACTCACATTTACATTGAAGTGTAAAAAGTCAGTTGAATGCTGGAGCAAACCAGTAAAGAAAGGTGTTTGGAAAATATTTACCTTTGTGACTGTATTCGAAGATACTAATCTTATTAAAAATATTAATCATTACATTTTAGATATTTAGATATAAAAAATGCCAGATACACACATGCTGATTCTTTTTCATCAGAGAATCCAATAAATTGTTCTCTAAAACAACAAAAATGTCTGTTAAAGAGTTCGTTTCATCTCAAAACCAAAATACCCATCCTTTTGAAATGTAAATCTCTAAACAGCTGAGTTGTTTTCCCTTCAGCCTTCATATGTGCCATGTCACCTTCAGTTCAGTATTTCGGTCTCTGCCTGTGTTATATCTATCCTGCTAAGGGGTCAAAGTAGTTCATGGGGTGGTCCGGTTGTCACCCAACACCAAGGGAACAGACAAATTCTTTTGGGGATCCTCGGCAGAATGAAGTTCGCACTAAATCATAGTTACAATTAAAGCTTTATTTTCTTAACATTACCAGGGATTGGGAGCAAGGGGCACCAGTGAGGCCAGTGAAATAGTGAAACAAAGTGATCCAGATCTCGCTGGAATCCACAGGATGCTTTCTGACAGAAGGAAATGTGTCAGATTCCAACTGATCATTTAGAACACCATGTGTTGCTCTGTATACAACTATTACTTACTCTAAAATGGGACATCATGTTTATTTCCATGCTTAGGTGACATTCCTACTTGGAACTTGCTTATATTTATCCTAACAAGCATAGGGTTGATATGAATGTAGCATTTCCTAGAGCCACAGGAGCAGCATGGACAGCCTAGCTAGTAAAATGTAGACAAGGGGATGGACTAAGGAGAATTAAATGTATCTTCTAGATCATCATGGTATCAGCTGGGGCTTAAGAATTGCATATATACACAAAAAAGTCTACAGAGGCTTGTTTTGGGCCAGTGTTTAGTGATCATCCATGCTGTGTAACCATCAGTGTTGTTTCAGGCCCCCTCTCACCATCCTAACCTGTGCCCAGGGAAACTTGAGGGGAGAACACGGCAACACCCAAGCAGCCCCACCCTTTCTTTCCTCTATCTGCAAATGCCCATGTGAGATCAACTCTGGGAAGAGGTGACAAACCAACATCTGGCCACCCAAAGACTTCATGCCGAGAAAACCCTGCACCAGATAGTTTCCCAGGGAGTTTGCCCCACCTGAGAAATGTGATTTACTTTTCTGTATTGAAAAATATCAACTTGGACAATGGTTGACGCAGCTCTCAAAAGAAAACAGCACAGAAGCTGGCTAATCTCAGTGTGAATCCAGATTCAAAACGTGCTCTCAAGTGAGTCAGCACATGTGTTTGAAGAATGCTCATATTCATGTGTCCCTTTGAAAAGGGATATGAATCCAGTTCATATGCATATATGACAACTAAACAATCCAAGCACTCTGAAAAATAATATCCTGAGTTTCTTGATGTAGATCTGCAAATATATTACACTACAATAGACACAGTATTTTAAAACTGCTTCATTCCTGGAATTTCAAATGAAAGCTGCTGAATTACAGTCGGGATCTCTTCCAAATTTTGTTTTCAGTGTTTCCTCCTCTTTATTTACTGTAATGTAAAGTCAGTGCTTGGATAAAAGACAATTTAAAAGTTTTACTAAAAAAAAAGAACGATTTAATTACAGAGTGAGTTTTATCAAAAATATGCCACAGATGTTCCTCTAAAAATGCATAACTTTAAATTAGCATTTTCCGCAAATAAAAGTGATTCATCTTCGACTCCAGGTCTTCGACAAATTGTGTCATTTCTTACATGGTAATCAGTCACAATTTTAATTAGAAGTTGTCATTCACCCCTACATACCACATCTCTGGCAGAGATCAAGTACGATTTTGTACAGCTGCTATCCTGAATCTCCTGTCATCTTTGGCCTGACTTTGAATTGCTTCCTCTTTTTTCTCTTTTTAGATAATCCTGCTTCTTCTTCTCACCCCCACTGAGCTGTCAAGAGTTTCAGTGCTGTGATATGGAATCATTGCCTCTGTAAGGCTGAAAAAAAGAGCCCTGCTTGCACTGGATTCTGATCAAAGAGAATCATTTATAGGAGAGATGCAGCAGGAACCTCAGGGAAATTTTTTTTAGCAGCAGGACCATGTGAAATGGGAAAGACAAAGCACCAGCCTTTCAAACCTTTTTTTTTAACTTATAACTACATGATTAAGGTTTTTATTGTATAATGTTTGTTCTTTTTTTTTTT
>VWZZ01003019.1:61162-74619 GCA_013399095.1 Psophia crepitans
AGGGAAGGGAAGGGAAGGGAAGGGAAGGGAAGGGAAGGGAAGGGAAGGGAAGGGAAGGGAATTTTCTTTTGTTAAAAGTCATTGTGTGAATTACTTATTTTTGATGTAAGATACTTGGAGAACATTAAGCAAAGACAGTCTCATGTAATGTCTCTGTGGAAATTACCTCTTGAAAATTTTCTGTCTTCATTCTGACTTTTGCACAGAATAAAAGCTGTAGTTTATGCATCTGGCTAAATTTAGATCAAGGAATTTTTTCCAAATGTGCTCTTGAATTCCTAACAATGTGATAATATTTATTGGAGCTTTTTTTTTTCAATTCCTACTTATATGTTAGAACAATCTTCATTTTGCGTCTCTCAGCTCTGTGATCTTACTTCCCCATAAAAAATTTCAAGTGGCATAAACCTCCCAACTTTTGTTCCATACCCTCAGGATACTTTTAAAGATGTCGATGTACTGTTTCTCATGTCTAGACATTACTTAGTTGTGTCAAGTTTAATTCTTTATAAAGTATCAGTGAGACCTGCCAGACTGGTCGTCTTGGAAGACAGCATCTTACTCTTAGCTCCAGAGCACTAAATATTTGAAAAAGGAACATGATTTTCTCCACATTTTTTCAAGCCGTGATCTTGGTATGATCTAGGATACTAGGAAAGGACTCTCTCTGCACACTCATCTTAGCTTGGACAGACCTCTGTGGTGCTATGTCTTCTGTTCCAGTTAGTTCTGGTTCCTATCTGAGTGCACAGACAATATACTCGAAGAATTATCCATATCCATATGCAGGTGTGACATTAATTTCTGGCTGTCATTACCATAAGAGCTACACTGTAATAACTGTTCCTACTGTTGATTCCTACCGCCTGATGATTTTGGAGTGCATCACAACATACAGCATGAGATAGCAAAATGCAAGGTTTTTCTGTGCAGATGGAACCAACTGAGCCTGTGACCTCAAAACAAATTGTTTTGTAGCTTGGTACAATCCCCTGGGCCATCCAGACGTAGCAAATGAAAACCTAGTGCCTGCTCACTTCTGCACTGCTCTGATGAGCTCATCAGTTCTGGGTTGTCACATGGTTTCGTTTCAGTGCAATAAGCACCTGGCACCTCTGATTAGTCTTTGGCAGAAACTGGGAGAAACAGGGTACAGACTTCAATACTTTAATGGGTCTGAGAAACCTAACTTCCCAGAGCTTGGCAGCTGCAAAAGAGAGGCATTGTTTCACAGCCCTTTGAGACAAATGCAAGTGTAGACCTCTTTTTTAAACCTTAGTTAGACTGTCAGATATCTGTTGGAACGAAAGAAATCAAAACAAAATATGTTTTTACGTGACTACAAATATCAGAGACAATTTCATTACTGATAAACTTTTTGAGGCTTTGTGCTTCACGTTTTCAGGCTACGTTTAAATCCATTCCTCTGCTATTCGCAAGGTTTCCTACGTCTCCTCTGTTTCTCATCTAATGGAATTGAAGACTCTTGCCAGATTTCCGACTTGGTGAAAAGCCTTTCACACACGCTGCCATGTAGTTAAGAACCTGCATTGTGTAACTGTGAGAGACTGCATTGTGTTAAGAAGGCTCTGTTTATTAGACGGTCTTGTACAAGTTTGGATCTAATCATCTGGATGACTTGTTGACACTATAAATTTGTGATGAGTTTTGAGGTTTACTGTAGCCAATTACTTTGCCATGCCAACAGTACAGGCTCCCTTTCTTTATCTCATCTCCCTAAAATTTGGGTATCTCTGTCCAACAAAACCAGGGGAGCCGAACCATGTATATTATTTAAAATGGAAATTAACACTCTTGCTGGCTTCACAGCATGACCAGAACATAATTTAGTCATACTAGCATTTTATATTGCTTACCTAGTCGGCTGTGCTTTCACTCTGGATTCTGGGCTGCAAATCTTCAGCATAATTCTCCAGGAATTTGCCTAGCAGCCAGAGCAAAGTAACAGGATTTAACTCTGAAGTTTCCCTTCAGTGTTTTGTCACTAACCGCTTAAGTCTGGATGAATTGCTTAGTCTTCAGTCTTAATAAATGTCTAAATATCTTTGGTACTACTTCTTTTAGTTCCCACCATAAAGCATGTTTCACTTGACTTAAGGAAGTATTAGTGCTCACTAGACCACTGAGTATTGTTTGCACTTCTTTCCTATTGTGTACCCATTTTTGTTCCAGTATTCAGAAAAAGGCACTTCATTAAGTTGTCATGGGTCATGATTTCATTAACTTTTTGCTGGAGGGAAGAGATGACGTCCAGAGGGACCTTGACAGGCTAAAGAGGTGGGCCCGTGCGAGCTGCATGGAGTTCAACAAGGCCAAGTGCAAGGTCCTGCACGTGGGTCAGCACAATCCCAAGGGCAACTACAGGCTGGGCAGAGAATGGACGGAAAGCAGCTCTGAGGAGAACGACTTGGAGGTGGCTGGCTGATGAAAAACTCAACGTGAGCTGGCAGTGTGCACTGGCAGCCCAGAAAGCCAACCGTGTCCTGGACTGCATCAGAAACAATGTGGCGAGCAGGTTTAGCTAGGTGATTCTGCCCCTCTACTCTGCTCTCCTGAGCCTCCCCCTGCAGTGCTGCATCCAGCTCTGGGGTCCTCAGTACAGGAAAGACATGGAGCTGCTGGAGTGAGTCCAGAGGAGGCCACAAAGCTGATCAGAGGACTGGAGCACCTCTCCTGTGAGGACAGGCTGAGGGAGTTGGGCTTGCTCAGCCTGGAGAAGAGGCGGCTTCAGGGAGACCTAATCGCGGACTTCCAACACCTAAAGGGGACCTGCAGGAAAGCTGATGAGGGGCTGTTTATTAGGGAGTGCAGTGACAGGACAAGGGGGAATGGGTTTAAACTAAAAGAGGGGAGATTTAGATTAGAAGTTAGAAAGAAATTCTTCCTTGTGAGGGTGGTGAGGCCCTGGCACAGGGTGCCCAGAGAAGCTGTGGATGCCCCATCCCTGGCAGTGTCCAAGGCCAGGTTGGATGGGGCTTGGGGCAACCTGGTCTGGTGTAGGGTGTCCCTGCCCATGGCAGGGGGGTTGGAACTACATGATCCTTGTGGTCCCTTCCAACCCAAACCATTCTGTGATTCTATGATTCTATGAAATACTAACAAATATGAATTTAAAGTATTTTATATATGTGTTTGATTTTGGTTTTTTTTTATTATTATTTTAACTAATCTTTTAGATATTTCTAGCCTTATATACAATGCACCACAGTTCAAACACTTTTTTTCTCTCACTAGCTTAAGACCGTAAACAACAACAACATGTGAGTCAAAGAAAATGAAGCAAATAACTCTTCTCTGAAAGGTAAACTCATCTTTCCATGTATTTCACCCTTGAGATGATGAACACAGATATATTTTGATTTCATTTAGGACAGCTTAATGCCCAGAGGCAATTTTTCATATTTCTTTTTGCTTATAGACAAATGAGGGAATAATAAAAAATGAAGGTCATTGAATTTAAATTTGTTAAGGGAAAAGCTTAAACAGATACTAATTACAAAAAATATGGCATATCTTGTAGTTAAAATAGCAATCATCATAACATGTTGTTTCAGTTGAGAGCTCAAGTAACACAAACAGTTTGCTGATCTTCTTCCCAAGGTGCAATTTTAACTGGTGGGAACAGTGCTTCTTAAAGAAATTGTTTAGAAAAGGATAACTTCTCGCTGGTCACAGAAATGAAGGTAAACCTGATGAGGGAAATTTCAAATTTTCAATTAAACACAAGATTTTTACAGATTCCATAAAGGAACAGCTCAAACCTGCTGGTTCTGACTGCAAGATGCTACTGTGAATCCCCTGAGGATGAGGAGTTTTTTATCTCATGGAAGAAAACAATCTAACCACTAAGCCAACACCCACACAGAAGAACAGGAGGGCACGCATTTTACCTACACCTTGCCACCTTTTGAAGTGGCAATATCCAGAGAAAAAGTCTCAAGGGTTCAGAAAGATCTGTGCAGTGTTATGCCACCAAGTAATTTTTTTTATGGAAAGAGTTTATTCTGGTAGTATTTTAAACTTCAGCATGAAGAGCTTTGCTGTTATAATCACACCTTTAATGTCCCCATCTGTCCCTTTACATATAGATGATACTGACTGAATACCGTACGGCTGCATCTCTTCCTGAAAAAAAAAATCTGTTGCTTACATCAAAATCAAGGTATCTTAAAATTTTTATTTTGTCTTAGCAACTTTTGTTTCTGTTGGGATAATAGTGTTCATAAATGTATTGTTTTCAAAACATGTGTCTGGGCTTTTTTGCTTTGTAATAGAGCTATGCTCACATTATTTGCATGGTAAACATAATGTAACAAGTTCAAAACACAGTCACCTCATAACCTGAAATCCCTTATCATAACTATGTTCTAAGGATATGACACACACAAAGCTATTTTCAGGATGTTTACACAGATTCACAAAATGGCAGGGGTTGGAAGATACCTGTGGAGATCATCGAGTCCGACCTCCCTGCTAGAGCAGGATCACCCAGAGCAGGTTGCACAGGATCACATCCAGGTGGGTTTGGAATATCTCCAGAGAAGGAGACTTCACAACCTCTCTGGGCAGCCTGTCCCAGTGCTCTGTCACCCTCAGAGTGAAGAAGTTTTTCCTCAGCTTGAGAAGGAGCTTCCTGTGTTCCAGTTTGTGCCCACTGCCCCTTGTTCTGTCACAGGGCACCACTGAGAAGAGTCTGGCCCCTTCCTCTAGACAACCACCCTTCAGGTATTTATAAGCCTTCAGGTATTTATAAGCCTTGATAACTAAGAGCCCCTCTTAGTCTTCTCTTCTCCAAGCTAAACAGGCTCAGCTCTCTCAGCCTTTCCTCAAACAAGAGATGCTCCAGCCCCCTCATCATCTTGGTAACCCTCTGCTGGACTCTCTCCAGTAATTCCCTGTCTTTCTTCAACTGGGGAGCCCAGAACTGTACACAGAACTCCAGCTGTGGCCTCACCAGGGCAGAGAAGACAGGGAGGACAACCTCCTTCGTCCTGCTGGCCATTCTCTTCTTGATGCACCCCAGGACACCATTGGCCTTTTTAGTCATGAGGGCACACTGCTGGATTGTGGGGAGCTTGTCGTCAACCAGGACTCCCAAGTTCTTCTCTGCAGTGCTGCTTCCCAGCAGGTCAACCGCTAACCTGTACTGGTGCCTACGATTTTTCTTCCCTAGGTCTAGGACCCTACACTTGCCATTATTGAATTTCATAAAGTTCCTCCCCGCCCAACTCTCCGGCCTGTTCATTTGTGACATACTTTTTAAGCAATTTTTTTTTCCTGTCAATGAGATATGAAGCTCCCTATTCACATTTCCATCTGAATGAGTTTCACAGAAGTGTGCTGGAGTGTGCTCTGCTTTACCGTGCATCTGCATCTTATTATTATCCCTCCAACTGATGTCACACAAATCACTAAAAGGCTTTGTGATATAACGACCATGCATTTCTAAGACTTGTCTGATTACATTTTTATAGGATAGGACTGATTGCTTGATTGATCCAGAATCATCAGATAAAATTTTACATGAAGGCAAGGCTTCATTCATTTCTCCTAAGTCAGATGACCAAAGGGGAATAAATCAGCTCCTGAAGGTAGCTAGCTGCTTTTCGTTGTGTTGCCACTTCCCCAGGCCAAACAGCCGATTGCCCTCTATAGCCACTGCAATACTTTGCATTGATAGGATTTCATCCTGAATGATGCATCTGGCTTTTCGCCTGACCTGTGCAGATGGTGGTTGAAGGCCAGAAAAATGTTTTTGTGAATGCCAATGTTTCTCTCTCCTCCTTTAGCCAAAGCTATTGCAAGCAACGACACGTCTCTCACCCAGCATCTTTGTTATTTCAGACTGGGCATCAAAAAAGGCAAGTCACTTGCCACTTGCCATAGTCTATCACCAGGCGACTGGACACTGCCAAATTTAAATGAGTACTGCACTTTGACACTATCAGTGGCAAAATGGAGATGTCTCCAGGCCCACGGCAGGATCAAGAAACCACGGAAATAATTAAAAAAGAAAGGTCATCCAGTACAAGGACTGTTGTTCAGGATACCCAGAGAATGTTTAAAAGGTCCTAGGGAAAAAAATTCCTCTATTGTTTCACTCCTTCTTCTGCCTCTCTGATTTCACTACCTATTAACTCCAAGGTTGAGATGAGCTGGAGGAGGCCAGGGTTGAGTATAACAGGGTGAGCATTTCAGTCTGAGACTATTCGTTACCAACTGTTTATGTGGGTCGGAGATTCAGCAAGAATTAAGAGTTGTCTAGCATTGAGAGTTTAAGGATTTTGACAGCTCTCTTAGGGGGATTAATCACAACTGGGCTTTAGTAAGGGCTAAATGTCTAATTTGGGCAGAGGTGAGAGGCTTCTGCAGATGAGCAAAATAGGCAGTCTAAAGAGTTGCCTCTCAGTTGCCTATTTCTGGATGAGTAGCAGATGCTGATGCTGACTGAGGGCTGAGGATAGGCAGGATGAATCATGGATTGATACTTAATCATTTAAAACCTCCAGATGGCTAATTTATGGTAGATGAATACAGGCTTTAGAGGGTAATCACATCACCTTATTTTAGGTATATAAATTATGTGCCAAAATTAGAAAGCTGGTCTTTCTATGTTCCTTCTGTAGCCAACAGGGAGACGCTGGTCTTCCAGAAGATGAATCAAAATTAGATTTGTACTCTGAACTCTCATGAAGCGTGCTGCTCTCTGCTGACTTTAGACAATGAGTTGGTAATTATTTCTCTGTCTAAGGTGATTGGATGCCTGTAGACTCTATGAAATCACTTTCCACAAATTGCAAAAGCTTGCACATATATGAACATAACCTCAGGACTGAGATTCCAGAAGGTCATAAATGAATCAATTTCATCAGAATTTGGTCTGAACACACATGATTGCAAAGTGTAATCCAGCAGAAATCAGTATTCTCTAGTTTTGGGATTCAGTAGACACAGGGAAGCTTTTGTTTGGTAAGCTCTGGAGAAATTTCCAGAAGAGGAAATAGTTAATAAAAATCAAGCAAAATGCATCAATTTATTGGTATAATGCAAATAATTCTCCTTTTTTTTTTTTTTTTTGTCTTGTCAGATACATGGGCTAAAGCTGCCTACAGGCAGTTTTCATTGACATGCTTAGCACTAATGAAATAGATAAACCATACAAATATTGACCTTGCCAGTATGAAACAGAGCAATATTAACAACAGGATGCCCTTCATCCATTTTATTATGATATATATTGGAGAAAATGCTGATGAAAAAAAAATCTTATATGCCTATTCAACACACTGCATGTATTTTTACTGGGGGAAATATATAGTTGTTATAGCCCATGAAAGGAAAATAAAAATCCTTAGTTTCAGAGTATGAGAGTATCAAGGGAGCACAGCATTGCGTTACAAAAAGCACAAATCTTTCAGTAGGATTTTCACTTACACTGCCAAAAATCTAAATGGTAATAATGATTGATTCCCACCTTTGGTGCAAGCTTTTGAGGGCTGAAACTGATTTTCTTCATCCTGTCCTGAAGAATTCTGGTGTGTGACCCTCCTCCATTAAGTGTCCTGAAAGCAGATGTTAAAGCAGCATCTAGATTCTTTCTGAAATCAGCATCAGGATGTTGGACCACTGCCTATCCCCTGTCAGAGACTGACTTAGGTATTATATACTGCCAGTGTGGTAGGCACTGTCTGATTAATAGTATAGGCAACTTACAGTGATGCTAGAAGAACGAAGAGGTAGGACTCAATCTTGTGACCTCTGAGCACACGTTAACCTGAAGTGGGGCCTTCATAATCAGTTGATTTGTGTGATTTTTTTATTTATTTATTTGTTTACTGTGGCTACATTTTCTTCTTGAAAACACAGCACTATGTGTAAGGTATAAGAGATCAGTGAAAGGGTGAATCAAGGCCAGCTAACACAACTAATGGCTTATATTTCCAGTTTTGTCCTTAGCTGAAGGCACATTTCCAAGGTAGACACTGTAGTCATTCATCCAACTTACACCCCAAAGTGAGGACACGCATCTACAAAGCTCAGTTTGTGGGCAGATGATACTTAAGAGGTCCAGCAGTGAACAATGGTTTACTGCCATATAATGCAGAGTGATGCCATAAGGCAAACATATACTTTTAAAGGGGAGTAACAGCAAACTCAAAATAAGTAAATATCTTGGGATGAAAGTAATTTACCATACAGAAAACAACAACACTTTGATGACATTTGTCACAGAAAAAATACTTTTAAAATGATTCATCTGGGAAGCATGGTTACATCTGTAGGCACTGATCTTCAAACTCTTACCTTCAAGCTACCATAACTCCACACAACTGAAGTCACAATTAATTTTTTCAGCCTTCCAAGGTGCAGTCATCAGCATTCTCAGAGTTTGTATAATTGCCTTTTTATAGTTATAAAACTGCAGCAATGGAAGACGACAGCTTGTGCTGGTTAAATGGAACCCTGCAGTGCCGTTTCCTGATAACACAGAAGATTATGTACGGCACCTGCACAGCTCTGGGATTATGAAAGGCCAGGATAAGAAAAGACAAAGAAAACCTTGGGGAAAAGAGGATAATCTATATTTAGTCAGTTTGTGACAAAAGTAACAGAAACTGCTGGCAAAGATCAGAATAGGACCTCAGGCAAGCTTGCTCTTTCCAGCTAATTTTATGTAGCACGTCACAGTGTGATAACCTTGGTATGAGAACAAGCCCAGAGGTGAAGTTTTTCCTTCAGATTCATTGAAGTCCTTGTGCTAATTAAGCTGTATGTAAACAACTCCACTGTGTGATAGCTCAGGTTTTCTTCCTCACCATCGTGCCTTTCTCTGACATGAAACACTAATGATAGCCCTTGCATCCTGGCTGCCCTCTCTTGCATACTGTGTCAGGTCTTCTCCCTGTTCTCTTTGAGCCTCTCACTAGATTTTATCACTTTTTTCCCATATGATATCACTCACTCCATCCTAACCACCCTGCAGTGTCATGAGTGTATCCTTACACTCCTTTGGCTCAACTCAATGCTTTCTGAGACACTTGTCTAGACCACTACCCTAATATCATCTTCCAAGTCTCCTGTTTTAACAGCTTCTAAAATTTCTTCCTCTGGCTCTCTATCTTCTGCTGCATCAACTGTAAGTTCTTCATTTGCTCCTTGAGGTCATATATAATCTGTGACTGCAGATGTTTTCTATTTCTGCTCCAGTAGTGTTTTCTATAAACCCAAAGCTATATTATTTTCTTGGCCTTAGCTTTGAAAGGACTTCTGCCATACAGCAGCGTATGTGTATTTATGTTCACACATGAGCTCAGTCATTGTCATCATTAAGAAGGTTTCAATTACAATTCAATTTTCAATGTTGAAATAAAAAAATCATAAGCAGTAATGAAAAAAGGAGCATAGTGCATGCATTATTTCTTATAACTACTACGTGGTAACTAATGTATGGTATGCCTTCTCACCTTTGCAGTCAAAAATTCAGAGAGATTTCTGCCCTCTGCTTGCTTTGTAAGCCCTTCAGTGTCAACAGTCTCTTGTGTTCTGAAACATCGTAATAAACAAAAAACAAAGAAGTCTTTTAACACTCTGGAGTCCATGACTTCTCGTCCTGTGTTTGGAGGGGTGTGAATGCTACTCAGCTCTTCCAAGACATTCCTACAGGTAATTTCTTCAGCCATGGTGTGTAAGTTAGGGATATTCAGATACCTACACACACCTATTATTTCTAGTGTTTCCCATTAAGCACCTACTTTCTTGAGCAGTCTTTTTAGATGTGCCTTCTGAAACATCAAGGCCTGGATTTATCACATATCATTTATGCGGCTGATGGAAATATTGACTCTGGGGGAGCAGTTGCCCTGTGCTCACTGTGTAGTCAATTGAGTAAGAAATGTGCATATTAGATAAACCATATTAGCTGTGTGCACTCAGAAAATAGTTCAGATCTTAGGAGGAATGAGTCACTGTCTGAAGATACCACACTTTTACTGTCGTCCATAGTGATGTCTACAATGTCTTATCAATGTCTATAATCTTATGGTTTGCTTAGATGGTTAAAGTTTGTGTGATGAATCTGAGTCTTGTCTGTTTCTAAAGAGTCATATAAACAGTATATACAGGTTGATTGGTTTTAATATTTATATGACCTCTGATCCATCGCAGATTTTAGAAATCATAATCTTGTGAAAAGTCTCATTCAGGATAGTCGTCATACTTTCCTTCTACAGTCAGACAGGGAGTGAATCGAGAGCAGAGCAGAAATGAATGAAAGTGACAGTGTGATTGCAAAAAGTAAGCCAATCTTTTTTAAGTATCTGGGTATGAACTCTGGAATAGGACACAGAAAGACCAGCTTTCCAAAACAGGCAAGCCTTTTTAAATAGTTTATCCATGCTTGGCAATCTAAACCTAAGTGGAAACTTTCAGATCCTTTTGATAACATGGATCAGATTATATTAGCATAATATCTTGTATAGATGGCAGATCTACTCCACAAAGTATCTTCCAACTCAACATCTCTTATTAATTCTCCCCACTGTTATATCATTTTTTTTTTTAACTACTGTGCTTTTTTTGGATCCATAGATAAATTTGTCTAAGAGAAGTAAGCTAAGCTACTGACAATTTCTTAATGCTTTTCCCAGCTGGAAATTGCTAATATATTTTCATGGTTTTTTCTATGAGAAGATATTACATTCTCATCTCCTGCTATACATTAGATTTTTTTAATTTATTTTTTTAAGCAGAGAATACATTGCAATCAAAAAAAGCTAAACTTCTTTGCTAGCTAAGAGGTATACACTGGAGAGAGCTTTCAAAAATCAAATCAAGTTTAGGAAGTACTATAGAGATTATGTCCTTGTACTCTTCTAGGAGAAGACATAAGAAATCAATTTTCTTTGCAATATTTATTTTTCAAAATAACAATTTTAAAGCAAACTGGTAGTTTATGTGCAGAACGAAATAATTCTTTCCATGTCAAGTAGAGCAATTTTGTTAGGCTCACTTTGCTGCTGACATGCATGCCATGCTGTTAAATATAAGCTGGTGAAATGTATGACATAACTAGACTAGATCTTATTCATAAGGATCATTTCTTTCCTCAAAAAAATAAAAGTTCTGTCTTTGGAGTGGTTTTGAACTGTCAAGGGAAGACATATCCTGGCAGTTAGGCATCCCCTTAGGCAGTTTGAGAGTTCTCAGCGGAGGTCATCAATGACATAAGCATCACAGCTCACCTCTTGATAGGGTCCTAATTCTTCCCATCAGTTCTGGAATATGGCCATCTATGTTAAGTGCCACTGAAATGCGTTGAGTGAGAAAGAGTAAGTATAGTTCGCTGTACAGACACAACATTTCTCATTCCCAAAGTTTCATTTCTGAAATTATTTCCTTGTGTATGTGTCACTAAAGCAACTCTAGAACATGGAGTGGAAAGGCCTTATTGTGCCAAGCACTGTGCCCACGCAGGCAGCTTTGTGTGCACACACATGAACACATAGATGTAATGTCACTAAATGATAATGCCTGCAATGTTAACAAATTAAAACAATTGGAAACTTTTTTTTTTTTTTAAATCATAAAGGTAACAACTTCTTTGAGTGCAGGGAAGAATGGTGAAGAACAATAGTCGCCCCAAGTAACATAGTTAAGTGGCACAGAGACAAGGAGGGCAACATAGAATTATCTCGATTCAGAGCCAACAAAAATTGCTGTAATTCCTCAGCAAGGTATGTAATTGGAATCATGCCCATTGACAGTTTTAACATTTTTACTTCATGTTCTGGAGCAAGATAAAGATCACCATGATCCTTTATCTGTCCCAAGAGCCTACAATAGTAGCTACTAAACTAAAGAAATGGTCATTGATGCGTGTGAAGTTGCTAGCACAAGTGACACAGCCACCTTGTTCAGTGGGAGCAATAATCAGAGGTCTTGCTAAAGACATCTGATTCCAGACAAACTTACTGTGGGTATTGCTTGTTGCAACCCACGCAAGTCTGTGTATCTGACATAGGAACAATTGCACTGTTGCTCAGTTCCATTCTTTTTTTAGATGGAGACTTGAGTCTGTCCTTGCAACTGCAAGTACAGGATTTCATAGAATCATACAATGGTTTGGGTTGGAAGGGACCTCAGAAGATCATCTGGTTTCAACTCCTCTGCTGTAGGCAGAGATGCCACCCACTAGATCAGGTTGAACAGGGCCCCACCCAACCTGGCCTTGAACACTGCCAGGGATGGGGCACCCACAGCTTCTCTGGGCAACCTGTGCCAGGATCCCACCACCCACACAGGGAAGAATTTCCTCTTAATGTCTAATCTAAATCTATCCTCTTTTAGTTTAAACCCATTGCCCCTTGTCCTATCATTATCTACCCAAGTAAAGAGTCCCTCTCCATCCTTTAAGTATTGAAAGGCCACAATGAGATCTCCCTGGAGCCTTCTCTTCTTCAGGCTGAACTTCCCCAGATCTCTCAGCCTTTCTTCATAGGAGAGGTGCTCCAGCCTAGGCACCCTAGCAAATTAATTCATTCAGCATTGGTACAGGATCTGAAGGAAAAGTCAATGGGAGCTGCTTGGGTTTCAGCAGCTTTAAGGGCTGTCATAGACCCTGTCAGAAGGTAACAATGCTCTTCACATGAGTTGTAGCTAGTCTCAAAATTAATGAAGTAGTACCAGTTGTTTGCCTCACCAGCAATGAGCCTGAGGACAAGTTCATGATATGCTATACTGGTATAGGGTGAATGATTGTTTATAAAAAAATCCCCAGCAGCAAAAAAAGATGTGTTTGACCATAGAAGGCAACAATAAAGACCAAGATCAGAGGAGACCTGGAAAGCATATCCCCATCACAGTCACACTTAGCTGAAACCATCTCTTGTAGTAGAATAGTACTTTATGAAACATTGCTTAAGAAGGATCAGACATTCTAGAAGAAACTGGAAGCTGAAGATTTACAATTTAAGACAGCTGAAGGAATCTGGCTTAAAATTTATTTGGTCCTCAACTCTGATGCACATTTATTAAACTAGATGCCAGGATGACCCTTTCATGTCTCTGACAGTGGAAACTGAGGCCATGGAGAAAAAGCATAATCAAATGAATACCAGAGTAAGAAAGATGACCACGGACCAATTCTTGTAAATGCTCTGTTAGCTGAGAAAAAAAGCTTTGACGCAGCTCTGCCTCTCATCCTTCCATTCTCCACCTGACAAGAAATGTCTTCTGATTTGAGAGCCAATGTGTAGTGAGCACAAAACTAGCATGTGCACGTAGACACAAGGTGTGTTAACCACAGTGCTTTCACCACCCTTCGTTGAGACACAGTCATGTAAATCTGCTCTAATATGAGGACGAATCAATTCTAGTGTGCTCAAATGCACATAGCTACAGAGATGGGGAAATCTTGCTGAGAAGCCTTTATGTTAGTT
>VWZZ01003020.1:0-137195 GCA_013399095.1 Psophia crepitans
CTTCCAACACAAACCATTCTATTGGCCTGGAATACTTCCACAATGGCATGAAATACTCTTCTCTATGGTCACAATGTCACAAAATATTATATTGTACTCTACAGCCAATGCCCAGAAAAATTCACAGGAATATTTGCACAGACTTAACAGCAACTGAACCAGGGTTATAACAAAACAGCTCTGCATTTTGTTCTTATGTTAGATTTGTCATTAAAATATCGTGTGCAGTTAAGTAATTATTGCTTAAAGAACAGCAGCTAAACACATTGAGTATCTGTGGGCAGCATGCAAAGATGTGGTTCTGAGGCAAAATTCTCCTCCCCTCCTCAAGATGTTTCTTCCAGATGCACCCCTCTTTTCTATTAGAAAAACTAATTCTGAACTGGAAACTACCTATCATTTTTAAATTAACTTGTCCTGAAAAAGAACAGATCCAATATTCCGACCTTAGAGGCTATGCAGCTTGTTGGTAAAAAACTGTCCTTCAATTGGAAAATCACTTTTATTGATCCTGTAAATAACAGCCGAAAACAACAGCCAAGAAAAAAAAATCTTATCCAGCACATACGTTCAGCAGGCAAATATTAGTCATGCTGTTTTTATAAAAAAGATGAGCCAGGCTAGAACTTCCTAAGACAGAGGAGGTAGGAACAGAATCAATCAACAAAGCTCTTCATACCCTTCTGCAGAACATTCCCCTACATATTTATCAATGCTGTAGCAACGTCAACCGCTACAGCCCCATCCTGCAGATTCTTCCACTGGAGAATGGCCCCCTGAGCATACAGAGCAATTAACTACCAGATTTCACCCTCTCCAGGATATATAAATGCTCCACAATGGAAAAGCTGATGAATTTGCATGTACAGTAAGCCCTTGGCAAGGGATGGCAGAGATGAAAGACTCCTTCCAGCCTTCTGCACGACACCTTCCATATCTCTGCTGGCAGTGCCAAGCTTTGCACTAACCATTAGGATTATTAGAGACAGAGATAATTTACCTATAAAGAACAATTATGGCTAACCTCAATGCCAACAGGCAAATGTTTCCAATCAGACTGAAATGCCAACTTTTATCCAATATTAATCTTCCTACTCCATTTTTAAATTCTCCATTTTATCTCTGCAAAAATGTACATAAACTTGGATTTAAAAGTCAGTATATTCAATATTTTCACTCAGGTAAAAAGCACAACTTGGACATTCAAAGTACAGTCACTGACTGAAAAAAGCAAACTGAAAACCTTCAAAAGATGAAGATATTCCAGGGTGGTATATACCTGAGCATCTGTTCCACATGCCGCCACAGCGAACTGTTCCAGCAGGTGCTACGCATTACAAACTTCATTCCTCGGGCTAATTCTACATATTCATAGAAAGACATCACATTCCAGATTAAACTGGCAGGATTTTTTTTCAATCCAGTCTGAAGTATTTCATTCCCTGACTCCTAGTCACCTCTGTCCTTTTGTGATTCATTAACTAATTCCTCTGCAGCTTCACAGTTTACACTCTAAATGTGTTTAATGGCTATATTGTACCCAACAGCTGCTGCTTCGCTATATTCATATATAGATATATTCAGCTTTTCTAATAGATCTCAGTCTATCAATGTACATCTATGTGCATCAGGATCTCTCTAGCTGATGGTACTGCTCTTCCCTCAACTTCATGACTACTGTTCCAGCATGGATGCAAGCGAGCAAACCCTCCAGCAGCCCTCCCTCAGGCTCAGGGGTGGTGTGAAACAAAGGTTGGTACACAGAGACCAAATTAATTCTGGCTTTTATTTCACACTATCACATAGCTTTCGATCTCCACTTTCTAGCCTCTTACAGGTTTATTTTAAGGTTTTTTAATAGATTATCCCCACATAACACAAATAGGTCCAAATACCTTTACAATAATGAGAAAAGCCTTACCTAGATAATAAATCTTTGCATTACTTTGGGACACTGTAGGGTAACTGCATGCCATTTTCCACCTCATATGCACGACAAAGCAAAGTCGTAATGTAGTCATCTTCATCCAGTCTTTTGGTAAGAAGCCTCATGCAACTTTAAGAAAAGCTCAAATATTTTCTGTATGTTACTTGTACTAATAATTTCTACCTTTCAGGAGCCTTTTATTTGAACACCCTGGTATACTTCACTTTGCTTCAGAAGATCGGGAAAGCAAAGAAAATTTCAAAACTATTTCACCTAGCACAAAAATACAGCTTTTTGGACAGCAGTAGCAAGTTTTGAGGGCAAACAACATCACACAACGATACAGGGAAAAGAAGATCAGAGAGTATAATATTCTCTTGAACTGCAGTGCAATCCTGATAGAGAATTAAAGGATTTGGAATGGGCCAGAACGCCAGAATTAACATCAGTAATTTAAAAAAAAAAAGAAAAAGTTAAATCCTTCCAGCCAGAACAGGTCAGAACTTCTCCTTTCTATCCTATCTACCACAATCAGCACGGCAACACCATCAGTCTGAGCTGACTGAATCAGCATCTAGGTCAGGTTTCTGGTGTGCGTGTTCCCAGTGGCTAGCAGGCAATCTTGTAGTCTCCGTTATTTCAACCAAGTTCTGACCTGGCCTAACCTTGGCTTGTGAAATCCAATAAGATCACAGCACAATCTGGCATGGCTGCAAGCAACGTTCAGTCATACTGATACAGAAGTCCCTGAGGAGCATAATCTGGAAGAAACAACAAAGAAGCTTGCAACAAAGAGAGCTATAAAACAAAAAGACAAATGGTAGATTAAAGAGGAGCAGTATTACAGTATCTCACGTGAAGGTAAGGCTGCTGCAGTGAGCTGTGTTGTCAGAATTTAGTTTAGACTTGGACAAAAAAAAAAGGGAAAGAAAAAAATGGATGAGAAGAAAAAGCCTACTACCTTTTTTTTAAGCTGAAGTTGCAAAGATTTCCTTAAGCAGCTAGAAAACAAGGTATGCAAAACCTCAAAGGTATGAGGGTCCGATGAATCCTTCTTTTCTGAAAGAGCTGGCAGAGAGATCCTTGACAACAGAAAAACTCCTACTTAAAGCAGCGTTCATTCTGGTTCACAGCAGTGTTATTTGCCATCTTGGATCCAGGGAATTGTATGACACCAGAAACCACCCCTCAAAATAAAAGTAAACACAACGCAAAATCTCACACATCACACTGTCCACATCGGCTTGGTCAGAAACTTAACACTAAAAGCTAACACAGCAGAAAGCCAACTCCACTCTGCTGGCGGACAAAACGTTTTGTTGACCTACACACAAACTTGAGAGCATGAAAGAGCACCAGGGAATCATAGAATCATAGAATCATTAAGGTTGGAAGAGACCTCAAGGATCATCCAGTCCAACCATCCCCCCACCACCTATTACCCACTAAACCACGTCCCTAAGTACCACATCTAACCTTTCCTTAAACACCCCCAGGGACGGTGACTCCACCACCTCCCTGGGCAACCCGTTCCAATGCCCGACCACCCTTTCCAAGGAGAAATTTCTCCTCATCTCCAACCTGAACCTTCCCTGGCGCAACTTGCAGCCATTTCCCCTTGTCCTGTCACTAGTTATCTGCGAGAAGAGGCCAACCCCCAGCTCGCCATGGCAGAGGAACAGAACTTAGTTTGAAATGACGGATCTATCCTGCCCTTTTGCCACTGGAATTATCTGTCAGTGGCAAACCTTTCACTTTGTTTTTTTCCCCGTTTATTACGGCTTTAAAACCTGACGGAGTTGGTGCTGCAAAACAGTGTTTGCTCCATGTTAGATGTATGGGAAATGCGAAACAAAACAGGAAACTGATTTTGGCCAAATCAAACTTTGAACATAGATGCTAACAGTGTAAGTGCTACAGGGATCAGTGAAACCAGGTGATCAATCGAAAACGGAATGAAATCTAGAGATGTGTCCCCACTACACTTCATGTAGTTGTTTTCCTAACTGACACCTTGCCTGGCTTCACTGCTAGCAAGGACAAATATACCAAGGGCAAAATCCAAACAGCCCCATATAATCCTGTCAAGTAAGAACAAGGAATTTTATCTGGCTAAGTATCACCTTTCTTCCCAAGTAGAACAATCTCTTCCTGATGTGAAATCCAAAACGACAGGGTCGAATGCTGAACAGTTCTTGAAAGGCTCCTTGAAACAAGAACATTTCTTCTGGGGATGGTAGTAAATAACAGTAAAAAAAAAAAAAAACAACCTCAAAAAAAAACCCAACCCCAAACAAAAACCAACCAACCAACCAAAAAAAACCCCAAAGTAACAAATTTCCTAACCTCAAATTCTGGCAATCAGCAATGAGCAAATCTTTCCCTGTCTTCCATCTTTAATCTCTTAACATTTGGATCTTAGAAATGCTACATGCACACGCCCCGGTGGCCTGCATCAGCCCTGCCCGATCATGAGACCATCCCAATACGGCAGAGTTTCACAGGACCATGCATCCCTATATCCTCAGGGACCAAGAAAAGCACCTTCCCATTCAAAACATTTGAATGTAGGTTCAGTGATCACTCAAGGAGAGAATTTACTTCAATCAGAACCTCAAAACCAAATCCAAAATTTGCACCTTCCTCTGTGAGCAGTTATGACCACTATGATTTACTGTTTCTAGTCTTGAGCTTTAATAGAGTTGGGGTTTTTCTCCAATACTTATGTATGTATTTATTTTAAGAGCTTAGCAAATGTTTTCAACAGCTTTTTAATCACATGCTAATTTCTAGCTGTATTTCTCAAATTAGAAAATCAGGAAATGACACCCAATTACTGGAGCACAGTCAATGTGGGGAAAAAAAAATTTTGCCTACAGGACAAATATGTAAAATAGATTATCTGGGTTCTGTGCTCTGTGTTAAAAACACTTCATACTGAATACAAGTCATAAAATCATAGAATGGTTTTGGTTGGAAGGGACCTCAAAGATCATCTAGTTCCAACCCCCCTACCATGGGCAGGGACACCCTCCACTAGACCAGGTTGCCCAAGTCACTGAGATTCAGTTTTTCATAAAGGAATCCCCCCACTTTTATTCCTAATTTAAGAGCTCGGAGGCCTTATTTCTGAGGTTCTGGCACCCAGATCCCTCCTGCAGAGTACAAGGCCTCCAGGGAAAGAGGTCAAAGAGACTTGACCTTCTGCCCACTGAGGCACATGGAAAGTTTCCCACTACTCCGGTAGTAAATAAGGTCAAGGAACATTTGTCAGATATGGCATAGCTGAAAATCAGGACACATTTCTCAAAATTTTGGCTACAGTTTACATGCACTTCAGTTTCTTCTTGTTCAAGGTGACCTGCTTAGATCAGCAAGACATTGCAAAGCCTCCGTTAGTTCTGCAGAATGCCTGATTAATGTTACTATTATCCTTGCTGAAGTCACTAAGTGCATTGCTTTGTGCCTTCATAATCTGAAATCCTCAGTGGACTGATAAAAAGCCTGCTACAATTCCTGTTAATACCTACTTAGGTGCTCCCAAACAGCAGTGCTGCATCCCCTGTAGAAACCAGCAGGCTCTGAGTGCTGTGAGACTGGCAGTGCTCCCTGGACACTACCGGGCAAGGCAGGGGCTGAGGTACCCAAGTCACTGGGGGTGTCAACGCAGCTAAGCCTGGGATGCACTGATCCCTCCATTCTGTTCAACCCGAACAGAGGGGGACACGCACTAGAAAGCCTTTCACCTTCGGTGATTCTCAGTTTGGTTACACTGCTCATAGCTGTTCTTAGAAACAACACTCAAAAGTAACAAAACACTGCAGATCAGTCTCTATTTTAGCATAAAGATATGCATAGAAAGCTTCTAAACTTCACATCCCCTAAAAGCTTCTTCACAGCTTACACTGTGCAACACAGGCTAGTAATTTACTCTTCTGGGATTTCCGGGGAAAGCAAAAAAAAAATAAATAAAGCCAGACATTTTTCTTTCTCTCTCTTTCTGCATTTGCTGTCAGATGAGGCAGTCATCTGAGGCTTCAGCAACAGGCTTGTAACAATCCACTTTATAAACATTAGCTCAACTAGGAAACGTGCCAGTTTTACTTCCTCTTACCAACCAACACTGAAGGGCAAAAAGAAGAAAAATCACACTGGGCATCACATTATGTATTTACAATTTCCAGAGCAGGGTTTAAACTGGTACTCACAGAAAGAAGCCTGCCTGAGCTGGGAGCTCCTGCTCAGCTCCATGTCACTTCCCACCGAGGAGCTGCACAGCCCGGCTGCCAGCAACAGACAGATTAGAAATGGTGCTGCCAAGTGTTAAAACTGCTAGGCAACCGGGTTTTATTGAGAGCACAGAAAGACCTTGAACCTCACATCTCATTTTGGAGCAAATAAATGCCAAAAATGGCAAGTGTACAAATTATCAGAATGTACTAGTTTTACCTTTCACTGTCAGAAGCGATTATGCCTGTGAAGAATAATTGCAATGATCTACAGTGAGCAAACATCAAGATTTGCTACAAGGCTATTATAAAACAAGGACAAAAAAACCCACCACCCATATTTAGAATTTGAAAGGAAAACCATTAATTTAAAATATATCAAAGACTAATGAAAAGTCATCCAAAATTTAAAATACAATCCTCAATAACCGGATTCAGTATGGCTTCCCATGTATTACATACAAACTTCAATACAATTTCACTGCTAGCTGGTTTTGAAATTCTTCTTTTTTTTTTTCCCCCCGACTCCTCCCTTAACTGTGCAATTAAATTCCAGAAGCAAGGCTCTCAGTAATTCTGTCACAGCGGTTCTTATGTTCAAAGTGCTTTCCTGGCATTAAACTCCCCAGCAACCCAAGGAAGTCAGTAAGGAAACGTTAGCATTCCCATTTTACACAAAGGAAAAAATGAAACAGATCCTCCAGAGTTTTTATGCAAGATCAGAGAAGCTGTTTTGATTATACACAAACTAAGGAACAGATAATCCAGGCTGTGGCTCAACAAAACATTTCTATTTAATAAAGCTTTTAATCACTTGCCTAGAGACTTAAATGTGCCTGCATTCAGTTCAAATGGGTATGCGTGTTGCTACATGAATATACTGACGGAGCCCTAACAAACAAAGCCTCGCAATGCCATGTGCCAAGGAAGAAAAAGCCCCAGCGAGCAGGCTTTTGGGTGAAGCGGGGGAGATATAATCTTAAAAATCATGAAGAGCTGGAGCTAGGAACTGGGCTAGAGCCAGTCTCTAAGCGCAGAGCGATGGCCAGGAAAGCAGAGACAACAGCCATACTGGTGCTAGTAAATGAAGGAGGGCTCCAGGACGTTCTTGGGCTTTGCAGTGCTGTGATTCATACTGTTAAACTGTGAAGACTGGACCTTGACAGGCTTTTGGCTGTGATAAATTGCTCTGCTTCAAACACCACTTTGGCGTGGCTCAGGGGTTATCACAAGCCAGGGACATTTCTCAACAGGTAGCACACAGGAAGCCATCACCCTGAGAGGCACCGTCCCCCCCCCGCGCAAGTTGGTCCCAGTGCTCCCAAACACTGAGTTTACATCGGCAGCTGTACTTGGTGACTGCAACTCATCGGAATCAGTGTTGCACGTAGACCAGAAACATTCACATTCTGGTATGTCAAATTATATTAGGGTTTTCTGCTACAACTGGCAGAGGCTGGGGTTTCCCAGGGTACAAGGGGCTCTGGAGCCTGTAGAACTAGCATGGGGAAAACAAAACACATTTGTTTTTCTTAGTCTTAACCCACAAGGGTAGATGGCAGTGTTTAAAGCCACCGATCAGACACTTTGACTACAGAATCCAAATAAGCTACATCCAAATACCATGAGGAACGTACAGCACTAACTTGCACATGACTGGACATCTCTGAGGCTCCCAGCAGTGCACGAGCAAGCTAAGGTCATATGCAGGGCTTGTTGGCTGTCAGGGGAGCTCCATGCCAAGCCTTGTAGATACTCATTTAACATTAGCATCTGTTTGTCTGGCAGGCTCCAAAGACAATTCAGCTGACAACTCTGAATTTGCCTCTGGGTCTGTCACAAGATCATATAACTGTGGGACTTCTGGGAGTGCCTAATACTTCTTTGATGAAGATCACACACCACCATATATTAGACCCATTCTAAACACCCTTTGAAATCAGCGTTTGTGATCTTTCAGAATTATTCAGGTAGTGTGACTCTCTTAAGCATATAAACTAAAGGCAAGCTCAAAGTCCACGCAACTAGTTCTTACTTGCATCAAGATCTCTTCAGCAAGTTGATAATAACAATTCCAAAACCAGAAAAATCAGGGGTTTTGGTGTTGACATGGGTTGCTGCTACTGACAGAAGAACAAAGGCTGTTCCTAAGCTGGCCTGAAAATAAACAGAACAACTGTTCTCTGTCAGTTTCACTGTCAACCCTACTGCTTTATGGTTTGATGAGTCTGGAAATAATATAAAAATTTAGTAGCGGCTTACATAACTTTACATTGGTCTAAAAGCTCCTCTTATAAGACTGAGTTCATGAAAGGCCAAAGTCTTTATTTTAGTTTTTGTATATATATAAATATATATATACACAGAAATGAATGTGAGAAAAGATGGGATTACTCCTGTGCTTAAAATGAAGACCATGCTAAATCACCCTGTTATGTCAGGAATTAGAGGAACTCCTGGCCCTGAAAGATTGAATTCTAGATTGCTGGAGTGTGCAAAACCCAATGGCAAATTTGCCCTCAAGTATTAATGCATCCTATTTCTATAATTACTCATAAAAAAAAAAAACTTAAAAAACAGAAGGCATTAAAAATCAATGCACCTTTCCCCAGTCTGTGTCTGATAAAGAAACTTCAAACACTTTTAACAGCCTCAGGAAATAAATATTTCTGGTTTGGGATATTCCCAAAGGATGTCAATTACATAACAGGACTAGATAAGCATATATTACAAATGCTATGGACAGTGTCTAAAACAGCAACTGTCTGCCAGTCGGGCAATGTCAGGCTTTTTTTCCTACTCTGAGGAATGTAGCAGCACGCAAGCAACCCAGTAATTATATAAAAAAGCCCTGAAAACTCTTTGCAGTCTAATAATACAATATTGCAAGTGGGAACTCAGCCCATTCCCACTGCACCCACTACTGGAGAAGATGGACTTCGAAGCTGTTTTATCACTAAGCGCAATCATTCCTTCTTCATCAAAAGGTTAAATGCAAAATATAGCTTCTGCCAGCATATCACTAAAGCTGAAAAGTTAAAACCAAAATAGTCTGGAAAAACAAATATCAGTAGGTCCGATTTCTGCCTCCTCTACAAAGACAGACCTAGAGGAATTTCCTTCGGAGCCTCCCCAGATCAGGGGGGCTTCAAAGCATATGGTGATGGCTCATGAATCTGCAGGCAGCTCCCCAAGGCCATGCCTCCTGGAGCCATATAGTTTGAGAGCTGCTAATTTGCAGCCCACACAGATAACATTTAGACATCTAAGCCCTCGAAATCAGTGCAAGGCTTCCAACTCCCTCCCAATATCCTTGAAGCCTTACAGTCATCATCGGTTGTTAAAACACAGTCCGTAGCAATTATCGCTGTGCTCTCGAAGCAGAGCGGCCTCTGCTGCAGTACGGCAGTTCTGAGGCACGAGGCCAAGTGAAGCCTCGAGTCTATTTTAATCCCACTACAATTATAAATGATGGATATGTAGCTGAGATGCTTCTGAATTTTTGTTTGCATGACGGTGTATTTATGCATTGCAGAAGAGCACTGCAGAGGAATATCGGAGCTAGTAGTGACCGAATTGGCATCAGAGCCAATATAACAACCTGAGCGCAATGACGTGCCCAAGACGTCGTTGCTGTCAGGACGCGCTGCCACGATCCGAGCTAACTACAAAACATACCTTTTCACCACCCTCCATTAAGCATTGTTGACATATCCATTAAATACAGAATGAAGAGAAAAGGTGTTGACAGGTTTCTCCGAGGCAAAGCAGTAGAGAAACACACTGGTTAGTTGTTCAAAGGACCGTGATAAGGGGAAGTTTTACCCCAGTCAGAACCGCAGAGTCGACACAGGAAAATTTGCCAAAAGCTGGTTGAGTGGAGAGAGACATCACGTTCCCCAGGCCTGGCACCAGCTTGTGGCCACCAGACCTAGCACAGCAGTGAAGGGGACAGCTGCAGACCCAGCCACCATTTCTGAACCCTGGAAGAAACTGCCTCACTGCAACAGTATTTTTATCTCACGTTGTTATCCCTAAGTGATGCAATACTTATCAGAAAAGTAGCAAATAAACACCTCTCACTTCAGAAAGTAGCACATCAATGCACTTTGCTAGGAACATCACCTCAGATCAAATACATGATGTTTTTAGTTGAATAGCTTCATAGGAGCTTGCAGTTGAAGTAACTAGCAGTTACTTCACGTGAGAAAGAGGTTTGCTCCCACACATGCTTTGCACTAACAGGAGGGTCCAATGTGAAGCAATTGTCGTATTAAATGTAGTGTAAGTACTAAGTATACTTTCCACTGAAACCACTAAGGAGGAGGTCTGTAATTATTTACACTACGGGCCTTCTCCAGATCACAGCTGTTTTGTATTGTTTTCTTCCCAGAGACGTTTTGTAGGAACAAAATTATTTCCTCAGGATGCTGTCATTCAGAGAGGACCAAAATCAGTCTCCTAAATCTTAGTCTGGTACCTTAGAATATACAAATTATTGTCTGTTAGCTGTTCACATAGGTGTTGAACCTCCCCAATTTCCAAGCAAAATGGGAACTTTTCCATTATTGGAGTGTCAGTTAAACTGGAATCAACAAGAAATTCTGTAAGCAATACATCATGACAAATTTTGGATGTGCTACCTGAACATTCAGACAAGGCATTCACCATATGAAAAGGAGAAATACAAATTTCACCTTAATACAAAATAAATCATCATGAGTCCTGCCTCAGAGTCTCATCACAAATGGAGCCAGTTCTTATTTTGGCCTTCCATGCTTAGAATGGATGCCTGAAGAAAGCAGTCAGGGCATGCAAACTCTTAACCTCTGTCTCTCTTCTAAAGTCCTGTAAGATCTCAAATAATCTAAGGCAAAAAGAGCTTGCAGAAAGCCATGAGGAAATACAAGGACATTACTTTAGGATGAACTAACTTACCAGAAGGACGTACACTTTTGGAGGCACAATCCAGCCCTCAATAAGGACCTCAGGTTTGACCTGTTCCCAAGCACACTCACACAGGGAAGCTGAAATGGGCAGCAAAGGTTCTTTTCCCAGTGATTTCGCACAGATTTTTTAGCTACTTTCCATAGATTCTTTTATCTGCTCACTTTGATCCCACTGTTGACTGTTCGAAGTATACCATGAGAAACTGTCTGCCACAAACATCCAACCATCAAGCAGTCACTAAAACGTTCCTTTTTCAGAAAATGGACAAATGAGAATCATTAACAGAAAGGCTCTATTATGAGCAAAGCAATTTATTGTTGCACTAATGTTTCTCCTGACGACATGAGATCAAGAGTCTTTCAAAAGATGTCCAAGTAGTACCTGGCCAGTTGGAGCTAAAAGCATACCGATGGCTTTCAGAAAGTCAGCATCAAACCATATGAAAATTGGTATTTTTCATAAAGGAAAGCAAGACACTATGAACCACCCAGAAAAATCTCATGCTTTTCATCTGTTTTTTGAGTAACTGACAAGATTTATGAGCCAGCTGGTAAAATAATGAAGGAAAGAGGCCAGTAAAACTCTACAAAGCTAAGAGAAACTGCCTTATACTAATTAGAAACAACGTGCAGTCTGATGACACTTTATAGACTTCAATTATCATACACGGCAGGAAGGAGCTTTCAAACATCTGTATGATGATTATTCTCCACTGGGATGTCATTTACAGTGCAAAGTATTAAAAACAGGGCCAAAAAATCAATTATAATCTTTGTAAATGAGCATATTCTTGATCTAAAGGATTTGAACTTGTGTAGGGAAATTGGCTTTAAAAGGAGAGACAGAAACTGATCTGACAATGAAACGGGGAGCATATTCCCCCCCCCCATATTTGATTTGCACAAAATTAAACTTAAGGATCATTAAAATAGTAAGTTGTATATCAAGTGCAAGAACAAAAGAATATTACTAGAAGTCAAGCCTAACAAAGTAATGATTAGCCACACATAAGGTTCAAGCAGTGGCTTGCTTTATTTAAATGTTTAGGTGGATACCTAAAAATACTGTTTATTGACCAGGATTACCTGGATGAGTAAAGATATATACACACTAGGCAGGAATACAAAATCAGATCTTTTATTGTTCTAAGCAATTATTTTCATATTTACATAGAAAAACACAAACATGCAAAAGTAACAGGGAGAGTAGGAAGCACCCAATATTGAACAAGAAGGTTATTTCAACTGGTCACTATTTAATACTCTGGTGCAGGGAATTAAGGATTTTACCCTGTAATTGAAGGAAACCAAAATAATGTGGGAAAATGTAAATTACCAGAGGAAAATATAAATATACAAATATAAAATTTACCATGGAAAAAAAAACAACAAATCAAACAAACAGAAAACGTTGTTTGAATTGATGGAGGGTTTTCTTCTCTCATTTACTTATTTGCAGCCATGTCTGCTATCTGAGAATATGCTTAGAAGGTACGTGAAAGCAATGCTGAGATTTATACAAGAGCAAATGGGAACAGCAATGGTCAACTGCAGAAAAGGGCCAGAAAATTTGCCAGTCACTGTATCAGAATCCTTAATCACGGTACAAACCCGTACGGGTATGACTAAGCACCACAAGTATTTCGTACAGACAGGAAGATGAATAAAACTTTCTCTCTTGGAGGCAAAACTTACTTGCCTTTGTGAGGGTACATTAATGACCTACCAATCCAATGCTATACTTTAAGAATATTTTAAAGCATGAACTCATGTAGAGAGCAGTTGCTTGCCGGCTGAGTAATGCCAAAAGCACGCTATTTCTGTGCTTTAAAGGTTGTCTCCCAGTAATTAAGGAGGCACTAACCTAAGGTGTTGGTTTTGACCTTTAAAGCCCCAAGCAATCTGGAAATCTAGCTGAGAGACCAGGCTTTCTGTGCACTTTCCCCCCTATTTCTTCTCTCCTTTTGCTTTATAGCGATGATTAGAGAGAAGCTGTCAGTCCCCCTCTGACATTCTGTCATTTGGTCAGACAGGACCTGGACCTATTAAACTCTCATTCGAACTTCACAGCTCATTTCTCTTGGTGGGCACCTGGGGAGAAAACTATCAGAATATCCTGGAAGAGTTGTTTTATGAAGCTACCACTCGCTTTTGTAGTAAGCTACTAAGCAGATAAGCAATTTTAACATGATAGTGGGATTTTTATGGTCAAGAAAAGGAATGCAGTCGGGAACACAGGACGAGATCCCAACCAGCTCTGTATAACCAGAGATGGAGGAGGATGCTGTCACAGTCCCTGGCCTCTTCATTGCCATGCAACATCATGGCTGTCACTGATGTTCTGGAAAAAGGAACTGCACAACATCTTTAATATCTTGTACTGCCCTGCATTAAAATAAATTCTGGATTTCACATGAAAATTCAAGATAACTAGGTTAATGCAGGATGTCTGCAGCAGAATTTCAGCAGCACAGCAGTCTCCAAAGCTATTTTGAGCAGTAGCAACCACTTACTTAAGTAGAATCAGCGAGTGGCCACATTCCCTATTGTTGGCAATAACAAAGCTGGAACACCTCTAACAGGCTACCTAGGGATTACTTCAGCTAAATGCAGCTTTGTTATCAAAAAAGAAAAGGATTTTTTTCAGCCTGACAGCACCATAAAAACTCTTGTTCATACTGAATGACACATGAACAGCGACTGGCGTTTATAATTTTCTGCTGGTTAAAGACTCATTCTTGCTCCTGTTCAACTAAATGAGGCAAAACTGCCATTGATTTCAATCAGATTGTCAGTAGACCTTAAAGATACTAACCATCAGCACTTATTAATATGGAATTATCAGCGGAAAACATATTGACTAGTTGATCTAAATACTTTATCTTCATTCATCAAAACACTTACTCCAAATGAACAAAGACAGAAAACTGAACCCAGACCAAAGGTCATGCTGAACTCACAAATTGCAATGACTGCTGATACGTTACCAGCACCAGCAGCAGAATGTGTATGGCACCCAGTCAAACCAATGGACATAACATTAAACGGGAAACACACGGCACATCCCCCCTCAGTTTCCCAGCAGTTCACATTCTGCTTCTGTTGGAAACATCCTCCATCTTTTCACATACAACATGAAAAATCCATAAAAATAATTTCATACGACTGGCTACTTACTTGCTGAAGGCCTTTAAAAGTAAAAGCCAAAGTCAACTTGCGATTATAAATGCTACAACTCTCATAAAAAGCTCTTAAACTCCATTAGTATTATTTTTAACTTCAGAGAAATAATTAATGTACTATAAAGGAGAAAAAGAGTGGTAAAAATTCAGAATTTAATTATAGGAATGGTATTCTATATACACTTAATTGCATAGCAGTAACACAACCACTTTCATTACTCTTTATTGCTTCAGATGCCCATTAGCACAATCCCCAAGGTTCCTTATGAATAATTAGATTAGGAAAGGGGGACTCTCTGATGAAACGCAATAGGATGCGATGCTTATGAAACAGCACATCTTGAATCCAGATGCTGACATGACAACATCATGAAGAGCTAATTTGCACATCCAAATTAATACCATCATGATGATAATATAAAAGAAAGATAGGCATATAAAACAAGCTACAGAAAATAATGTCAAAAAGAATTGAGGTACTTATATTACAAAAATACATCTTTTTGACATTTTAACCCAGTTGGAAAGGTGTAAATAGACTAAATGTCATATTCATGAGCACAGAGCTACTTAAGCAGACTTACTAGAATTTAATCCACTGTTCGGCAACACATGGGCAAGCTGTTTAATAAATAGTTATACCCATCAAACATGTGCAGCACTCACATAAACAGGTGAATAAATTTCATTACATTTTAATAAACATCTGTTTCCATTTGAGACACTGCATGGTTTTGCATTGTTTGGTGCTTCTTAGGTATATTCCACCCACAAAATCAGCAGTGATGCGTTTTTTGAAGGGGCATAAAAGACACAAACAAATGGGGTTTAAAAATATTTTCAAGAGAGTCAGGTATTTCTGCAGCTGTCATGAGTTGCCTGTCTGCATATTTACATATCTGAATAGTTAAGAAATTTCTCCCTCAAATCCACTTAACAGAAAGTAATGGGGTCTCCATAGAAAGGGAAATAGTTTTCTTCCATTTCTGTGCTTCTCCTTCACGTAAAGTTTAGGACACAAATATAAGTGCTACAAGGCAGACTCTACTGTTTGCTGCTTGGACACAAATGTAAAAGTCATCTGCTCCTCTATCCAGATTTTACAGCATGTAATGTACATGGATCCTGTTTGCCCTGTGCGTTTCAGAATATGTTCTGTCAATGCCCAGCATGAGTCTAAATGATTTTTCAACTTTTAAAAAAACAAAATTCTCATCAAGCTGATGAGAATCCTTTAGAATAATGAAATATTGTAAATAAACTCATAAGAAATGGGAATACCGCTGAAAAGGATATGGCAGAAACAGAACGAGGACAAAAGTGAATAGATGGGACACAAGCAAGAGGCATAATACTAAAGACATGATAAAGCAACAATTCGTGCAAATGTAATAATTTGTCATTTTCTTATGATACAAAGGTAAGGAAAACCTCATTAAATTAAAAAAGCCATCATACCTAAACCTAGTAATAACACTAAGTCTTTAGCAAGCTACTACAAAATATTACTGAGACAAGGAGACCAACAGGATTCAAGCGAGATATACGCAGTTACGCACCCACCCACAGGTTGGCACTGATTATGACAAAAGTTTACTAACCGGGACAGAAAGATCTATTTAAAAAACCAACAACAAAACAACAACAAACCCAAAAAACTATTCCTTATCCTCACATCAACAACCTCAACATTGTAGAAAACAAAACGTTTTTCTGGACAACTGGACGAATGATACACATTTGGAAGTAAGCGGGATGCTAACAGGGGAAGAACAGCAAACCGTTCCACCCTGTATTTGGGGAGTTAGGATGAAACATGCATTACTTTTGTACATAATATTACACCTACTACAGGAACAACAAGAATTGCAGGGTGTTTCATTATTTATTCTAACAAAACATTTCCTTTTAAAAGAAATTTAAAGTGCCAGCTTCTTCATTACCACATCCCAACAGCCTTTGCTCACTGAGATTGATCCAACACTGTTTAAATCACTAGGAGCTCCTTCCAGGGACTTCAAGGGAAACAGTATCAGGACCAAAGTCTATGAGTAGAATACGTTAACAAAACCAAAAATCAAATAACCAGCAAGACACACAGGCAACATGCAGTGAGGAAACATATGTGAGGCATCAGTGAAAGCTTTTATTGGTATATGAAAGCATTTCCATGAGCTTTTGCCACTGTAACCTTCATGCTTCCTGTACTTCTCTGCCTTTTTGTTTGTCACCCCTTGCTGTGCACTGTCTAAGTTATCAGATTCTGGTGGGATGTTCATTTTAATCACCTATAAGGTATCATACATGCTTGTGGCACTGAAGTGAATAAATAACACAAGGGCTTTTATTTTGAGAAGACACAACTAACTGCTCTTAGTCATGATGCATGTTTTACTGACCCAAATAAAATACAGCCTCAATTCAATGTAGTCCTTCACTTCAAAGGCCAAATATTAAAAAACATATATTTTTAAAAGCTCCTATGTGTCATCCTAAATAGTCAATATTCTCCCAATGCATAAATTCACAAAGCACCAGCCTAAAACCAACACTGTCATGCTAGTTTTTCCTGCTCAGTGTCTGCCACACAGTCTGTGCTTTGCAGCAGCACTGAGACCCATTTTGGGACTTACATGGTGCAAATGGATGACATTTTAGGCGCCTTATTCCCTCATCTGCTTTCCCATAATTCTTCATTATGTGCTCAAAGGCTGGAAGTTCTGCCCCAAAACACGGTACTTCTGAAACACTGTCAGATGATTTAGGATGGTTTTCGCAGATAATGGTTTCTGTAGTTACATCAGACTAGGTCTGTGCAATAGTTTATATACTGGTAAGATATAACTTAAGGCCATATACAATTTCATACATGTTTTATTGCTAAATTTTCTTGTGGAATAGTCTTTCATGAAATGTATTATATGATACTAGAACTTGCTAAAATCAGAAGATATATGCAATCTATAAAAAAATCTAACACAGATAGTAACTTAGGACACCACCTCGAAACAAAACACTGTAATTCCTCGTCTGAGAAAATTTAGGCGGTAGTTTCTGTGAAATACTTTAAGACTACTTTATTCAATACCAAAAAATACAATAGGCAACAAAAGGTAAAACAGTTCTAGAGCAGGCCCTAAGCTTTCCAGTATTTTCAGAGTACAGCCAGAGGAGTGATGGCAGAAGACCGCTACCACTCTGGGACGTGCCATTGGTAGAGCTGGGATATCACATGGCATGGATATGACATGTCTTCTCTTTGTACAGTACTTCTAAACATAAACCTTTTGAAGATATTTAAAGATGTTAATAGGACAAGAGAACAACAGAAGGTTGGTTTTACTGCAGCCTCTGTTATGTCTCAGCTGCATTCTCTGCTTACATCAGTCTAGCAACATTTATGCAGGTTGTTGGGTTTTCTTTTTAAATAATGACCTTAAGCTGAAGGAGGGTAGATTTAGGAGCAGGTATTCAGAAGAAATTCTTCCCTGTGAGGGCGGTGAGGCCCTGGCACAGGCTGCTCAGAGAGGCTGTGGAGGCCCCATCCCTGGCAGTGTTCAAGGCCAGGTTGGATGGGGCTTTCGGCAACCTGGTCTAGAGGAGGGTGGCCCTGCCCATGGCAGGGGGGGTGGAACTAGGTGATCTTTAAGGTCCCTTCCAACTCAAACCATTCTATGATTCTGATAAAGAAGTAATATGCAGATAAGATTTGCAATAAAGCTCATCGTTCATTCCTCCTCACTAGTCTCTTTATTACCCTCATTAATACTGCTTTGCTGTCTACAGACCTGTGTCTTCATGTGCTTCCTCATCTTTAATTTCTCTCACCTGAATAGGTCCGTGGGACTTATCACAAGGGTAACATTAAGTATGTTCACATGACTTTCCAGGATTTCTGTGTATGCATCTAGCCTCTGACTTGCAGAGATCTTATCTGGAGCTTTAACAGACCTTTTCTGGGAATCAAGGAAATGCATACCAAAAGCAATGCAAATTTGCCTGGACTAGTGATAACACTTCAGTCTATTCATTCACAGCTCCTGGCAGCAGCAGTTGTTATTAAAAGGAACTGTTGGGAATCCATACAGTTAAATTTTCACTGACGCTCCCATATCTTCACAGCCACCTAGATTTTACAGTTGCCTAAACACCACGCACATTAAAGAGAGATGTGTCTTAAAGACTGCACCTTTAGGTTGCCGTAATATTCTGCCACGAAACAGAAATGAATGAACTTTAAACAAAAAACAACCCAAACAAAAGATGAACTACTAACAATGAGGAAGGATAATTATTGATTGCCATCTGTTTAAAGAAAAAAAAGTGTACAAGAAGAGCCATTTCACAAGTCTTCTGGAATTTGAGAAGAAAAAAAAGAAAATGTGTCAGTTGATGAATTACAAGCTTAATTACATCTGGGATAAGACATTTCAGAACCCAAAGGAAAAGCCATTTGCTGAATGTCAGTATGCTCAGATGCCCACCAGCGAGCAGTCCCTCCTCTATTCCAGCGTTTCGGTGAAGACAACATACATGTCAACCACAGTAGAAGAAACACAAACTAATGAAACTGTGTGTAAGCTGTAATTACACTGTCTCAGTGAATGGCACTTGGGGTATTGTGAACAGATTGTACATGTTAATTCACACAGGGCTTAATGAAGCATTCCCTGTTCTACAAACTTCACCTCTTGATTTAATTAACCTTCATACCTATACATGCACTACCTACCAATCATAAATGTTGGGAAAATCTTCAATAAACTAAAATGCTTTCAAGCTACATTAAAAAGGTAACAGAGGTTCAGTTTATGTTCAGTTTGGCAGCTCAAAAGTGAACTGCAAGCAAGTTATAAGGTTCTTAGACAATAAAAACTCACATGGCAAATTTGGCCTGAAATCAGCCCTCCCAAACATAAAACCTAGTCCATTAAACCAAAATTGCAACAAAGCAGAATCAAGTAATTCACAACAATAAAAACTTTCTAAGATTTTACTAGAAGAGGAACAAACATTAAAATAATCTAGGACGCTCTACCTTACAGAAGACTTTTAGATATTATCACATGCCCTGTTTTTGCAGAACAAAACAGAGAGCTATCCCACATCTTGGGTTTGTAGGCACAGCTTTGCACAATACAAATATTTAAATACATCAAATTATATAGTTTTCACCAACTCTTAAAAATGTAAGGGACGCTCTCAAATGTAAAAATCACCATCTCTGAGACCATAGCAGTGAATCTAGTTTAGGACTCAGCAGGTTGCTCACACACAGCCTGAATCTTCTTGTTTCCAGTACCACAGGGGCTGCACTTTCCAGTCCTGCGGTTATGATCACCTTTAGAGCCTGGATTATGGGAATTCTCTGCTCTAGTCACTTATGGCAAAACACCAGGGCACTGCAAATAAATGGTGTTTTCCTGCTGACTTCAAAGAGTGAAACCTGCACCAAACACAACCCCTGATTTCAATATTTCCTCCCAGGTGAGTATAAACTCCTGCTCAGACTCCAGCACTCAGGGACAGTGCAAAGGGAGGCTCTATCTGCACTCCTACAGGGAACAAACTGAAGAGGCAGGGAAACAGCAAAGCCTCATTTCACAGTTTTCTGCTGTACTTTGAGGGAACAAAGAAAAAGAATTCCGTCTCAGAAAGGCACCTCAGTGGCATAGGAGCTACCAGGGCTGCTCCTGGCAGGCAGGGCTCAGCTGAATTATACTTTGGGAAGATTTAGTAGCTATTTAAATGATAAAGCAAAATTGACACACTTTATCTGCTTCCCTTCCCCCACCAACAGACGTTTACATAACATACTAAATATTTTACTTCATTAAAAAATCAAGTTGAAATTACTTAATGCACAAATTAGCAAAACACTCGGTCCTGATTCAGAGGATACAGGCTGCACTGGGGAAATAGCAAATTCTCCACAACAACAAAGAGCAAGGGAAAGCTGCAGAGATAATTTATGTGAATCTCCAAAGTCATTTTAATAGTATCTCTCATAAAAAATTAATCTGCAAAAGTTAGCAAGCATGACACAGAGGAGGAGAACCAGTGGACTGGATAGAAGTTGGCTGAGGGATAAAAGGGAAAGTTTGCCAGCCACAGAAAATGAGGACTCTGTTTGCATTTTAAAATTGAATCGTCTGCTTTTTCATCCCGTGCTAAAGACTTACATTACAAGCAAAAAGAAGTAGAAAGACCTCCCTGAAAGCCTACGAAGCAATACAGATTGTTACTTTAAAAAGAACAAAACCAAACCCATATACAGTAAAGCAGGAAAATAAAATCAACAAGAAGCAACATTTATGGTTACGTTCTGTCACTCCAGAAGAGAGATTTCGAGGAGGGGGCAGAAACCTGTGTAATAGAGGCCATAAAGCAGGATTTCAAATTAACTGAGAATTCAGCCAACCTTGACAACTTAAACAGAAGGTACCAAATCTGTCCCTTTCCTTCACTGGCGCTGTGCTATTCAGTTCATATGAGAATCTCGACCAATGTCAATGTCATTTTGGCATACAGGATAATAATAATTGTATTTATGATATATCCCTCCAAGGCAGCATGCGAGATCACTCAAGCAAGTTAAAATACACCATAATACATGAAAATATTAAATATATTAACATATATTTTAAACCTGTACTTACTATTTTTCACTCCAGTAGAAAATTTGCAGCTGCTGTAAAGCACTATAGCATTTTGCCCTATGCCATTTTATCGATGCAACCAAATGAACAAGCGTGCTGCTCATTAATGGAACAAGAGGAGTAGCTAAGCACATTTGGTTACCTCCCCACACTGCCGCTAATTCCTCAAGGGCCACCCTTCACCCTTGTTATTCTCTCCCTGACTCTCAGTTTGTGGGTCCCAGCTGCCTGGGATGTTGACACAGAAATAGAATCATAGAATTTCCAGAGTTGGAAGGGACCTGTAAGGATCATCAAGTCCAACTCCTGGCTCTACACAGGACCAACTGAGTCAGAGCAGATGACTGAGAGCGTTGTCCAGACGCTTCTTGAACTCAGCCAAGCGCGGTGCAGCTGACCACTTCCCTGGGGAGCCTGTTCCAGTACTCAACCACCCTCTCGGTGAAGAACCTTTTCCTGATCTCCAAATAAATATTGTGGTGCCACCAAGTGCCACACTCCAGTGAGACCAGGGACACAGAGCAGAACAAACGACAGTGCAACTGGTGCTGAATGGTTGGGGGAGCATCTGGCACAGGATACGCTTAGAGCCTGCTGTGGAGGTATCCCAGAGCCTATCAGCAGATTGCTCATCACTACCCAGGGTGGTGGCTCAGTTAGCAGCAGGGATGCCAAAGGTCCCCAATCCAGCTTTGCCTCTCACCTGGTAGAAAGGGAAATTGGAACTAGTGCCTTCAAACTGCCCTGGGCTAAGTGTGAAACCAAATTCTCTCAGTTCTCAAGTTGCCTCAACACAGACAGTACACAGAAAAGGGTCCCCCCTCCTCCTGCCATATTCTCCTTTTCTTCTACAGCACTACTGAACAAGGTGAACACTCACAAGGCAGTTCCACACAGAGCTCAGCACAAGGTCAGGGAATTACCTAAGAATCTGAATGCATCTACAGCTCAGAACCCTCCACAGATTCAGAGTCTGAGTCCACCTCAACCAGAATTAAGTCAGAACTGGGTGACTTTAAACCAAGGCACTTCCGGCTGCATATTTAAGCACTTGGGGATCTTGTGTTTCAAAACAGAAGCAGCAACAATTTTTTTTAGAAACCTCTACAGGCAATCTAGTTACTTGAGAACAGGCATTCCCATATTCTGAGATTTAGATAACTAGGACAGACCTGTTAACTTTGTGCCAATAAGTTATCCAGCACTCCGCAATCCTGGAAGCACAGGGCAGAAGTTGACCTTTCAGGGATGTCTCCTTGTGCAACTGACTCACAAACTTCCCCTCACCGTACTTCACATTGCATGAAGCTTGTTGCTACCCAACTGAGAAGGCAAGGCTGCTGCTACTACCTTACATACTGCGACTCTTCACCAGGCGTTCGCCACCCTAAGGGCAGTATGAGCAGCCAGGCTGCCATGGCACCTGGCTGGGTGGCAGAGCTTGCCACAGTATCCTCAACTGCTGTAGTCTGTACACTATCTCTCACAACTATGAACCGCCCTGGAAGATGTGAAAAATCAAGGCAATGGTCAAAACGTGGTGGCAAGTGTTCTTGTTCAAACTGTTATTTACAACGTTGACGAAGTAGCTATAGCTTTTATAAACATCAACATGAAGATGTAGATTCCCTAGGGCAATCATTTCCTCAAAAGCCTGAAGGTTATGTCTTTTCTGGAACGGTCAAAGAGTAATATATCCAGGGTATAATCCTGGATTTATAAGAATTTTGAGATAATTAAGGTCATGGCAAATTTAACACCCTCAGATTCTGGTAACTGCACATAAAGGAAATCTGTCTGGAGCTACCCTGGGCAGCACATCGGGTTTGTTAGTGTAAAGGCAGAGAAGCGTTAACAGTGAGGACAGCAGCCTCATATTTCTTAAAAAACAAAACTCTAGGTAAAGAGTAGAAAACACCATGGTCTTCTCGGTTTATAATCAGACCAGACTCCCTTTTACAGTCCAAAGCTGTAAACTAATTTATGGCCCCAGATCACTTGTACTTGCTATTATGACAAAACATAAAAAACATAAAGCCAATACAGCTGATACCTGGCTCCACAGTAAGGGCTTTTCACAACCCTAACTAAAAAGCCTTTTTCCACCCTTACTGGTAGTACCAATTACAAAATTAAAACTAGCTTCCCCCTTCTTGCTGTTGTTAACAATCACAGGCGATGGAAACAACAGGTGTTTTGTTTTTCCTGGGATTCTGAAAAATTACGGGTCCGTGAACCAAGGAGTCATCCATTTGCTCCTGTACCATAAAAATAAACCTTGGTCTACAAAAGCCAAATCTGTATCATTTGCATTGCTTCAGAGTGCAACTGGAGACATTTTTACTCTGGTCTGCAATTTGACAATCCAGTGCAGAGCAGAATAAAGCAATAGACTTGGAAAAGCTATTTATAGTGCATATGCCCCAAGGAGATATGGCTAATAACTAATTCATTTCACATCACACATTTGAATGCAATATGAAAACTTCCCAGTTTCTTATCAGCGCAGGAGAAAAGACCCCACTGTGGCTTTCTTTAAAATAATTAAGGATTCTTTACCAAAACATTTTAATCAAACTAAGTCTCCACAGCAGTCTCTTCTTTCCCTGCCTTATATCTGTTTCCTTAAGAGGTCCGTGCCTATTAAAGTTCTGATAAAAGCGTTGCACAACATAGCGGTTTCCCCAAGCTATTAAAAATGACGCTCATTTTCCTAGATAACACATTTATTTATCAAATAGCTTTCTACAAGCTGGATTAAAATCCAATATATTATTGGTCATAGCAACAGGAAGCAAATGGAACAATCTGCTAAAAATTCAGCGAGCAATGCTACTGTATTGTCTGCGTATGAGGAGGTTTGGGGTTGGTTTCTTTTTTTGTTGTAGGAAAACCAGATCTGCTAAGTATTATTCCATGGACTAGATAGCTGAATATCTTATTACAAATGATTAAGAATTAAACAACAGATAAGAAGGAAAGATAAGGATTTGTAGTCCTCAAGAGACATCAATAACCACATTGAGCTTCCCTTCTGCTGCAACTGCGGCAGAAACAAAGCAGCGAGCAGACACACCGCTCAGTGCGATGACAGCCTTCTAATTTCTCCACACCCACAATTTTTGTTTTCTTTTCCTCTTTTTCCACATGCTGACACCAGGTGTTGTAACAGCTTGACTTCAATGAGAGTGTCCTAAGAACAGTGTGGGTTCAGCAAATACTGGTGCCAAAGCTGCACCGTAAATAAACTGGTAGGGGATGCTGCAAGGAGCCCCAGCTGGTACTCCACAGGAGCTGCTCCTCTCATGGGACTCTGCTCACTCCAACAGAAATATAAGGGTCCTTGTGAACAAAAAAACCAACCCAAAAACCTCAACAAAACTCACCACCACAGACTACCCTATGGCTCAAAGATTTGGCAGACAATGACCTGCTATGTAACCTGAGCCTTCTGTTACTTTATAATTAAAAAGCAACGGGTTTTTTTAACAGGTTTTAGGCTTAAATTGTAATTAATTGCGATACGAAACAATGTGAATTAACTCCATCAATTTGTAATCCAGCGCCCCTAGGGCCCCTAGTTTTTACTGAATAGCATGACAACACCCTAATTTTACTTCTACCACAACAGAAGCAGCCTGAAAATTATTTAAAACACACATTAAACATAAAATATAACTAGATATTGCAAGCTTACACAGCCATTTATGTTATGGGCGCAGTGAAAACGCTAGGAAACAACAGGGAAGAACCCATACAGACACATCCTAATGACTTAAACATAACTGCCGTTCCATTTAGCAGTCTGGTATCAGAAGTAGTTACCTCGCACATGGAATGCTTGCTTTCAAATTTATCAGTCATAAAGTTTAACGGGCAAAACCTGGAAAAACATCTTCTAAATCCCTAATTAAATTTAACAGAAAGAACGCAGATCTCCTTCAATAGCCCTTAAGGCCCTTTAGCAGTTCTGCGCCTTCAGCAGAATATTCCGATAGCATTGGGCAGTACTGCTCAGTGACAGCTGAACATCCATTTCCAGAATCAGACCTTTTTTAGCCTGGAAAAGGATACGCTACTCCGTGTGTGTGTGCATTGATTTTACTTAGTAAATGGAGAGGAGTCGATCTGAGATTTGCTCATTTGTAGGTTGAAGGAGGGTTTCTGGGTTGATTTTTTTGTTCTGTTTTCACTTTTGCTGCTTGTTCATTTTATTTACTGTATCACATGTTTATCAACCATGTGCTTTAGTCTAAATCATTGTATTAATCAGAAAATACATATATCAAGCTTGGCTGAGTTCAAGCAGCGTCTGGACAACGCTCTCAGTCACCTGCTCTGATTGGGCTGGTCCTGTGTGGGGCTAGGAGTTGGACTCAGTGATCCTTATGGATCCTTCCAACTCAGGAGGTTCTATGATTCTATGTCCCCACTGCAGAGCAATTGAGGAACAATATATTAATGACTAAGATTATTAAGGCAAGCTATCTAAATCATAATGGCAAGATAGCGAAGTTGCAAAGTGCAGTTATAAGAGGGCTTTACAATAACTACTAAATAAAATTGCTTCAGCTGCTCGCTTTTTCAGATTTTAGTCTGAGCTGGAATATGTCCAGACTACATGCTACACAAGAACACTGACACGGACAGACTCTACACAACCTCTGAAGTCAGAAATCAGCTTAGCTGTTCAGATTTCTAAATACATTAAGGGTACAACATCAGCTATTGAATGTGAGTGTCACTTTCCAATTTTTGGTCACACAGTATTTAAAACTTTGAAGAGCGAATGTGCTACCTAGTCATTATAGTAACTCTTCTGAGGAGAAAATTCTTCTCTGAAAGGGTGGTCGGGCATTGGAACGGGTTGCCCAGGGAGGTGGTGGAGTCACCATCCCTGAGGGTGTTTAAGGAAAGGTTAGATATGGTACTTAGGGACATGGTTTAGTGGGTAATAGGTGGTGGGGGGATGGTTGGACTAGATGATCCTTGAGGTCACTTCCAACCTTAATGATTCTATTCTATTCTATTCTATTCTATTCTTCAATCATGACTTCTCCCATCTGCTAAGTGGCAGATGACTTTTTTTTAAGCTAATATTTAAACTAATCTTCATTAATTGCTGCCCCAAAGTAAACTCGCTAATGGGTTCATTACACAAGTAGGTGAAGAAATAAAAATACTAAAATTAAATAATTGATACTAGTATTGGATGTAAGTTTTTCTGTGTTTTCATCAAAGGTCAGAATTACCCAAGGAAATTCCAAGTATTTCACTTTTAACTTTTATAACAAAGGAACAGTGCATAAGGAAGTTGCCAAATTGTAAGTTCATTGGTTATTAAGCTTGTACATTTTAATAGCAAAAACCATAGCACTGCATGATCAAAGACACATGACGGCACATCAGGTTTTTGGGATCTTTGATTACACAGTATGAGACTGCTTACGTTAGCATCATCTTGATAACACAGAACAGTGAAAATATCTTTCAAAGGAGCAAGAAGAGAAGGCTGAGAAGTCATCTCCTCCTGAAGCGTATTTATAACCACTGCCCTCCAAGGGAACACGGTTACCGATCATCCTGTCTGCCGATGATGTACCAATACAGGATCCTGATGTGTCAGTACATCAGCTTGTCAGAAGCCACTAGAGCAGCATTAAATAGCAGCGCAGGCAGCAAGTGTTCAATGACGTTACAGTGCTGAGCATACATAAAAGTTCCTATCAGTATGCTGCTGCTGAAGAACCGTGACTTTAGCTGCTAACCACGTTTGTTCTGTTTTCAGATGGGAATGCAGGGAGGTAAAATGAACCACTACAAAAGCAAACACCGTGCAACACTATTACATTCACTCCTCGCATGGAACAGGGCAGAATAACAACAGTCCTGTCGGTGTGAAGAACTGAAACCTCATTTGGAAACTCTCCACTGAGTCAAATTCATGCTCTTGCCATGAATTTCAATGAGATTTAAAGATCTGCTTATTCCTGGTTTTCTGCCTTATCTCCCATCATGTTTCCCACTCTGCACCATTTCATCAATGCAGCAAATCCATCAGGTCCATTTGCTGCAGAGACCTCCGACTATAATGGATCACATCTACCTTCAGTATTAAGTCCATGACTCTATTAATAAACAGCTTTATCTCCACAGAATCCCATTTAACAGTTGAAAATCCAAATTACCTTTCCCTCCTTACGTTTTAAGGTCTCTCTGTCTTAGTGTGTGTTTATTACGTTAACACAATCAGTCCTCTCCAAAAAAGACTTACAGATTTCTTCCACTGAACTCTTCAAATCTGCATCTTCTCCTCTCTGCCTCTGATGACACTCATCCTCAGCCCTTTGGCCTGCACAGCTGGAGCTAATGAGATGATCTGTATATCGTCATGCTCTAACTCAAGCTAGTATCTAGCTGGAGCACCTTGAGTTTTATTAAAAACCTTTAGTTACATATGAAGATCTTTCAAATAAAAGGAACACTTTTGGGTCAAGCTCTCAAAAAAAATGATAGAAGAAACTTGTTTGCCGTTACTATTTTTCAAGATATCTTTCTATACATTTAATTACTTTATTAACTACTAAGCTAAGGTAAAAATTAGTTTGTGATTATACAGCTCAATACAGAAGCAGTGGACAAAAAACATTCACCAATTTGCAACTTTTCCTAACTTTTGGGTACTTGACTTCATCTAACATGTTTTTCATTTAACATTAAAAATGTCCCTGGGCCTCAGCTATTTCTAAATTCTGTAACTAGTGACTATTAAATCCCTTTCATTTATTAGCTGGATTTTAAAACAATTTTCAGCTTTTTACTACTGTTCTAGTACTATCTATACTAACAGAAATCTGTCATCCCACAACAGCCCCAGGCTTGTTGCAATGTGTGGTTAAGGAATAGAATAGAATAGAGTAGAATCATTAAGGTTGGAAGTGACCTCAAGGATCATCTAGTCCAACCATCCCCCCACCACCTATTACCCACTAAACCACGTCCCTAAGTACCACATCTAACCTTTCCTTAAACACCCTCAGGGATGGTGACTCCACCACCTCCCTGGGCAAGGAGAGCCTGAGCCATCCTTTATCAGGGCCTGGAGGAGAGCCTGTCCACATCCGGCACTTCCAGCAGGCATTAAACTCCAGCACCTTACACCAAAGCCTATGGTTAGCTTCAGTTTCCTTTGCCAGCTCCCAGATATTTCCAGTGTGGTGTCTACTGCTTCTCTCGCAGTAGAAGGAACCTCTCTCTAGGCCTTTTCTGTTCAGAAATTATTTTGTTGGCAGTCAGAACGTTCCTAAGTATTGTAAAGAGAGGAGCAGGATACTTTATAACCTAAAACCACCATTACATAACATCAGAATGTCCTAGAACAGAGCAAATGAATTTACCTCACCCAAGTGCTTTGACCTGCCAAATGCTGAACACATACAACGGATACAAAGACTGATCGCAAAACACTGGCAGTGGACAAGGATTGTTTGCATTTGACACAGAGCGCTACAGGCCAGCTGAATGTCATCACAGCTACTATCACAACCCAGCAAACACAGACGTACTCATCCTCCTGTTCCACTTAATGATACACACAGAAAATTACCAATTATCTGTGTGCCAAAGGTGGGACCTTGCTGTCAATTGAAAAGATAGACATATTCTTCAATTATTTGCTGTATTATACTAATTAAGCAGGAGAATTATGGGAACCTTTCACTAACCTCTCAGCAAGCACATATATTTTAAAAGAATTGTATTCAAAAGGAGAACCATCTGCAGACCAGCTCTGCAAGGCTGAACACCAGTGGCACTCATTCTTTAAATCTAACAGTCTTTTGCCAGACAACAGAATATAGGTTTTATGTAGGAACAACAAAGCCATATGCAACTCACAAATTGTGCATGACCTACAGACCTTTATTGTGGTCAGCTGATGGCTGAGGCTATGGTTGGCATAGGATCTCCTTTAGCAAGATCTGGCTTTCACAAGGGGCCAAATGTGCCAGCCAACCTGAGCTTGCAACCATCCACTCCAGACCTCAGATACCCTCCCGAGTACTTTGTGCACTAGGGAGATGCCGCTGGAAGGTTTTGTATCTGGGCACAAAACCAAAATAAGGATAAAGCTCAACATCTGAAGGTGGAGGCAGTGAACAGCCGCAGCCCAACATGCAGCATGAAGGAACCAAGACAACATATGCAGGAAGCATTCCTCTCCATCTTTGGCCAAAAGAAAAGACAGCTCTGAAGTCTTCCAACTCAATATCTAAACCATGTAGAAATCAAAATTTTAATAGCTTCTGTGCAATTGGATTACTATTCAATCAATATCATGCTCAAATAAGACAATTTTTTAAAAATGCTTAATCAGCGTTAATTTTAAGATGTCATGTATGATCCAAGCAGGGTAATAGAGTCTATTGGATACCAAAGTCTCTTAAAATGTGAACCATCACCACCACTCTAAAACCATTTTGGAACTGGTAATGTTCTGTGTTATCCCCCCTATAGTTCAGAAGAGACACAGGTAGGAGACAGAAGATTTTCCCATCTAAAACAAAAGCAAAGAGGAGTTCTGACCTCAGAAAGCAGGCCAGTTGGCACTGAGATTGCTTGCTCATTCCAACAGCTAGCTGAGATACCAAAGCAGATATAAAGAAACCTAATTATTAACTATGATTTAGAATAGTACTTTATTGATCTATTTTTTTTCTTTTGATGATACAGCTGTTATTTTATAATCAAAATCTATGCTTTGTGAGAACATTGGCTGTTTTCATTTTATGACTGCTGAGCATACAAAGTAAATGGAAAACATAAGTCGAAAAGGAAGTGCAGCTTTGTTTTAGGTTTTCTTTTTTCTTAGTTTCTAAGTTTCCCACCAAGCTGCAGACTTGTAAGGAGCTGGCAACATCAAATGCCAGAGCCAGGCCAGAAGTCTCTTTCAATTAATTTTTTGGGGGAGTACTGATGAAAAGATAGTCCACAACAATGGGGACAAACCATACTGTCACAACTACCCAAAAAGCAACAAAATCAAGAGTCAAATGAGATCAAAAATGGTTAGTATACATGACTGTACCTTGGTCTATCATTTGGAAGATATAATTTATCAGTGCAAGCAGTGCAGCTTGTCTACTATATTTAGGGCTAAACCCAGATGGATTCAGTCAAGGAAATCTGAGGATTCTAGATGCCACCAGAGTCGCCTTGTGCACAAGCTTCCTTATAGCCTTCCCTAAAAAACAAAGAAATTCAAGACAAAAAAAATGGTGAAAACTTTCCTCTTCTAAGGATAATTTTTAAAGCAGGAACAAAACTGTTGACTCTGTAAGCAAGCAAGCACCTTGTTCTCCCAATCACTTTCATTAGCAGAAAAATACTTCCTCAGTGGACATTCCCAGACTTACAAGAGTGTAAGTCCCAAGCTGCAGCCCAGATCTTTCTAGCTCTTATATTCACTTCCATCAGCCTAATCAGCTGAGACTCAAGAGAGCTTCCTCTCTCACGCTCCTAACCCCAAAGTAGGTACTATTTTTAGAATTACTAGGGAGGTGTTGATAGTTCAGTCCTGATCTACGCTGCTGAAACAATTCAGTACCTTGAAAATTCCTTAGTGTGAAACCCATTGTACATCTGTTGAAGGGATTCAACTCAGATTTATCAGTTTAGCCTCCATCAAGAACAGTTCAACAACAGAATGCTTGTTGAAGCAGAGTATTAAGAAGCGTTAACTGCTTCAGTCACTAAAATTTAAAATGGACCCCAGAAAATCAGTCTAGAGGATCTAGAGAACAGGTGCTCTGGCCCTTTTAAGGGGAGTATCTTCCTCACGAAAAACAAAAAAGTGATAAGGAAAAAAAAATAATCACACAAGCATACAATAAAATGCTCTATTTCAGAGAAATAAACTGTATTTCTGTCATCAGAAGATAAGAAGAGGAAGTTAAAGAATCCATTTTATGTAATTATTGGTATTCAAAGCAGAGCAGTCCAAACTATCAACCCCTCATCCCATGTCTGTATAGCATCAAAGAGAAAAACCATCCATGGATCCATGTGGAAATATATCTTTGTATCTTTCCCTTTTCTTCAAAAGCCTTTCTTTTCTAGAAGATACATTGGAAAGCAAATACATACAAGTACTGAATAGGAAAAAAAAAATCTATTATACATGCCAGGAGGATTTCAATGTTTATTTACCCATGCTTATATTCAAATTTGTAGACCTTTGAAATTCAGAAAGATGAAGTGCTGTATTAAAGCAGTACTTTTTATGAAGGCATTTGTCATCACGTGAATCTGGTTCAGACAGCAGCAATCCATTCAAGCTAGTTACTCAGGTGTGTATTTGCATGCATCCTACTCATGAGAATTTTCTTTCTACTTGTATTTGCACCATTAAAAGCAGTATTTTTAATAAATGGTGAACCTGAGTCAAGCCCACAGTTTTTCTTGAAAATGAAACAAGTCCTCTAGGTATGTGGACCATCATATCTCTATGGTAATTTCCAAAAGCAGTGGAGCTGCGATACTTACACCAGCCGTGCTGCATATCACTACTTGCAAAGATTCAGGACAAGCAGTGAAGAACTATCAGTATATGTACACAAGTGAACGGTAAATAAAGTGACACGTAGCAAGCCAGGTCTTTGAACAACAGATCAGTGCACAGAGTATTTTTTACGTAACCAAATTAAAATACACTTCCCATCTCTTACATTGCACTTTCCTTAAAAAGGCAGAGCTCCTAAATGAAATCCCATCCCTTATGACTTGCTTTACAAGATAAGTGGCAAGTAGACACGAGCAATTATTAGTCAAGGGCAATTTCTAAGTGAAGTCATATAGGAATACACATGTACTTTAGGTGTAACCCCAAAACCTACTAAAATTAATACCGTGTATAGATGTTCTTGCAATAGTATTAAAATGCAAGGGCCACTGAAGAAAATACTTTGAGCTTGAATATTCTTGTCCATTTTCTGTCTTAAGCATTTTAGATGCTCAACACTTTCAGAATTATATGATCAATGACTGTGGTGCTTGAATGTAGAATAAATTAATTTATCTCTAGATCATCTCTGCCACCACTGGAAGACCTCATTCAAGCATTTATTTGCAGCACACAAATATACAAGAACTCTGGCAAGTTGTATTTCTGTCATTTCACTAGGAGTCATGTGTTGAGGTTTTCACTTTTACATTTCAAACCATCATTCCTCAATAAATTGACTACATCCCCGTCACCAAGTGAAAACCCAGATCAAAGACATTAATTGTCAGCTAAATACTGGCTACGTGCTTATGAGCATTGCAACTTCATAATCACTTTCAGGGTGATTGCTCCAGTATTTTTAATATCCACAATGGTTAAAAGTTAGCATTACTTTTCACAAGTGCCCTCTATACATTTCAAAAGCAAACCACCAAAAAGCTATGTCCAACAAGAACAACTCTTATTCTTTGCTCTCCCTTGTATATTTACAAATTTACTTCTAAATGAAGATAAGTACTAATATAAAATAACCCACACTGATTACAGTGCAAAACTATCTGCCATACTCTAATGACTATAATGCCATAATGGCTGCTAGTCATTTGTACGTATCTTGTAATTTAATATATAGCTCTTAAAAATAAGTCAAAAACACTGGTAAACAATAAAAAGTTCATCTGAAAATATCAGAAGACAAAACATCAGTGAACCATGCCATTAAAATCGCGTTTGTATAAAGACAACGTGCTTAAAAACTCTTATCTCCTGGGTGTGTTTTTTATGTTCTCAGACATCCAGTGGCAACTAACAAACAGGAAACACCAGAGACATCAAATTTGGCCACCCAAAATCATAAACTCTAAAAAAATCTCTTGCTCTATTCAGTTTTTTCTAGGGTTTTCATTTCACTGAAAAACGTGGGAGTTTGTCCCATGAGTATGTGTTTAAAGCACAGATTTGACATAAATAAAAATTAGTAATTGACCTAAAAAGACTTTAGCCTCTTTAGCTAAACAGTCAATGGGGAGCTCTCCACGTTCCACTTATTATGATGTAGTAATCCCAGTGTAACAAATTAAGACTCACTACTTACTATAAATAAGGAAGAATTTTACTCTTCCTTATAGTTCGCTGTGACAAGTCATTTTTGATCTGGGGTTTTCAGGTTTGGGGGTTTTTTTGGTGTTTTGTTTTTGTGGGGTGGGTTTTTTTTTGTTTGTTTGTTTGGTTTGGTTTTTGGGGGGGTGAGTGTCAGTACTATTTCAGAAGGTGGATTTTTCAATCTGTTTTATGAGCTGATGCACATCTTCCTCTTGCTGTCTTGCAAAGCCATGTACCACATGCTTAGAAACCCGTATTTCCTGAACATCACTGCTGACTGCTTTACTATTCTGGTGGCATGTACACAGCCTGCTGAGGTTTATCTGGATGTCCAGTGACCCCAAGGAATTCAAACACTGAAATGGTGCTATCACAGAGATAGAAAAGTTCATGCTAGCCACCAGGATCATTTAAAGCCTCTCCAAGATTCAACTTCATCATTCAGTTACTATTCTTAGTCAAAGCCCTGATAACTAGGAGGTGGTTTTGTTCATACTCAGAGATACCAGTGCTTGCTGCCAGCATTTTAGCCCTCAGTGGGACATTATTACCTGCATACAGAAAAAGAAGGGCTACTACATAAGGTTCTGGGAAAGAAAACAAAAGCTCTCATGACACTTCTGGGAGTAATAAGCAACGGCTTCCTCAGTAGATCCTGCTATCCACTGGGAAAGGATTGTGCCACCCTATAGCACAGAGCACACAGACAAAACACATTCCTAATTTACTTTTTTTGTCCAGTTATTTCCACATTCAAATATGTGGTTTCACATAATTATTGTTATCAATTGTACTGCTTAGATTTTGATGGCCTTTTAGTACGTAGCACTATCTTTTACAAGTGTGATTTCTAAATTGAAATGTAAAAGTTTTATTTGTGGAATAGCCATGACTTCTGAAAGAAGTTGTTTCGTATAGAATAGAATAGAATAGAATAGAATAGAATAGAATAGAATAGAATAGAATAGAATAGAATCATTAAGGTTGGAAGAAGCAGCAGTATCTTTTATTTGTCCTTTGGACAGTTCGTCTATATCAGAATGTACCTCTCTCTAAATGTCTGTCTTTTATCTTTCAATCACTGCAGCTACATATTGGCACCGTTATGATTTTAAAGTCCTTCTACATTACCTAGCAGTCTTCAAGAATTTTTTGATTAGCCAAGGAGCAATACTAAAATTGAGAAGACAAGTGGCAAAGCCTGGTAATCTTCACTAGCAAACAATATCCTGCCAGCGGATTATAACCAACCAAACAAACAAACAAAAACAAAAATGGCCACATATCTGATAATATTTTAGCTGGCTACTGATGCTTTTAGGGCAATAAAACAACATAAAGAAAGTAGACCAGTGATTCAGTTTTTATTATCATCCGGAAAAAGGACTACTGCTATTACCACCATTATTAGCATTTGGTTGCACATCAGAATATATGCCATAAACACAGACTGTGATAAATATTTTCTTGAAACTTAAACTCTGCTGTTCTCCCAACCTCTGCAGATTTTCAGGCCAACAATAGCTGCTCTTCTGATTAGAGCTCCAGCCTGTGTGACCGATTTCTTATTCGGGGCTGAACCATCACAAAAGCAAGCCATTGCTTTAAGGAAAAAAAAAAAAGCAGAATACCATAGCAACTGGCTCGCAGCCCTGCTGAAGTGCAGGAAGGGTATTTTGCTTGAACAAGAGCTACAAGTGAAAACACACACCAGGCCAAAAGCAGATCCGGTGTAATATCAACAACACAACACAACCACAGAAGTTGCTTAAGCCCTCCCCAATCTCTCCCCCATAATACCTTCTGGGCAGCAGCAAATCTTCAGGGTCTTACTAAAACACAGTATAGGGAACAAGTTAAAACGTGTGCTACGGTATTGATTCTGCATATAGATCTAGACACTGCAGACTCTTTGACAAAACAAACAGAATTAAATTTTCAAAAGTCAAGATATGGAAGCGGAACAATAATAGAGTTTGATCTTTAGTTTTAATTAATAATTGTATTACTACGTAATTAAAAGGATTAAAGTTTCTAAAGAAGCATCTCCAAATATACTTCATTCTGCATTGTCCAAGTCAGTGGCTTCTTTTAGGAACACATACAAGTAGTCAAGATCTTGGTAATTAATCAATGACAATACCCTCTAAGAATTGCATCAGGTCTATCAGGAATACACTGGAAGCAGCATATTGCTCTGGAATAACAGTAAGAGTCTGAGATCCACCGCTGGCCAAAGCTGAGCCCCTCAGCAACACCGGTGGCACCTCTGTGATAACATGTTTAAGAAAGGGTAGAAAAGCTGCACAACAGCATCTGGGAGACAGAAGTGAGAAAACATGAAAGAAACAGCCCTGCAGACACAAAGGTTGGTGAAGCCTTCTTTCTCAGGCGGAGGAGGTGCTCCAGGCACCAGAGCACAGATTCCCTGCAGGGAATCCTCCCATGAAGACGACCATGGTGAAGCATGTTGTCCTCCTGCAGCCCATGAAGACCACAATGGAGCAGATAACCACCTGCAGCACACTGAGGACTCCACAGCAGAGAAGGAGGAAATGCCCTGAAGGAAACTGCAGCCCACAGAAAGCCCACACTCCAGCAGGCTCCTGGCAGGAGCTGTGGCCCATGGAGAGGAGCCCACACAGGAGCAGGTTTCCTGGCAAGAACTGTGGCTTGCGGGGGACTTGCACTGGAGCAGCATGTTCCTGATGGACTGTACACCATGGAAAGAATACATACTGGAGCAGCTCTTGAAGAACTGCAGCCCATGAGAAGGACCCATGGAAAAGTTCTTGGAGGACTCTGTCCCCTGAGTGGGACCCCATGCTGGAGAAGAAGACAACCATGAGGAGAAGGAGCAGCAGAGACAGTATGTCACGGGCTGACTGTAACCCTCATTTCCCATCGCCTGCAGTGCTTAGGGGTGACAGAAAAGTCAGGAAGGAAGGAGTGAAGTTGAGTCTGGGAATAAAGGGGGTAAAGGGGAAGGGGGGTGTAGTTTGTTTTTGTCATTAATCTACTATATTTTTAATAAAAAATAAATTAATCTTTCTGAAGTCAAGCCTGTTTTGCCTGTGACAGTAATTGATGAGTGATGTCCCTCTGCTTATCCTTTTACCTTTATTTCTCCCCCTGCTCTGCTGACAAGGGGGAGTGAGAGCAGCTTGCTGGGCACCTGGCAGCCTGCCATGGTCACCTCGCCCCTTGAGGAAAGCAGAAATCTCTCCTAGGCAACTGAAGCCATGAAGTCTTTGCTTTGAAGAAGATGTGCCCATCTGTTCTAGGTCAGCTGTAATAGGTTTTCAGTGCATTGCACAGTGAAGAATTACAGTCCTGTCTCTTCTGCACCATGTTCGGGTGGCTTGTACTCTGGAGACTCTATTCAACTGCATAATAAGGACCTTCACTGAGTTTGGCTTTATAGTCAGGAGAAAAGCCAGCTCTGTTCTTCATTGTGCGTTATTTAAGAGGTATTCAAAACCTGCTATAAAGTAACATCAAGTCAAGACGATCAGGTTAAACTGCTTTCTATGTTAGGGCACATTTTTAAACCAAAGAAACCTGAGTTAAGTATGTAACTCCACAGTATCATATTAATTTATTTGATCTCTCTCATCATTCCTGAGCTTTTACTGGCATTAAGGAGTGCCACCCACACCTATGAAAATCCAAACACTTTTTTTGCAGTTAAAATGAGGGAAAGAGCCTTACTTTGGGTTCCTGAATCTGGAAATAGTGGCCTGATTTTCTATTAATGAAATAATGAACTATGAGGTAAGATTTTCTCAATTTTTTTTAAATATATATATTTTATTTTAATCTGACAAGAAATGGCCACAACATTCTTAAGGTCTTTTGACCCTCAGACTCATGCAGTCTCACAGGGAGTTTATGGTCCCAGGAAACTCTTCCCTCAGACCTTGAATTAACAAAACATGCACTATTTTCTGATGATGGTTTCATCGCACTGGTAATTTGTTTGACATGTTCTACTGATGTTGCTGAAAATGGTCACATTTCTGTTTTGCCTTAGGTCTCCAATATATCATAATTCAGACATCAAATCAGCCTAATTTGTAGCCATACTTTTGTGCTCAGTATGTACATATCTCAAAGTACAAAGCATAGGGTGTATACAGACTTTGTTATACACCACTGAGAACATGTACCCATCTTGGAAAGTATCCATGTCCTTTATCTTCCAAAAGATATTTGCTTTATTAAAAAGTCACATTTTTATTTAAATCACATTATATGAAACCGCAAATTTCCCCAGTTTGGCTCCATAAACAGGATATACTTGTCATTTTCATATCTCCAGTAGAAGCAAGACAAAGAGAATCCAAGAAAGTTAGCAAAGTTACATTCAAAGTTTTAGTTGTCCTCGATTTTAAAACACAGGAGTTTCCAACACTTCCCTTACTCACCAGACAGGAATGCTTGACGGGCTGATCATAACAGAGCGCCAGCTCGTGCCCATTCCTCATACTTTCAGAGTGGGAATTTTTGTTCTGTTTATTTTGATATATCTTTGGTTTGTTCGTAAAGGATGAAGCAAGGGAATTTTTTCACTTGAGCTGCTATCCAGCAATTCACACTGAGAGAACATTGCCTTTTTTCTGAAAAATGTGAAATGGTACTCTGTGGTCAGCATTACTTACGCAAGCACACTTGGTCTAGAAAAGCACCATTCCTTTATGTACTTTGGAGATAGCAACATGCTGCTGTAAATACGGTCCTATCACATACATGATCAGATTTTGTTCTCATATCAGTAATTCTGTTCAACTTATGTATTGACAATTTACTCCATTTGCCAAAAATAGGAGAATTGCTCTGATGAGCCTAAGATCTTAATTCAGAATCCAAAAAGAAAGAGAGAAGGACAAGCCAAAAATACGGTTACTGATTCTGCCTACTTAAACACACACACTCAGTCTTGCCTATATAAATTAGAAAAATGTAGATCAAGGACAGTAACTTATTATAGCAACAAAGGTCAGACTCAAGGAGGCCTGGGATACAAAACTGTCTTTTGACCTCAGCTCTGAAAGAATTTTTCCATGCTCAAAGTGGCATGAAAGAAATGACAAAGATGCAGTACTGTAGCAGAGATTCAGCGACTGAAGGACACAATGGTAAGGCAAGAAACCTAGTGCTCAGATAGACAGGTTATGAAATGAAAAAGTAACCTAATCAGTAACAGTCATAACGATGGCTCCAGGTGTTTCAAAAACTTTGGGAGAGGGCAACACAAATGCTCAGAAGGAGAATGCTGCTACTCTGTTATATTTCATTCACCTAGCAGAAAGGCACTACTTGAGCATAAATACTTATACTGTTCTTGTCATAAAATTTAATACAACAAAATAATTATTGCCTGGACAGTTTTATCAGGAATTTTAAAAGTAACTTGAACCATCAGGAGTTTTTGTCTTTAAAAAAAAAAAGTAAACTGTTTAAGGATACATATCTGCATGTTAGTCCAACTGACGGATGTCTGGAAGCAACTCATTAATGAGAAGGAAACTCAGCAGTAAGAGAGCAGAAACTGCACACAGTACTGCTGATACAGATAGGGCCCACAAAAATTATTACAGAAGTACTAAACACAAAAGGGGGTATCTTAGCACCAGCACAGTATGTTCAGACAACAAACAACCCGCCTGGTTACAATCCAGTCACAGGAAAACATCTAAACCATCAAACATACGTGCAATACACCAAGTCTTTGTTATCACAATGTTCTAACGTAGAACTCTTTCTTTCTCGGAATATTTAGACTTCTGAGTTAAAAAAGGGAGTTGACCTAAGCAGTTCAAGGTGTTCTGCAAACTAGATACAGGTGTTTGATTAGTTACTCTCAGAAGCAGCTGTGTTACATGAGGAATTTAAAACAGATGGATCTACCCAAAAACTCTGTCTAAGGTACTCTATTATACACAAAGAACAACATCCCTGTACAAGGGTGTAATATTGCCTTCGAGAGCTGCTCACCCCGTTATGAAGATGACAGACCACAGCAATGAAGGTAGCTCATTTGCCCAAGCATACCTGTAGGATTAGTAGCTAAGTAAAATCAGCAGCTCTTTATTTTAGGTCAATGAAAAGTCTCCATCTACATGTGGGTCACTAGTATAGAAGACAGTCAGTACCATTTCGTGCCATTTTCTGCAGTCCAGTTAAAGGATACAAATCAAACAGTGTGTGCAATACAGCTACTCAGCAGATGAGAGACAGAAAACAAAGAAACAAAGAAAGAGATAAAAGGGTACATGCCTTTACTTTTATTGTAATTAGTGTTCACATCATCCTTGGGACATCTCGGACTCTAAATAACAGCATTTAGAACATGCAGTGTCTACATGTGCCACTTCCTCTAGGAGACAGTTGTTTAAAAAAAAATTTTATTCACTGCTTGTAAAATGACATAATACAATCAATGAACTGCAGACATCTTTATCTTATTTGCTTTTTGTGGCTTCTGAGGTCCATTGTCGCAAGGGCTTCCTGTAAACAGCCATCTGGGATGAAAACAAAAATAAGTCATAGGCATCCTTACCTCCAAGTCCATCTCCAGAATCAACTTCATAGATGCTCTCCCCTTCCATGTTGTCCTGAGGGCACAGCAGAAAGCAAGATCTTCCTCAAGGAAGCCGAATCCACCCACTCTGCAGCAAGCAGGTAATACCTTTCAAAGAAAAACATAAAAACAAAGCCATTGATCCCCTTCTGCTATACACCAGAGAGGTCATTTAATCCTTTAAGCCCGAGCTTTTCAAAACTGTGTGTCAGTTCCACATCCAATATCTCAGTTTTTTCAGTTGGTACCCAAGCTCCTTTTTACTTCTTAATTCAACTGCCATTTACAGTACTAACTCTCCACCCCATACAAAGAGTTTGCATCAACCCAAATTCCAGGCTATATTGAGGGTGGAAGCCTCAGCACAGAGCCATGCTTATTCATATGGCCTGACAGGACTAGGAATGGGCAATATGGAGTAATACACTACCCATCTACAGGATTAGCTCTTCTCTGGCACACCGTGGGTACTGTGAAACCAAATTTACATTCAGGTTGCAAACAGCAACACAGATCATGTGGGTTTGCTTTCTCAACAGTACTCTTAGGGTCACTTTAAGTAGAGAGAGCATCTCAGTTTAGCAGTGGACTTGATTTGCAGACAAGTTTAAAGAAGAAAAGTGTAAAGATGGGTGTGGATAAAAGAACAACCCTACCTCTTGGCTTATTTAAGAGAAAGACAATAAGGGAGTAAAAATCTCTTTTCCCTAAACTGAGCCTGAATAGCTATTTGTCCTTCTATCATGCTGCTCCGGTGTAACTAGTTTTTCACCACCTTCTCTCTTTTTGAATAAAAGAGAAATAACTCTCAATGAAATAAAAAAAAGTACTAATGAGTCAGGAAACATCCACGCATCAGTGCTTTGAGAGGCAAAAAAAGACAAAAAGCAATCAGAACAGCATGGAGTTACTAGAGCAGTTTTGCAGCAAGTCGAGAACTGTCATATATCAGATTCTTACGATCCAGACAGCAAAGCAAGGATGAGCTTCACCACTCATCCCCCTGTGTAAACTGGCAATTTGATTATTTCTAAAATAAAGGGAAACAGAAACAAAAAGCCATCAAAAAAAGAGCCTAGAGGCTTCTGTCACAAATGAACTCAGACAGGCCAAAAACATAAAACGCAGTAAGAGAAGCGTGATCAAGTACATGAATGATATGACACACAAAACATAGTTCAGGTACCGTTAGTAAGTTAGAGCAAGTCATGGAGCAATGTATTGGTTGTCTCCTTGCCAGTTTCAAATGAGAAAATAACAATTACATTTTATTTGCAAGTCTGCGGCCTTCTCTTTTGCTCTTCCATATCATCAGGATTGCCTTCAAATTGTCCCACGCCAATGCATTTTATTGAGAGGGTGCAAAAGGGAAAAAGTTCTGTATTAACATGAACTGCCCTGTACGTTTTGTTCAACTCCCTTCTTCAACTTTCTACCAACAAGAAAGCAAAAAATATTATAAACAAATCTGTATTCCAACACCAAATGAATAAAATCAATAGTTCAAGTACTACATCATTTTGTTGATAAAAAGAAGGGCATACCTAGAAGCTTCACACCAGATGACCTCTCTTCCTTCAACTTCTTCAAGCATCTCTCTCAGCATCTGCATGTTTTTGTCGATTTTCCGCTGGTTGAGCCAGTGTAGGGGTATGCCATGTAACAAAGCATGCATGGCACTGCAAAACACCGAGCAGACTTCCCACAGAGTGAAAACTGTAGTGCAGCCATCTTACGCTGCTGATGCCTCTTCTTAAACTCACATCAGTGATTCAAGGTGCTCTTCTAAATCAGCATTCATGTTTTTCAGAAGGTATGCTACTGCAATTTGCAAAAGACTGAAGACTGAGAAAGGACCCATGATAATGCTGATTTGTAGCAATGAAGCAGCCGTTGCAAAAAAATTTAGTTTGGTAAAAAAAAAAAAATCCATACTTTTTATTTTAAAAATATGAAAATACTTACCAAGTAAATAACTGTAACACAGCAGTTATAGTATCAAGCTCTGCCTGCACATTCACACCTGAAATATGTATGTTCCAAAGGCTGAGTTAGGACACTCACAAGAGCATTAACAACTGTAGTTCTTGTTTATAAAAGCAAATGCCATCAAGCAATGAATATTGGATTTCCAAGGTCAAAAAAGCTCTACTGTAGATTTAGTACTATTTTTACTGGACAAATGGGTCAGATGAGCACGTAACCATAACATGAGAAAGTCAACTACAGCCTTTCAAATGGAAGGACTTTTCTTGCCAGTTTCCCTTTGGAAAGGTCGTCGTATATTCTCATTGCCAACCCTGGGCTTTGGGATGATTGCTGCAGCCTTTCTGCATGGCAATACAGAAACTGCGCTTGTATAAAGTAACTGCTGACCAAAGGACATTGTGCAGTGCTAAAAAACAAACATGGTGTTTTCACTCAGGCTTTATGCCTACATATCTGGAGAAAAAACAACCTGTGTCCAGCATAAATACCTACTTCATGTCTACTTGGACACAAGTGTTACACAGCTTAAGGCTTTCTTCCATTCGTACACAAAAATGTGTGTCCTTATGAAAAATCCATACAGTATCTCATTTTGCCTTACAGTAATGAATCAAATGAAGCCTGCGTGCCTTTATCAAAACCTCTACGTTGAAAAAGTAGTCTAGTTCAAGGCGTTCAATATATGAGGGTTGATTATTAAAATTAGATACCAGAATTGTGAAATACTAGCATTTCAATGCAAGGTTACTGAGAAATTAAGTGAGATCAAAAGCTTTATTGCCTAGTTAGAAAATTAGTAGTAGTATGGAAAACTGAGATTAAAAGAAGAGAAACAGAGGAAAACTTGGTTTTAAGTAATTTTTTATTTTACATATATACCTTCTGAAACAAATCAACTGTTCTTTGTTACACACTTGCCATCTCATCCCACTTGGCATCCGTACAAATGTTGCTTTTAATAGCATTCACTCAGAGTTGAACCTTTTTTTTTTTTTTAAGGAGGGACTGGTGACAGATGCAAAACCCCCTGTCGTTCTGTTCCCTGGCTATGAAAACTTGCTGGTTAAAATTTGAAAGCAAAACAATGCAGCAGTACTGAAAACTAGAGCTGCTCAAATGTAATCACAGCAATGGGGTAAGTGCAGAGGTGGAATGCTTAGTGCAGAACTGCCTCAGCTTGGCTGTGCTGGCTGTGATTTACCTCTTCTGCTACAGACAGAAAAAACTGAAACATTTCAAGTCAGCCTTACCACAAAGGAAGAATTCCACAGCAGAGAAGCAGTACAGAACGAGGTATGACTAAAGCTGTTTTAAAACAGATAGGATGCAGTAATGAGTCTGATACTTTTTAAATTATAGAGCTTTCAAAACCTACAGTACCAGGACTCCTTTGGTCACACAATTTCATTCTTTAGGCAGCCTTTGCTTCATGCTCATCCAAACCCTTCCCTTTGCTAATACCATATAGTAGGTCTCACTTTCTACCATCACACCAGAAAGTAAAGCCACCTGGGACCAAATCATCATTTGGTGCTGGCATCTGGTACCTGATGAAATGTTATCATGAGAAAAACCACAACACAACTAATATGTTTTATGAAAACTTGCAATCTGAAGTCTCTGCCAGTTATTCGGGAAGTTGTTTCTGGTGCGGAGGGAACAGCACACGAAGGAGGCTTGGGAAGAGCCTCAGCAAGACCAGCTTTTCACAACTTCTGCCCAAGTGTAGTTTGCAGAACATTCCACGTCAGACCAAGGCAGTGGGGTGGCAGGAAAATGAAGTCAAGAATGCATAACTAGATACTACTTTAATGATTTCTTTTTTTCTTCCCGAGAGTGGTTAAAGAAGCCTCACTGATGTTTTAACACATGCCAAGGAGTTATATTCCCAAGCAGCGTGCAACCAGGAGAGCGATAGGTGAATCACTGTTATTAGTTGCCTTCTTCAGAGCACTGCCTGACCCCAAGCGCTGTACAGTGGGGTGCACAGAAGCCACACATGCTATGCCTGTACTTGCTGTGCAGTCCCACAAACTGGATGAATCTCCCAGCCACATATATGATGGTGATCTCTGATCTTTTTGACCTGCCTGACTTCAAGAAAGACCAATCAAATGTAAATGACTGTGGTATCTTGATCTTTCTGAATGACTTGATTAGTCCTCTGGCTGCAGATATTGGATTTGGGGAATTAATCCTCACTAATGTAACAGAATACTATCACTGGAGCATAGGTACTTTATGATAACAACATTTGAAAAAGCACAGGTTGTGTCAAAAAATCAAAATATAAGAATATTTATATTTACACCTTTAAACCTTCAGGGAACTTTACAAGTTTAGTTCTCCAATTAGTCAGAAAGATCATAGACTTTGCTAGATTTCGCATCAAGTGCTGAGATTAACAAATGTGCTAGAACTAAAATGCAAAGGGATAAACAAAGTCACCACAGTAGCACACTTTGCTAACTCAAAGACCCCAGCAGTCCCAAATTCATGTTTTGTGGGTGCACTTTTTCAAAACAGCATTTTCCACAACAGATTCATAGAATCATAGAATGGTTTGAGTTGGAAGGTACCTCAAAGATCACCGAGTTCCAACCCCCCTGCCATGAGCAGGGACACCCTCCACTAGACCAGGGTGCCCAAAGCCCCATCCAACCTGGCCTTGAACACTGTCAGGGATGGGGCCTCCACAGCTTCTCTGGGCAACCTGTTCCAGTGCCTCGGCACTCTCGTAGTGAAGAATTTCTTCCTAATGTCTAATCTAAATCTCCCCTCTTATTAGTTTAAACCCATTCCCCCTTGTCTTATCACTCCCTGCCCTTGTAAACAGCCCCTCTTCATCTTTAATGTAGGCCCCTTTAGGTACTGGTAGGCCGCAATAAGGCTTCCCTCTCCCTGCTCACCAGCATGTTCTGTTCTGTTTGTTGGAAAAAACATTTTTCAAATGTTTTGCACTGGGTGTCATTGGAGAATGGTTCCATGTCAAAAACCTACTGGGCATGAGAATGAGGTGACTGCAGACATTGACTCTGCATCTTTTAGGAAATTATCTGATGTCAAGGAGGATCCAAAAGTAGAAGAATACCAGATTTCTAGCATTATTATGTTCTTATATGAACATCATCACAGGAGCAGAATAAAATTGATTGGTAATTCTTCCATTTAATTTCCCTGTTTTGGGGGAAGGCAAGTGGGGGAGAAAAGAAAAAAATATGAAAATCTGTACTACTACATCAATACAGAGGAGGCTGGTGCCAGATCTACTTCTGAAAAGGTTCTACTCCTCAAGGTTTAGTATCAGGTGGATTTACAATGAATTATCAGGGATACAGCTGTACTAGTCCTGTGGCTCTGCAGGCAGCCAACCTCGTGCAAGGAGTCCTGCTCAACTAGCTATTTTTGCTTTCTCTTCATTTCCGTCATTTGTCATAGGAATTTATTCAAAGTTAATGAATCAGTCCAAGATTCTTCATACATATTTAAGTGCTTTTCAAAAAAGAAATCTATGTTTTGGAAATGGGTAGAAATTTTGTATTCAGCCAAGCATAACCATGCTTGAGTTAGTCCTGCAGTAATACCCTAACAGGAAGCCTTCCTGACTACCAGACTTGATAATCATAATTCCTTCCTAACAAGGTTTTCAGCGAGACTGTTTTATTATTCAGAAAAAGTCTGAGTTGAATAGATTCACCTCATTTCATCACAAAGCTGCATTTTTTGAGGTATTTCCATATGGAAATCTCAAGGAAATCAAAAGGAAGTTCATTATGGACACAGGCATTTTAAACACTGACAAAATCCTCAGTTTTTAGTACCTCAAAATAAGCTCCAACTCAAGATTTTGCAAAATAAGATGAAGCACTAACAAAATGGCTTGCTGGGAACAGTCGTGAAAGGAGATCCGTGTATTCTAAACCTGCAAAATACAGTTCTGGGAGGCAGTAAGAATTGGTACCAACAGATTAATTTCACAACGTCATTCCTCCAAAACATCCACCTGAATGGGAAAGAGAAGGGATTTCTATGTCTGAGGTACTTCATCTCTGCACATTTTTTTTTCTTAACAAAGTTTGTATTTTCAAATAACCCCATACCTGTTTTACCTGCGAAACCTTTTTAGCAATCTACTTTATGCTAATTCATGCACTAGTGTGCAACAGGGCGGGCAATTCAGCCTCTATTTCAGTATAACAGAATATCACAAAACATTTGACACACTAATCTCTTCCATGCGGGCCAGTGCTGTGAGGTACAGCCAGTGCTATGAGGCACAGTGAACTGTGTACTGCCAACCAAGAATTCCCATCAAGCAAATACAATGTTCTCTGTTACCTTAGAAAGAGAATTCTGCAATTTGGTTCCTCTGCTAATGGCAGAAAGAGTAACTCTGATGCATGCAGGAACAGTAGAGGCCAAGCTAATATTTGCAAAACCACCTGATGATGTTGGTTCTGATCCAAAAACAGACACTACATGTTATAGTTTCTGCTCTAGGAGTACCAATCCCAAAACAGAGGGCAGGGGTAGGGTTTTATATCAGTACTTTCTTTAAAGGTGTGTTTAAGTAGCCAATTTCTGTAACTTAATTTTTTTTATATATAGTTATTAGGAATCTGTGTATTGCTGCAAAGATTCATCAGAGAGGCATACATCTTTGACATTTACACAAATTGATTGCTGCGCACAGTGCAGTTCTACTATCATTACCAACACAAAGCACACCTTAAAAAAAGAACAAAAGCCCACAACACACAAAGAACACCTTAAAAACACCCCAAAACACCTCCTTGATTTTAAGGAATTTTCAGTTTACAGTCTAAATATTCCTTCAGTTTAACGAGATGATGTGTTTTGCATTAGAGACAAAGCTAACAACATAGCAGATTTTTCTGTTTCTAATAGGATCGTCTATAGAGAAACTATATTCCATTTTGAAACCCACATACTTATTGTAATTAGCAATGACTGTAGGAGCATAAAGCGAAACCAAGGAACTAATCAACGTATTGATCAAAACATGATTTGCCAAAAACTGCACAGAAAATCTGATTTTAAAAAAATAAGGAAAAAAATAAGTAATAACAAAAAAAGAACAAGTGAAATAAGAAATCCCAAACCCTCCAGTACTAGCATGGTTTTACTTAGAAGCTTGCAGCATAAAAACAATTTGGTTTCCTTAGGTTTTAGCTGAAGGCCTCAATTAAGCATGCAATACATACTTAAGGTATTTTCTCATTTGCTTTAACATTAATTTTCAAGACAATGTTGAAAAGCTGAATTTATGCCCAGCTGTAGTTTTTATAACCAACCAAGAGAAATTTAGTTTGTATGCTAGAGCAACTGTGGAAATCAATTCTTAATCTATGACCTTGCTTACCACAGCTTGAAGCCTTGCAATAAATAAATGCCTTGAGCCACAAATAAGAAACATTTGGTGAATCAAAGAGACAAATAACACAAATCTATATGTGTATATATAGCATTAGAAAGGTCATATAAAATACAATATTGGCTCTTTTCTTGCTCTAACATAATAACGTTTGAAAGGCAGGACACAGTAATTGGCTGCATTAATGCCCAGGTTGTGAACAGTCACGAGTACCTATTTTCTTTTCAAATGACAATGTTCATCCTTTTAGAGGACTTCTTGTAGCCTGCCTCTTTTTTCACTACGGTCAATGGTACGATGCTTAGAAACACAGAATCTCTGAAAAATACCTATTTTCTTTGTCCCAGCATATGCAAAGTCTTTCTCTAATGCACATTTAAGCTTCCCTGTGAAATTGCTCGGTGTTTCATCACTAACAGCAGGAAAAGAATGCCAGAGCTCATGTGTTAACCTGCACTTAGTCACAACTACCCCTCTTTCTAAGCTAAATCTCTCAAATCCTCACCCTATATGTTATTACTCACAGGAGTATAAGCTAGAAGAAAAAAGCACCTATAGTAACGTCTCATTATTAATATTTTACAATTATTATTTAAAGAACATTCTTGTAAACAAACCTGTACCTCTTTAAAAACACACCTTCCATTCTTGATGTATTTGATTGACTGTAGATTTTAAAATTGAGTAGTACAAAATAGCCCTCGTTCAGCTAATTTCCCCCTCTCAGTTGTCTCCTTCCTCTTATGCTGGAATTCAGATGTGACTGTGACTGACACTCCGTTTTAGATTAGCATGGCATTATTAGTTTGCACAGCAGGTGACCAAAGTAACTGATGAGAAGGTTTCCCTTATTTTAACCCTAAATAAAGGACGTAATCGAATATGAAATGAAAGAATTTGGAGATTCGTAATTACCCTTGAATTGGAATTTTACATAGAAACCAAATCACTTGCTTTCTTTAAATATAATGACAGTTTTAGTCCAAGTAGATCATTAGATCCTTTCTAATGTTACGCTGTCACAATATCCTGTAACATTTTGTGATCTGTTCTCAATCAATGAAAGTTCTGCCATTATTATAAATAGAAAACATCGAGAACCAAATTGAAATGCCCTTTTCAGTTCTTAATAAATTATCACAGCTGCAGCATCCAAAGGAACTTATTTGTGGTCTTGTGGCTTTGAGGCATTAATGTCAGGCGCCAACATTCCCTGTACAGAATGGAAAAAGACATTGTACCTCCTGGTGTGGGACAGAATTTGAAACAATTCTCAGAATACCCGACCAAGCAGTCAGTATAGCAGCTAACTGTGTGTACACAATTTGAAAACACAACATACACTTCCCTCATAACATCAACTTCTTTTTTTTTTAATACATATATATTAGGTGATGCTTTTCACTGAAAGAACATTGATCAGAGGAGCAGCTTAATCCATTTTTGCTTTCTTCACTGTGTCTGCAGTAACTGAAAATCAGCTACTGAAAAGATGGGGAAACATTTTGGGTTTACAGTCTGTGGAACTGAAAAGGTATGGTACAAGTATGGGGTTGAAGGAGCCAGTGATAAGTCACAGCCCATTTAATCTATTTTCAGCTACTTTTAACTTCTTCCTTACTGGAAGCCTTTAAATAAGTAATAAGCCACTTATTTTGAAACCAGAATTGTCATCTGATTTAGAGAGGGAAGATTAATTAGCAATGGCTCACAAGCATTATGCTTCTTGGAAGCACCCAGTCTTGGACAGCAGCACTGATAAAATCAAGAATGCCATCAGAGGAAAAGCTAAATTTACCCTGCAAGCACCTGGCTCATCGTGCTTAGCTCTATCTATGAGCAGAGGTGAACCCAACTGATGTCCAAAAAACAACTCAGGAGACTTGTGAACTTCTCTTTCCCAGGGAAACATCACCTTTTGTCCTCTATATATGGATTTATTCCATACTAAGGGCAACTTTTGTGGAAACGATGCCAAGTACTTATTGGTCAGAGCTGATACCTGGAAACAGAGGAGGAACTACCACATTCCAGATGCACACAGTATTTTCATACTGAAAAATAAGCTGTGCTTGAGCCTACCCCAGAACAGACTAATCTTATCACAGCAGCTAAAGCAGAGCAGGAGGAAGTCCAATTTCACACGTGCTTTTCCAAAGCACAAGAGCAGGAATTTTAGCTTGGCAATAACCTGTATTTTATGCCTAGCTGGAAAGAACAACTCAAATTCCAAACCGAAGCCTCTCAAGTACTAGCAGGATTTTACAGGTATAAAAGCATATGCAGTCCCAAATTCCCAAAGATTTTGTGAATGGCATTAACCAGACTTCTCCGCAGCTGTTTGTGGGAGCGGGCAGGCATTAGCCTGGCAGTTGTGGCAGTGGGGAACCCACAGAGCCAGCCTTCCCGAGGGGCACTCACCTGCACCGCCTGGAGTCGCCGTTGCTAACTCGGAGATCCTCTCCTCAGCACTAAGCATCCATTAATACTGACTCCCTATCCAACTCACCTGCTATGTCCCAGCTGGCGTTTTAAATTACTTTCCATGTTACAGTCTTCAGGGCAGTTTGTTCTAACTGCAGGAGAGTTGCTTGGTGTATTAATTTGGGTTAGAGGAAACTACTTCCCCACCAACAAAACAACAAATTTACATTACAATGTGGAACTGATTATAACCAATGACCCTTACAAAACAATTTAAGATTCAGTATTTGTGAAGCAAAGCAACATATTCACTGATGGATTTCTATCAGCATAAATGACTAATTACTTTAATCAGGAAGCTCAAAAGATAATGAACTTGATTTATTATAAATACAGGGGCTTGCCCTCTTAGAAAAATGACTTGTTCTGCAGTTCAGGACACATATTGATTTATGGCACTACTTGTAATTCTCTGATTTTTTATTTTAACATTTAATAATAGGTAAAAAATTAATTAAAAGTAAACCAGAGGAAGACATGTTCCCAATATAATTGTAGTCAACTCCACAGCTATACTCATACATTACCTATCCTAGTATTTCACGAACAGTAAAGATGCAGAACTATTTTGAAAAACATGCAGAGAATAAAAGATTAATTTGGCCAAGACTATTGAAAGAGTGAACATTCGTGCCTTTCTCATACATAACTGTTCATTACTTAGCTTATCTTAGGTTTTTGGGGTAATTGCTGGAGCCTCAGGATGTCCAAGGAGACTGTCACACAACAGTGAGTACAAGTACAGTTACTCAGTCAGTTATAGCGTTAATGATTATTATTGCATCGATTTTTGCAGAAAAATAGTAATTAAGGGCAATGTGAGAATATTTTCAACTTGAAGAATGTTCTCAGGGACTGAAAGATCTGCTTCATCTAACTTCAACTCAGAGCACAGCTAAAACAAACCTTACTCCTCAGGGCACTGCAACAAACGGTCTGTCATCAAATAAAGACACTTGGCAGGCTTGGATCTATTACAGCTGCTTCTTGTGCTGACCGGCACAGTCATCGTGACCTCATGTTCTCCCTACTTTAATATATCCTCACATTGGCTCTTGTCTCATACTTAACACCAGCACTCTGGGCACAAACCACCTCCTCCTTGTGTGTTTACAGAACCAGCTGTGCCTAGTGACTCTTAGCGCTACAGTATAAATAACGAGGAAGATATGCATCTGATCATGATTCATGGCAGACAGTTGAACAACATAGTCAATTCAACCTCTGCATTATCAAAGTCAATGGAAATTTTTATTCTTGAGGCTAGGATCTTTCCTATCGTATTGTAAAAAACTTTTTCTTAGTCACCTATCACCTTGCAATTATTACCACAACCACATAAGATGAGAGTGCTTTAGTCAAATAATCTCTTTCTATCAAGCATTTCTTCCAAGCCCAGTTGGCACATAGAGAAATTCTCAGAATTCAGATTACTGCAGTTTGGAAATTATCCATCAAAAGACTACTAAAAGACAGCTGTTTTGGTCCATGGGGGGCACACGTTAGACTGAGCCCTGGCGGTGTTTAAAGAAAGGTTGGATGTGGTACTTAAGGACATGGTTTAGTGGGTAATACGCGGAGGGGGGGACGGTTAGACTAGATGATCCTTGAGGTCTCTTCCAACCTTTATGATTCTATGATTCTGTAACGACTCCCTGATGGTCAGACACCAAACGCCACTTCTGCATAGCTGCAGAAAACCAGCACGCTACTATAATTAGAAAAGAGATCAGAAAGTATGGGATACCTACTAACATAACACAGGCTTCTAAGACATTTAATCTGACTGAGATAGCTTGGATAGCTCTCTGACAGTCTGTGAGAAATTTGGGAGATCTTTAAAAGTCTTTGAAATCCAATGTCATGCTACCACTTGTGGATGTCTGAAATGGCATACATAATTTTTAAGGACTGCTGATTAAGATTGTTTATTTTCTTGTTGGATTTTTAACTCACATGACTGGTTTCATATTTAAATCCCCTTCAAATAAAAGTGCCCTCATTTTGTGAAGTGAACCATCTGGAGTTCTGCTCTTTTTTTAATCTACAATATTAGAGGTCAGGCAGATGTAAGTGTTCAGGGGAAGATTTGGAACAAACTAAAAAACAATGAGAAATATAAATTCAAACAGAATCTGGCATAAAGAGAGGAATTCTCATCCACAAAATGAAATTCCACTATTTTACACAGAAAGAAACCACTAATTATTAACTAGATATTCACTGGTTAAAGCTGGGTTATATGCAGAACTATTACGGCATTGCGAGTAGTGCTACAGAGCAGCATTTACTGGCATCATGAAAATTATTCCAGCCTGCAAAAACCTTTTTAATTGAGTTTATGTTTCAGAAGGAGTATTTGTTTTGAACAGAAACGTTATCTTAAAGCTTAAATTTTAAAAGGTACCTCTGTTGTTTCAGAGAAGCATTAAGACTGGAAGCCCACTCTTCCAGGCATTTCTTTTCTAACAATCTTTTAATTTCATATTTTATTATGTTTGACAACTCTCACGCGGAGCTAAACACTCTCCTCTGCAGGTACTGTGATTAGTGAGAGAAAAATACGAAGTAACTTTGAAAATGATAGATCAGGTTCACTGGCAGCCTGGTTCTGCTGAGCTCAGCAAGAAGGAAAGGCTGCCTAATATCTTTAGCGGTGCAGTCACTCCTAGAGGCTATTCTGACTTGCACTTGCTGGCAAAAGTCCCTAAAGGGCCATCTGCCAGTAGGAACTGTGGGGGAAAAAATCATTCATGTGCACACTCAGGTACTGCCAAATCCTTCCCAATTCTTAGAAACTTCAAATAGTAAAAGCTACCACAAACCAGATTTAAGACTAGTATGCCAGCTCTGCCTGCTGTACAATGCTCAATATAGAAGCACTTTACCTGAAGAGGCAAAGAGAGTCTCCATGAAAAGAGCAGGAGTAGGAAACTGAACAGATAAAACAATTTATCTTTTATATTCAGAATACTATGATTATGGTCACAGAACCATGGTCAACCTTACCAAGCACTGCAGGTTAACTACACTGAAAAGATAGGTCTTCAGAAGGCTTACTGGGAAGGCCAGTGGGGAGGGGGGGGAGATGTGGTGTGTTAAATATACACAACAGATGTGTGCGCACTAGGCTTGTGTCTTCAAAATTGCTGCTACAGGTCTATTTATTTAACTTCGTACTACAGAAACCCATAACAATCCTAAAGCATTCAAAACAGTGACACAAGGCAGAGCAGTTTAAATAACAGAACACGCTGTTTCCCTCAATCAGATTTGAAAGAGGCAGATCAAAGCAAAAACATTTGACATTAAATGCAAGACCGTATTCTAATCTGAGGAAAGCAAAAAAATGCATATATTGCAAATACATAGTCTGTATCTTTTACATATACATACAGACAGATATATCGCAAAGTTAGAGCTTCAGTGACTTAGCCTGTCCTGTTACGTGTACCCATTCCCACCCTCACAATTTTCTTCTGTAGAATGCCCCCTTTGAAGGCATCAGCTCGTACAGCAGGGCAACGGCTGTTCTGCTCCGGGTCAGAGCAGATGCAGCACATACCGCCAGTTGTCTGTATATGATGCTTTCTCACAAATAGTCATACAGCTTTTTTTTTCCCCTTTCTCTGCTATTTCTACCGAAAGCACAGCTGTGCATGCCCCTGGCATAATTAGGATTTTCGGCCTCTGTGGTACTGGCCAAGGAGTAAATTGATCCTAAATGAGTAGACCCTACAGTTTTACTGTTACAGTCTCATCTTCCTTCCCCTTCTCACTACTCATCTCTGTCTCCATCCCACTATTCATCACATATCTTTAAGCGACATCTAGCATTTAGATTATACTCAGTCTTAGACACAGCCCATGGAAATCTTTGCTTAGCTGAAATGAGTAATACCGACTTCAGTGAAATGTTTGGTTTCGTACCACAGTGCTCCCTGCTTTCTAGCACAGCACTGGACCTTGTAAAAAAAGTGAGTAACAACAGTGGTTTTTCCCCTATCACCAAATGCTAAGTTTAGGTTTTAGGTTACTTGGCTCATGAAAAGAAAGAAAAAGACGTACTTTGCTGGCCAGATGAAGCACAGAGTCATTGGTCATACGTTTCGTGTAGACGATGCAAAACAAGATCTCCTGTTCTACAACAAAAATTCTAACCTGAACTGTAAGCGCCAGTCAGATGAGAAATAGATCTACGCACTGGCATTGTTTATAAATTTTCCCAGGATGGGAAAGGTTTTGGTTTTGTTTTACAGTCGCTTGGGTTGATACCAATCCCTCCTTCATTCCCATCTCCACGCAGTTCTACAGCTAGCTGCCAGAAACAGTCGATCAGCTGTTTCTTTTGCATACTGATGCTACAAAACTGATCGTGTAAACAGAGAAGACTTTTTCTGTACCTAACATAAAACCAGTAACATTTTATTCACTCACATCCTGTTCCTGTGAAAAGAAGTCAATGGCTGGGGTCAATACATGGAAGAGATCTCTACAACACAGCCTCATCTACCAGCAGAATTTCAGCATGTAGGCCCTGTATTACCGAGCTAACTGCACATACAAAACAGTATAAATATTAAGGAAGAAAAATAACATCATTAGGAAAATACTAGAAAATAACAATCTCTATCAGTGTTAAATCAGCAGCACCATGTATTGAAAAAATTTACTACTTGCACAGCTCAATTTGTCTTTTAACTTCTTTTTCCTTGTGTTCTTTAGAAGTGTTCAGCTCAAAGCCAGCATGAGATCTGCTCTGAACTTGTGTCAGATTCCTCTACGAGCTACAAGAAAACACACACTTGCACCACCCACAGCAACAGAGCTTATTCCAAACAAGAAATCCCTATACATTTACTGTGAGGTTCAAAGGGAGAGGTACCAAGTTCACAGGCCTTAACAACATTTTACTTCCACACAAGTATTCAGCTGAGAGATATTTTAGGAAGAGGGAGGAAGATTAAAAAAAAAAAAAAAACAAAAAAACAAAACAAAACAAAAACAAAAACAAAACCCCAAAACCTGCAGCAGCTTTGGCATTAACCTAGCAGCAGCCTCCCCACCGGGGCCCCAAAGGTCCTCCAGTGTCCTCTGCCCCATTAGAGACAGCACAAGCCACCAGCCACTGGGCAGGACTCAGGCATGAGATGACCTTGAACCAATTTGTTGCGAAGAGACCTTCAAACCATTCCCAACCTTTCAGAAATGGGCAGCCAAGCCCCAGTTTAAAACAAGCAAGAAAACAAAACCAACCCAAAGAAACTCCACAACCAAAACCCCCTTACAATTAAACTTTCCACTTACATGGAAACATGCTTTTGAATGTTTTTTCATAGTTCTGGAGGTTGTAGAATACTGTCCCATCATGCTCCTCCTGACACAAATTGGCAGCCTTCACTCCAGCACTCCTACAAAATTAAGCAAGCTAGCACTGAGACTCTCTCACAAAATTACTATGTTGGTGTAGACACCACTAATAAAAATACCTTGGAGTTTAAAAACAAACAAAACTAAAAAAACAAAAAAGTTATCCAGAACCAAAGTTTTCATTCGGAATTTCTCTCTACTGCTACCATCCCAGAGAACAAACAGGATCTTGTTCTCCCAACCTGGTCACAAATTGCCAGAATACATTATATCATTCTCTCCCACGTACTTAGAAAAATAAGTTGGTTTGGTTGTTTTTCTTTTGACAACCCACAGAGCAATAGAAATGTCACTATGACATTCGGCACTCCACACATATCCACAGATAGGATCTGGTAGATAAAGTTACAGCAGACTGTCTAAATTCCAGCAGTCGTTGCCGTGAAATTCCAGCTAATGTATGAAATTTTTTTCACATGAAAGTTCAGATCAAATTCCTTGGAATTTAATCACTGTTTTTTTCATTACACATAAATTTTAATTAATCCCTTTTTATTAAAGTGCTTACTAAGATACATCTGTCCTTTAAAAATTCTAAGTTTTCTTAAGTATTTCAACAAAGAACATGTTTCCTAATTTTCCTCAGTTCCCTAGAAGAGCCTAAAGCATTTGATCAAGCAAAAGAGTGTCTATAAAACTCCGCAGCTTCCTGGCGCAACAGCCATCAAAGTGCAGGAAAAATTCTCTATCAACTCTAAATCTAGAGTAGATGAGCCTAGGAAGGAAGTGCAAACAGTGTTTAAGGGCAAACACACCTTCCCTTTGCCTCACAATCTCACAATTCTGGGGTCTCAGTATTTATTCTCTTAACTTTTAATTTAGTGTACCTGCATACTGCAGTAGGAAAAAAACTCTACTGAAAATTTAAATTCCATCAACCTCAATACCCTTGAGCTGTTAGCTCTCACTAGTCTTCAAAGGAATAACGATGGAAACAAAAACACTTTACACAGGGTGATAGTTCACCTTTTATGAAAAACTCAACTCACTTGTGAGTTCGGTTTGTATGGAACGCAGAGGATGACAGGTACCTGTACTGCATTTGTGATGATGGAAATCAGATAGCATGCTCATAAGGCCCCTGAAAGATTACCATTCTGTGTCACCTTTTCATTTTTGCCTGCATACCTCATCCTCTGTTCGCAGTATTTTCTCTATAAAACTGTTTTCAACATCTGAGTTCAAATACTCTGCTACAGGATGACACTCTTAAAAGCAATTTCAGCAGGCCTCGATTTCATAGGCACTCAAAAGAAAATAATTAAACTGTGAAACTGTTATTTGGGATTTGATGAACTATTTGCTTGTTTGTTCCTTGCACAAAGGCTGCTATAAATATGTATTTCCTTATTATCTGCATTACAGGAGCATCCAAGTATCAGGCAGGGTTGGGTTTCTGTGTGCAAACAGAAAAATGCATTTCCTGCCCTGTAAGAGTTCACAGCAGCAGCAATGATCCTGCAATGAGCTCCATGTGTGCCGACACTTGAATCTTTACAGGTGCCACAGCAACACCGCAGACTACTAGGAACCAAAAAAATATACATTTTCCATACACAGTGTTATACAGCTGTTGATTGATAATGATATCCTGGTCACTAATGAGCTCAGCTGGACTAAAATTGCCAACCTAGAGATGAAGGGAGGGTAAAAACTTAGTCATTCATGAAATCTGGAAAGACAGGTGACAAATTCCTTCCTACAATCACAATACTACTAAACGGTAACATGTTAGGAGCCTATGATAACTACCTGGTAAATCTATGAAACAGTTGCACAGCCTGGAATCTGAGACATGAGTTTTCATTTCCAATAATTTTGGTACTTTAGTCTCCTTTTTACTTACAGATGTCAGTGACAAAGTTTTGATTAGAAGGAATTTCCTTCCACTGCATCTCAATCATTATATTTAGAAGTCCAGTGCTGACACATGAAACATTCCTAAGTGCATCAAATAAACACTTCTTTCTGGACACTGACATTACAGAGCTCCTTCCAGATCATCACATGCAGCTCTGATGTACTCCATCCTAGCTGCAAACCTACTAGGGAAACACTTTTCAAGAGATACCACCAGCAGACTGGGAATAAGCAAAGTCCCTTCTGGAACACCTACATCAAAATATAGATCTGTATCATCTTCGCAGACAGAACAACAAAAAAGAAACAAGTAGAATTTTAGCATGGGGTTTCCCAACTGTAACCATCCATGGTCCACACATTATTCAGTGTGAACCTAGAGTTGCTTATTCCTTGACTGCAACCTCTGCTTCTGACTGTTGCCCTAAAATTCTAAATTTGTCCCTTAAACCCTGCTGTTATCTAGTGGCTGGTGAGAAAAATGAGTTTGCGAATTGAACCAGAAGGCTCAAACCAAGTCACTGCAATTCAGGAGAGCTATTTCCATACCCTCTCCAAGAACTAGTTTAACTTTTCCTTGGACATAACCAGCAAGGCTGTACAATCACTAAGATATATAACTGGAGGCAAAGAAAGGGTGATAAAACTGAAACTCTTAAGATAAGGATCTACAACTATGAACCTAATGTTGAAGCCTTTCTCATGTGACCAGTCATAGTGGAATCAACAGAATTACTTATACAAGTTAGAACTTCAAGATCAAGGTTATGAGGATCATCTTGCTCTAGGATGCTCTGGGTAATACCTTGTTTTACAAGTATGCTTCTTTAGATCATCATTGTTCCATGTAAATATGTATCAGACTCTATTAATTAGAATTCACAGAAAGCATATACAGAGACAGAAAGATGACTGCAGTATGAATACACAGTGTGAAGCTACAAAAGTAATTCACCATGACCCAGCAGCCTTGCTAAGCCTTTGTTGCCATTTTCTCAATTGTATTTCTATATTCAGGAGATGTAAATTTGGCTGAAACCAGAATACTCCTCACTGTATTTGAAGTATGCAGTACTTAAATAAACCCAGGAATATATATGGGAATCCATTTGCCAAACTTGTGAGCACTCACTATTTTTGTTCTGAAAACTTGCATCAGTCATATTAATTCCTCTCATGTAATTTATCACACATCTTCTGGTTTAGATGGCAACTATCTATGGTAACCACAATACATACCCATTACTTTCATATAGTTTAGCATGTTGCATGTCTAACTTTAGATAGGCAGATTTCATTAATTGTAAAATAATCTAAAAAAGAACATTAGTTTACCAGCTTAATTGGTGTTAATATCTAAATTACATAGTAATTATGAAAAGAGAAAATGTTAAGATACGGCTTTATACCAGAAACTTCATAGTTCATTTAGATACTGGAAACCAACATTCATTTTCATATCAATTTTTGGTGCATTTCAAAGCATGCCTCCTGGTCTAGTGCTGTAAAGCTCCTCTTGCACACACAGCTGCCACCAGGAACTGCTTTCCTGCACCACACTTACAACCAGACTGCATTCAGTTATTTGCATGCTACTTTGTAGACGTGTACATAAAGCATTGACAAAGTCTCTGAAAACAAAACAGTGCAAAAAGAAAAAAAAAATGCAAAGGTGCCATCCAACCACAAAGAAATATTAAAATGTGACAGTAGTCAAGCAGGATAGTGCAACCTCAACAAATCCAGCCCACGCCGCTTTACGATACACAAAGTGATTATCTCTCAAAGACCGGTGGTTCATTCAAGACAAGGGGGCAGTCTCCATCCAACAGCCTGTCTGGTGAGAACCACTGCCTGGCAGCAATAACTGCATGGACAGAGATTCTTCCACCCACTCACCTCCAGAAGTGATCTCTTCAGAACTGGGTTGAGGAACATTGGCAGGACAATGTGGGGAAGCTTGCATTGCTGCTGCCCTTGCTATACCTGTCCTGTGGAGAAATAGAGGACTTAATTTCCAGGGCTGTCAGTCAGCACCTTCCACATTACAAGTGAAGGAAAAAGAAAAGAATTTGACAATGCCTGCTTCAAGCGAGTACATTTTGGGGTGTGGTGAAGAACCCCCATTTTCTACGGAAGTATTTGAGTTACTTTCACATCTTTTGTGGAGCTCCATTTGTCTGTCCGGCCAGCAAGCTGGATTTTTTGTTTCATGAGTTGATGATACTCTTGCCAGCTACCTATACAGCAAGCTGGGATATGGCCATTGAGAATCAACTTAATCAGACAGCCTAAATAAAATAAACAAGGAAATCATATTTAAATTAATCTCTCAACTCCAATGTGAACAAGTAATTGCTATTGGGTAACTCTCTCCCTTCGACCTCCTTTTCAAAGTGGCAAGTTTCTTAGTCCACTCACAATTTTGACACATTTCCTTTCCAGTAATCATTACCATATGAATTACCTAACAGAGAAGCAGTTCTTTTCCTTCTCCTGTCCCTCCCATTCCACAGAGGCATTTTATTTTACTTCCACATTAATCTAAACCGGGTTATCGGAAGAATCGATCCTAACAAAGACAAGTCTTAAAGGAAAAAAAGAAAACTTTCCACTATCCTCAGGGTTTCCAGCTAGGAACGACAGTTTTCAGCCACCAGTTTTTAGTGTGACACATACAAATGATTTGTATATACCAAAGTGCAGTCCATTAGAGAAAGAGACACACACACACAAAAACCCCTCTATCTGAAATCCATGAATAAATCATTCTTTTGAGTGTGGTGATGAATGCAATGTTTTACAATTTCAAAAACAATTCTCTAAAGCCTTACGAAAACAAGCATGTTTGCTTCCAAGAGTGATCTCTGTGTATCTTTCAGGAGAACCATGATGTTTTTTGTTGGAGAAAATGTCAAGTTTAGACACGGAGAATTGGAAGCTAATGGCCAACCATTTTATTCTGGCAGGAGTATGCACTGAATACTGATGTTCACAGGCAGGAACAATTTCCAATAATGAATTGGAAACATATCAGCCTTCACTGCATTTGCTTAACTTTGGTCAACAGCCATGTTAATCTTGTAAGTAAATTGAGAGACAAGACAAAGCCTGTGCATGTGAGGTTTATACAAAATTCAGAAATGCTGAAAAGCATGGAAAGCAAGCCAAGAAAACTATGATTATAAAAATATGACAGAAGACCTCTACTGGGGAAAAAAAACAACCACAAAACCACAAAACAAAACAAACCCAACTTTTATTGCATCAATTACTTAAGCTCAATCTTTCAGCTAGGTGTATGCTAAAAAGTAAATGTAAGGGGAAAGAGAATTGTTCATTTCTTATTTGGGCCAAACAGACTTATACATCATTCACTTCCTGAACAAAGATGCCAGACAGGGCATTTTCTTAATTTTTATGTTTTTATTTGCCACTGTATACTGCTTTTCTTTTCACAAAGTTCCCAGTTTCCAACATACTAATTTAAAGCAACAAACCCGTTTCTCTCTCTGAATATCTACTACCTTTGACTATGACTATGGCTGTCCATGACGGGCTATGATTATAAACAGACTTTGGACAAGCTATTTGGATGAGCTAGTTCCAAGAGCAATTAATAATGATAGGTCATATTTAATGAACCAAGTATTTATATGCAAAATAAGATACAGCAGGTTAGCTCAAAGAAACAGGACAATGATTAATTCTGTCCTGAGCACTACAGAAAGCGAATAGAACATCTAAGACAATGATTATTCTAAGCACCAACAGGAATTTTAATAAATCTGCTCCTTTTCTTCATGTGACAAATACTGGGAGTATCAGAAAGAATCAAAATCATCATGGAACCCTGACGACCTTAGGTTTTACAAACTGCCTAAAGCTCTCTCAGAGTTACCAAAAAATCTAGACATTACAGTAACAGTGCACAGATATCACTGATACTTCTCTCTCCAGACAGAGAAAAGAACTCAAATACTTTGATAGTTTCTAATAATCCTTGGTAGGACCAGCATTAGTGGAAACAGGTGTCACCCTAAAACCACAACTGCTAACGCCTTTACCCCTGCTCAAATGCAAACAGGTAAAAGCTAAAATGAGGAAAAAAGAAAAAAAAAAAAAGCTATGACTGAAAGCATGAGCTGAAACAGTCACAGTGCAGATTTTTGTTTGTTTGCTTTAATAATCTACAAAAACATCAAATGCCAATCATTTCACTCTTCAAGGATAACCTACATTTGTTTCAAAAACAAGCATCTTATGCATTCAATTCTTCAATGAGCCTTTCCTTTGCTTCCATCCTCCTGATTTTGTCCCCAACAGTTACGTATTGTTCTTAAACCTCCCCTACAGTCTATGTTGACCTACGTATAGCAAGCACTCCAAGAGGCACTTTGACCATAGGGGATATTTCTAAAAGGTAGGATCACTTTCACTGTCTGGGAGAGCAGTTCATGGAATAAAAAAGAAAACAATTTTGCCACAGGAGAAAGATAACTGTTCCAGAGATTTGTCCAATTCAAACAGAAAGCTTTCCATAACAGCACACACTATTTTTAGGATGAGTTCACATCCTGCAACCATATCCACACTGGAATATCCCCTCTTCTTTCTTGTTTAAATATTCCATAGAATCTATCATGTACATAAGGACTATAATGCACTCCTTGACTTAGTTCTCAGATCCACCAGAAATTTTCCTTTGAGTCCTATGGAAATCACTGGGTTTTCTGCAGTTCATTTTCCATTTGAGAAATTAAAAAAACCTACCTTTCAGTCTCCATGAATGGAGAAAGAAGTGGTGAGAAGTCCATCATGTGGACCTTTAGATTAATGATTCCACGCATTTATGGTTGCAGCAGTGGATTCCTCATCTTCATTCTTCACCCAGTGCCAACAGTCAAGTGGTACGTGAACATAACCCTTCCTGTTTCCTGCACGTGTGCAAGAACAGTACCAATGTGGACTGTGGCCCCACCTGGGTCTCCCCAGCCAACACAGAGCTGGTAAAGAAAAACAAGCCTGACAATTTGTACCTACAGCTGAATCATGTTGGTCATCGCTGCTAGGGAGCCCATACTTAAATTCTAGCATCCAGAAGTGATGTTGCTAACATTTGAACTTTAATAGACACTCTCCTCAGAAAAAGGAATAGACAGTTTCAATATACTACACACTATGGCTTTGCTAAGACCCTATGATTATTTTTATTTTTTTTTACACAAGGTAAGAAGAATATTGATTTTTTTTTTCAAGTCCGCTGCACACTAAATGCAATTCCTACTGTTGCTATTTGAGGTATTAGATAAAAATGCCATCTTTCCAACTAAGAAAAGAATCATGAGTCTTTCATGAAGCAGAAATGTCTAAGGCTTTTGGTTATATTTCAAACAATTTTGTCAGCTGGAAGTAGCAAAAAATTTACACTGATCCATGAAACAACGTACAGAAAACTGACTTTGGTGCCATCCAAGCTTAGTGTATATTCACTGTGCACTGTGGACTGCAAGACACTGCCATTCTAAAAACATCCACAGTGATATAACTAACAATACAAACTCAGTGCTTCACCTCTCAGTTACAAACTAGGGGAAGATAAGGAATGGCTGTAAAGTAACAAAAAATTGCCATCTGTGAGAATCTAGATGGACACTGAGAAACTTCAGGAAGTTCAACAAGGAGAAGTGCAAAACTCTGCACGCGGGGCAGAAAAGCTCAGAACGGCTTTTTCTCTAGAAGGGTAGCACAGAACTGGGAAGACTATCCAAAGAGGTTGTGCTATCTTTACCCTTGGAGGTTTTCAAGACTCAGCTATACAAATCCACAGCTGACTTGATCTATAGTTTTGGCAAGATTGTGCTTCCAGTGGGACAGTGGACTACAGACTTGCAGAGGCCCTGTCCCACATACACGGTTTCACGGTTTCTATACTTCTACAAAATGCCAGTGTATAAGGCACTCTCTGGTGTTCTGTAGAACAAAATCTCCTTGCTCCAACACACTGTGAGATTCTACAGCAACATGGTTAAGCAAACAAAGCACAAAGACACACCAAGAACTGTGCATCAGAGACCAAAAGCTAGAAAAGGTGACGCATCTCTTCACTACAGCTTACTGGATTTGACCACAAGAGGTTGATACACTCCCACATGTGACTGAACCACGTTACAATAAAGTTAACCACAATTTTAAGACTGATTAATTGAAGAAGAGCAATGAAACTGGTGAAGGGTCTGGAGCACAAGTCATAAGAGGAGCAGCTGAGGGAACTGGGGTTGTTTAGCCTGCAGAAAAAGAGGCTGAGGGGAGACCTTATTGCCTTCTACAACCACCTGAAAGGAGGTTGGCACAAGGTGGGTGTTGGTCTCTCCTCCCAAGTAACAAGTGATAGGATAAGAGGAAATGGCCTCAAGTTGCACCAGGGGAGGTTTAGATTGGATATTAGGAAAAATTCCTTCACCGAAAGGGTTATCAAGCACTGGAACAGACTGCCCAGGGAAGTGGTTGAGTCCCCATCCCTGGAGGTATTTAAAGGATGTGTAGATGTGGTGCTTAGGGACATGGTTTAATGGTGGACTTGGGAGTGTTAGGTTAACGGTTGGACTTGATGATCTTAAAGGTATTTTCCAAACTAAATGACTCTATGATTCTAAGTGACTAATTCTGCATTTGGCATGCAATTTTTCATCTCAACAACACAACCATGCTAATTCTTCAGTCATAGTCTGTTTCTCGATAGTTGGTTTATCTTTGAGGTAATGCCTCAACCAAAGCACTCTGGAATGCTCCTAACAGTAATCACCAACTACAGGGAGACTCTTCATTGGCTTAAGTGTTTATTTAAATGTTCTGCACATAGCTCAAACAAGCCACTGTGATATTATGGTACTACCACACTATGAACTGTAGGAAGCATAATTTAGTGGGACAGTATGAACCTAACAAATAAGAACAAACCCAAAAGTACCCAAATGGACAGATCAAGAGGGAGAATTACAGGTTTGTTAAGACATGTAGATTTTTTTTAGTTCTGGTAGAGAGAACCCTGAAAAATATCTGTAACAAAGACATTTATTTAAGGACTGAAATTATTTTACTGACATTCATGAAATATCCTGTAATTTTTTTCCGAGAGATTTAATTATACCTTTCGTGCTACTCATCCATTGCAAGATCTTCTGGTTAGCATTAATTTGAATTATATTGCAACACAAATTAATACAACTTAGACACATTTATCAGCCCTTTAAATAACAAACTGATAATGTGACCAGGCTGTATATTCTTGAAAAAGACACACAATTAAAATCTGAACTGCAATTACATTGCATTTCAGAAAGTTAAAAAGTAGCCTGAAGCAACATTCCTTCAAAGAGAAAATCTGGACAGTAGCTTCACTTCAAGAAAACACTTAAGAGCATTTAAAGGAAAATATGCAGCAAGGGTAAATCATTAGAAGGAGCAAGCAAAAAGGTCAAAGAAAAAGAATGGGTTTGTACCCATGTGTTATTATAATTTTGAATACATTAAGCTCCAAGAAAACTTGCAAAGACAGTATTAAGGTCACAGTTTTCAACACAATCATTTTAATAGTAGCCTAAATGTAATAAATTATATTATGCATGAGAATTTCCACATAGATTTCCTAACCCATTATGAAAGAAACAAAATGATAATTCCAAATGGTCATAGTAAGTATGGAAGATCTGTTTTTTCAGCTAAAGAATAAATTTTTTATAGGCTAACCATACAGTTTGCTGGTGAACAGGAATGCAGTAAAGCCTAAGAAAATTAACTAACGCCTTTAATAAATCCACACAGTTTCAGCTCCCAGAATTTTCTTGTGAAACTGGAGAATATACTTACATTTCCTGACAGTATGTAGAAAAATCTAAGTTTTGTAGGATCTAAGATTTCTGAATTCAGTGAAGTTCAGCCAAATTTCCACCTTTACCTATTTTTGTCCTAAAGAATAAAAACAGTAATGGTATTGGATTTCTGAAGATTCAGCACACTGAGATTGCCAGAAGGATTTTTGGTAAGCTGTTACTTTATCCATTCTTGCATAAAGGCAGATAAACTCCTCAAAAAACCTCCTGTAGTACCAGGGGTTATATACTACATCTCCAAAACACATGTAATGTGGTACTGAAGACGGAAGTAACAAAGGTTACTGTACAAAGTAATTAGAAAAAAAAAACAGGTGTAGAGAATAAAATCAGGACTCGCAAAGCACAAACGAAATATGTGGTTTGTACATATAGACATATATTTTTATGGATTTACAGCATGTACACAGAATGCAGCTATGCAAAGCCATGCACCCTGATCCAATCCCACTAGAGCCAGTGACAAGTTCTTAACAGACTCCATTGGATACTAAATCACAATTACATAAACTTGTAACAATCTGTCAGGATTTTAAAGAAATTGTTGCTGTTTGATGGAAATGCAGATCTTGGTGTCCTAACAAAAATAAATAGTGCATTTCAGATTTTTAAAAATCTACCAGAGTATAATAAAACAAAACTTAACTAAAATAAAACTTAATTTAAAAAAGAATCTTAATTAAACTTAATAAATAAAATTTAATTTAAAAAAATCTTCATATAACTTCCAGTCACTTTCAACTCTATAGTAGAGTGGTAAACTTAAAGGTAACACCACTAGTCTACTGATACTAAGCTATTTAACTAGGACCTTGCCCAGGGAAGCCTGCCAGGCCTCCTTCCAAAGTCAGGAATTCCTTTTCAGTAGAACAGTGTAGAAGTATGGACCCTTGAAATTTCAAAACAACCCTCCCATTGCACTTGAGGGCCATATACAGATTAACTAGTCACTCCAAGTCCAAGATGATTTTGAACCACATCTGTGTCCTTTAATGACAGTAAAAGAATGGTGCTGAGTGGCAGTCCCAGGTCTTGGACTACACAAGAGTCAACGAATATAAGTACCGAGAGCAGAAAACTTGGCAGAGTGCCAAACAAGTTATGGTTTTGCTTGGATTTCCCTTTTTTTTTATTGATAAAGATTTCTGGAGCTTGAAAAGTAGCAAGTACTGCAGATAAAAGCCAAATATCACTACAATCAAGTCAAGCAGCAAATGGAAAAAGAAAAATTGTAGTCAAGGAAGGAAGGACTATATTTCTGTCTCCTTATTTCTCTTCCCAGCACTGCGTGGATCTACATAGTCCTCGCTTTTCCAAAGTCTGAGCAGGGAATACTACTTCCAGAGAGAGACATGTTGAAAATTTAAAGCTTTGGGGCCCTGCTTGAACAGAGATGGAACAGTTGCCTTCTGGCAGGAATTAAAGCTGGTATGGAAATTTCACAAAAGGAATTAAAAGATGGTCTGGAAAGTGGCCAAAAGGACATCAAAGGAACTTTAGCAGCAGGAAGACACATACCAGAAGCACATGAAAGGGGACTTCAAGGCAGACCATTAGGCTTAAGAAAGTATCTGTTGCCTGAGTAGAAGGCTGTGTGAACCAGGGGAAAATGTAAAATTATTCTTGTGAAATACTTAGTCCCAAAATATCCATACTCTCTCGTATAATTTCCAGTCTTGACCACATGTCAGATATCCAGAAGAACAGTTGTATGCTAGATTCAGTCCAAATTTTGAACTGTAAGAATTGATCTGCATATCTGTCTTCCTCTTCTTTGAGGGTGATGCGTTACTGGATCTGAGACGCAGATTCTGGAAAACACCAGCTATCTGGGAGTTAAAACATTAAACACAGAGAAACTACAGCTCATGTCTTAAATCACATTTATTGTGGTAAATATACGATATATTATACATATATCGTATTTATGATACGAGTATTCATGATGACAAACTGAGAATTACCAAAAACATTAGTATGATGAAATTCACCTCAAGTAGAAACAGTGGCAGAAGCAAGAAATTTGACAAAATTATATAGGGTAGAGGCAGATCTAGATAGCTGTAAATTAGCTGAAGACCCTAGGCAGGCTAAGCCTGCTTTTTTGTAGCTTCACTAAAGATTTAATCTTTAGAAGTAGTATTAAGGGTCAAGAACGTGACTGTTATGTTTCCAATGTTGTCACACAAAGGGCCGGCAGCAGCAGCAATTCAGGGGTGCATTGAGAGGATGGTGTACTCACCACCACCTTGATACACTGCAAGTGGGAAAAGGAGCCCCAAATGAAGCAGACAGAATCTGCGTGCTTATTCACATTTTCTGGATGTGTAAAGCATTTCTGTTTTAATATTAACTTCTGCATTTAGTTTGTCTGCAACACAAAAAGTCTCTCCTCTCTAAAACATAAGCTAATAGAACTTCTGAAATAATTTCTTCTTCTCTCTTTTTATCAGAACATACAGAGGAGGAGGCCAGAACATGTCTTCACCGAGACTCCCACAGAACTGCAGGAACAAGCTGGCCTCAGAACAATCAGTTACTTAACAGAAACACGACATCAAAAGCGTAAAGATTTTTAAAGTGGCTAGCTTCAAAAGAAGAAATGGGCCGTCCGTGGATATGATCTGAGTAGCCCCAGAGTTGGAAAGAGGAGGTCTGAGGATTCTGAATTGGATTAAAACTTCAGGGAACTGTTGGGTTATTGCTTTTAAGAGTTATTAGGATGAATAGGTGCTTAGCCTCATCTCTGCTTCTACCCCACATGCTACTATTGCACTCTGTGAATGAACTCATCTTTCCATCAGCAAAAGCAGATTTTTAAAAAAATCTAATGAAAACTCTTAGACAAATCTTCCTGTGCTCTAGCAGCAGGTTTCTCACAGAACAAGGAACAGAAAAAACAATGACTCTTTACATAAATGCATGAGAAGCACCACTGACAAGCTAAAGCACGACTTACCCAAATTTCTTATCCAGGATGACCAAAACAGTGGAGTCACTATTTTTAGATGAAACAACGGTGCTCAAGTTTGCTACTAATGTGTCGCACCTCCTCTAGTGGCAGGTCCTCCATAAAATGTTTAGGTATCTTTTGTGCTCACATGTAGTCAAATCTCATCTAGCTACCTTTTTTATTTTGGTTGCGGATATTAGCACTATTTAACTAATAGATTTTGCCTTGCAAACTCCTACAGGGTTTCACTTACACAATAAAACCTCAGATTCTGGAGTCACACTTTCTGGACTGCACTGCAAAACTGCATTGTTCAGTTTTGAAAGCAGACTCTGAGAAGCTCCTCCTCAAGGTCATTTCTTTTGATTCTGTTATTGTGATAGAGCACATATTTTAGGCACCCTCAGTTAATAACTTGTTAATTCAAATACTGACCCCATTAACCTATGATACAGATCTTTCGAAGAATGTAAAACTGCAGAACTAGTATGTTCTCCTAAGTTACACTAAATCTGTCAAGCTGCGGAATGAAACATTTTAGAAATGGCAGTCGACAGATGAGTGAGTTAGAAAAATCAGATTTAATGCCACTCAAAATGGCTAGTGGTAGCTCTAAAGTTAAAAGCATTTTTAACTTAGAAATTTACCTTTTAAATCTTGGCAAAATTCCAATAAGGTTTTCTATTTAGTCTCAAAATTTCAAAATTATTTAGAGTTACTAGATGCATTACTGTCTTGGACCATGAAGATCCATGAATGTATATACTCACATGCACAAATAGATTTATGAAGAGAGATTTCTGGATCAGAGGTGACTTAGCAAGAGGGACATTAAGAGCTTAGAAATAGAAAACTCTGCCAAACTGGATATTTTTTAAAGAAAAGTGCGTAAATTCAATTGCTAACAGTTATATGCCAGCCATAACAACTGAATTCACTCATTAAAATATAAAATAAAGGAATAGTTTCCTGTACTAACCCCAATATAACTACATCTATCAAGCCTCATCTGTAATAACCAGGCTGATGTTTGCTCTGTGGAGTCCGAATTGCTAATTCCTCCAATTTACACCAACTTCTTGGCTTTCAGGAACAAAAATAATTTTCTGTCTAAATATACTTACACTTAACAATCAGAAATGAATCCCTCTGCAAACAATTCTCCACATCACCAATCATCTTTGTTAGTAATTATTTATAGTGCAGACGCATCAAAGCTTTCCACTTTCAGATTTAACATCACTACTATTACTACCATTTCCCAGGTACATCCAGAAAAACTGTCAAACATCTTTCCAATATACTTACAGCTCGTATTTCCCCCTGTCCTCCTAACTGTGCCTGCATATTACAAAAGCCTTATAAAAAGGTCATTTTGAAGAACCAGTACAGTAAGCATCACTACTGTGTAAGCTTTTACCACTCTGACCGAAACATGAACGCTTCTTCTGGTGCACATTTAACAGTTTGCACGGAGCAGCAATGGGACCCTGGGGGCAGATGGCAACTCTGCACCTGCGGAAGTCAGCACTGCTCAGGGTAACCTGGCTCTCAGGAGCAGGCAGGTGTGGGTTTTCCCTCTCTGCTAGCAAGGGACATATAGCAGGGGACTAAGGGCAGGAGAAGCTTGCTGGCATGTGCTGAAGAAGTGGACTCTTAAGTTGGTGGGCTAGTTCTTTTGCTCTGGTCTCCTCTCTGCTGATATTCCCCCTGTGATGGGACAGGCTCCAACAGCAGCGGAGAAGGAAGGGTGGGCAGCCCGAGCTGCAGACTCCACTGGAGAACAGACTATTTGCTGCCAATAATCACATCCACAAGCAGTTTCAAGCCAAACCCCAAATTTAAAATACCTTGAAATTAATTTGAAGTTATGACAAAGTAAAAGAAACATTCTCAGTATTTCAGTCTAACCAAAAAGCTGGGAAAGATCAACACAACAAACAGGTGCTTGTTATACTCAAAACTGATCACACACTGAGGTAATTTCAGCAGGACAGTTCAAAGTTTAAGCAACTAAAAACCTTCACTTGGACATAGTGTAACTTCGTGCAGGTAGTAAATCTTAAATTTTTAATATAATTGGTTGATTTGCAATGTCACTACTGCTAACAGATGCAACGTGTTTTTAATCTAGCATTTTGTAACATCTACACGTCACAAAAAGCCTCTACTCTATATGGCCCATCTTCCTGAACTGCGAGCGGAAGCACAGAGATGTCGAATTTAACATTTAAGTACATGCCTAACCCTGGAAAATGAAATCTATGCCCAATTTTTCAGAAAACTAACTCCTCACCACCACTGGGGAAGATCAGAACAGCAAGGACACTGCTGCTCATACCCACGGTATAAGGAAAGCTTCGCTCCAGTCACAGACCAAGTCTCGCTTCCCTCTTCAGCAAACACTGACATACACTGACCAAAATAGTCTGTGAATCATATGGGACTTGAAAAAACACACAGTGCCCTACATACAAGCTCTTACTGTCCCATCACCCAACACTGAAACTTCTACATAGCCAGACTAATACTTCTAGATTCACATTTCAAGCACAGCAACTGGCAGGAATACAGACACACCAGAACACATCTACTAGCAGTCATCCACAAGACTTCTGGGAGTATAACATATACACAAAAGCACGTGAGCACACAACTGTATAAAATCAAATTCACGTTGCACCTGAGCAATGAGAAGCACCACCATCCATATGACCATTCCCTGAGTCTTAGCACCAGGTGTTCCAGGAATTTTTGAGAGACACGTAATAATTCTCAGCTACCTATTTCAAAAACACTGCATCTGTGAATTCTGCTTGGAGCTTCACTACTGATTACAGAGAATGTACTTGACCTAAATCTTCCATTCAAAAGAAAACTACAGAATACACATCTGACTTCATCTTGCAGTGTTTATTCCCATATCACAGATCTGAATGCAGAAATGAAAGACATCAAATAAGCAGGGTGTCAAAAACAACACGCAACATGACAAGAGTCTTGTGTGCTACCTTAGGAGCCAATTTTGCCCTGCATTTACCTGTCCTCTGTGCGAATTTGTTGAATTTTACCAATTACTGAATTTATTAATTGGATTTTTCTTCTTATTATATTGTGATGTAGAAATAAAGAGATTCTATCAGAAATTATTTATAAAATAATGACAGACAGAGCCTGATTTACAGCTATAAAGTTGAAAACCCTGGTAAGATTTATTAAAGACTTTGTGCCAAGTTCTATCATAAATTGAAACCTCTCAAAGTTAATAGAACATGAGGTTGCATTGACTGGAAAAAATTTTAGAAATAAATTATTGAAAACTGGTGACCAGCTCACTGTTAAAGAACTTTTTATTCTATTGGAAATACTCATTTAAAATCTTAGATTAGGAAGGAATAATATGGATCCATTAAAAACAAAGAGAAGGAAATCAGCAATCATTTGCTTTTAATTGAATACTGATAATCTTTATTTTTTACTAAAATGTGGCCCAACAGGTAGAGCACGCTATGGCTGTGTTTGATGCCATCAGTATTATCACAGGGCAGCATTAACCTCAGAATTTATGCAAATGGTGTTACTTTGCACAGTCATCGACCACTTGCAATGCCTGGGTCACATGAATAACAAAGGCACTACACATGGGAAGAATTAAGGTGACAATTAATTAAGTTCTATTTAGACTTGAGTTGAACTGGAACTAGAGGATAATAAACTAACTGTCAGCCGTTCACCACCTTCTGTACTCCATTCCTAAGTAAAACACTCTCAAATGTGTTATATTACACACAGATATTTCCATCATCATCTTTTCACTTTTAAACAGATGAATCAGAAAATACAAAAGGAAAAGGACTGCTATATCTAAAAACACAGATCCCAAACCCCTGTCATATTAATAATTCACAAAAGTCATTGAACTGCATGATGTGTTGTGCTGAAAGATTTTATTAGGAATTGAGTGTTTTAATGTACATTACTTGTATTTGCACTGGCAAAATACAGTCTGTTCTCATTTGCATTTAAGCAATAAGAATAACATGTACAATAGAAACATTCCTGACAAAAGGAACTCTCTTAGCATATATAAGGCTGCTTTACCTTGGTTTTTGTTCTTGGTAAAGAATTGGGGAACTTTCACCAGGAACCAGTAAAACAGACCACATTCATTAGTAAAGGCAAACTTAGCATTCCCCTAAGAACCACAGAAATAGTTGATCAAGAAAGTGCCTCAATATGGCTAGAAGTGCATTTAAAAGGCCTTCCTGTTTAAAAAAAAATAAATAAAAATTCTCCATAATAACTTCCTCTAATTTTCTGAGCGAATTACCTACTCTGGCATCCTTTCCCTGGCCAAAACAACTACATCAATATTAGCCAGAAAACAAATACCTGGCCTTCTCTCCGCATATACTCCCTATATAAAGCCTTCCTACAGTGGGTGAAATAAACTGTAGAAATTCGCAAAGATCCCAAAACTAGTAATGATTGATTGCCTTTTTACGGCTGTAATAAAAGATACTCCGTTCTTTTTCTATAATTCAGTGTTATTGTATCGTGTTTCACATTTTAAACTGATGTAAGAACCACATCTATTATTCTCTAAACTCATCATTTAAATATATGATGTATTGCTGAAATGTCTGAGGTCTGTGTAGAAAACAAAATATATTGCAAAGTACAGTTTTCTTTGCATAATGATGCATATGCTAAATAAACTGCTCCTGCGGTGAAGGATGACGCTGACTCTACCTGCACGGTGTTGTTTAGTTTTACATTATTCAATGCTTTTGACTTGTCAGGTTCAATTAGAAAGAAATCTGGCACAGAGAGCGAGCTTGCATACATCATATTTTATACCTGCATTTTACCTTACACACACACCGTACTGTTGACCTCCTGAACTTTCATTTTTAAGGTTTATACGTAGCTAAATCTATTACATACAGTAGTTATGTAGTTAAATTTACTATAAACATTTCTATTTGTAATGTTTCTAGTCCACATTTGTCTATATATCATAATATACGTATGAATAAATTGCATGTAGGCCAAATTTTTGAAACTAACTGGTCTTTTTGTGCCACTCAGAGACTGCTGGCACCTGAGAAAAGCCCCAGATTGGCACAACCAGGTTCCTCTGCAGCTCTGTTGTCATGGAAGCAACTTGGCTTGTTTATCCTGTAGCTAACATTCTATAGACAGTTCTTTTCTTTTGTTAATAGATCTTATTCACTTCTCCAGGACCTTTAATACTACACAGCAACTATTTACAGTTATTATTTGGTTACTGAGTGGAGTGAGAGATCATCTGTTGATGGTATATGTGTGCAAAGAGAGCCAAGGTTGCCATCGGTCCCTGAGGGCAACCCACCAAAACCAGCGCTCCAGCACTAGAGATTTATGCCTCTGCAAACAGGGAAGATTGCAACCCAGTTTAGTCATGCTTGGCAACAATTTAGAGGGTACATGTGAATAATTGTCATGTGGAGGCATGACATTAATCGGAGATCCAAACCTAGTTAACTCCATGGCTTTTAAGCATGTCCTGCAGCTCAGAGTGGCTCAAAGAGCTCTCTTAGAAGGATCTAACAGCCAGTCCTTAAACTAACCCCTTCCTTAAAGAGGCAGGTCTTCTGAGAAGTCAGTAGCAAGTTAACACTAACATGTCCCTGCTCTCTGAATGCTGGGAACAGCAAATTAAGAAACACCAAAGTCCCAGTCTAGGGTCAGAACTGTCCTAATCCTACTTCTAATTGTGATTTCTTCAGAAAACAGATTTGGCAAGTAAAACAGAGGTGATGTTATGAGTGCCTAACAAATACGGTACGAAAACTACTTCTGTGCAGCTGGTATTGGATAGTGACAAGTGTTCCTGACAGTGTGATTCACTTTGGCTAAATCTATATTGCCTTTTCCAGGCTTGCCTGAAGAAATTGCTGCCTCGTGTTGCCTTAAATGTCTGTTACTATGCAGATCCAAGCTTCAGGTAGTACCAAAGTTTGAATTTCCTTCACGCTGAACCACGCACCCAGCTGCCGGCTTGAGCAAACAGTTCAGGCTTCAGTGCAAGCCAGTGACAGCTGTGCTCTAGCCCTGCCTCCATGGCTTCTCCCAGCTAAGCTGCATGAATAAAGATTACAAAGTCAGCAACATCACTTGGATGGAATAAACCTTATTAATCCAAATCTTCAAGGCTACCCACAACACTCATTTGAATAGCACTGTGAATGAAACAAGAACCAAATCCATGCACAAAGAGACATAACTGGATCCTGTTTAACAAGGGGCAAAGTTATGCTTTAACAAGGTTTACCTCTGTTCATACTTGACTTGAGGAAAAACATAAATAACACAAGTGACTAGAATAAGAATGAGCACTTAATTTCCAGGGTCATTCTAAAACTGTTTCTAAATGAGTTTTGTAAGAAGATGAAAATCATCAATATTCACAACATAAATCCTGAATTGCTGGAGGTTAAGAAAGGAAAACTTACCTCTTGCACTTTTCTTAATAAGCTTATTTCTGAGAATGGCTGCTAACAAGTGAACAGACTAGACTGATGGTGAGCCTGAGCCAGTAAAGCAGTACCTGTTCACTCTATTCATCCAGTACTCTCAAGTAGTCAGTTATTATTCAAATTATATTTGAGATGTTTATGAAAGACAAGTTCATAAATAAATTTCTTCCTGGCAGATGAAAATGGAAAACTTCCCTTAACTTTGATTAATGAGGAACAGAGATACTAATTTCTTTAGTTAAGGGGAAAAAAGCCCCCAAAATCTGTTTTCATTATCTGCAGAGGATTTTCCTTGAAAATCATTAGGAAAAACCTCGGCTTTTTCATTCTCTGTAATAAACGTTTCACATGGTTATGATTCAATATGTTTTACACTACACTGGTAATTCTCATTATTCTTCAAATATCACATTTGAGGAGGTTAATACACCATTAACATGATTAACTTTTTAATAGAAGTTAAGCCACATGGAACCAATCTGCACCGTTTGGTTCTATAAATGACTAGATAGTGAAGGTCAGCTTCTGCCCCACCGCACCTGTGCGACTTCACTGGCTTCACTTGCATTTGCAGGCCCAGACCAAGGGAGGAACCTTCTCTCTCTAGAAACTGAGAAAATAAGCAACTTTTTATTTCTTCCCAAAACAGGGAGAATCCATAAAAAGGCAAGGATGAATCAATACACTAGACAAGTCTGCATATAACCTGCAGAAAGCCTTTGCCACCAGAGAAGCATTTCTCCAGAAAAATGTGGATTCATGGACATGAATCACATCCTTTAACACAGTTTGGTAAGGATAGTGAATTTTGATCATTATTTCTCTGTCAGTCATTAAGTCTGTAAAATACAGAGTAGCTGAATTACCAGTGCAGTTGCTCAATGGAGCAGCACTGTCATTTCCCACGACGTTTTGCCCCTGCCAGGAATACAGCAACGATACCACGCAATTCAGTGTTCTGAATCACATGCTGTGTGGCTGATCCCAGGTCCTGAGACAGCAGAGCACATCAGCAGTCCTCTCAGCCTTACCGTTCATCTTAAGCACCGGTAATGTCAAGGGAACTCTGAGACTGAAGGACATTCTCTGAACCCAAAAGCACCTAAGTCTTTTCCCTCCTTTATCCCTTCCCCCAACTCCCTGTCCCCAATTTTCTTGCCATCTCCCCTAACAGACTTTGCCTGTAAGTAACCAAGGCTCAATGTTTCTCTCATCCAGCCCATCTTCTTCCCCATATTACACTGTGTCTCTTCTCCATTCTTCTAAATGTGTTGTGGAAATAATACATTTTACTGACACAACACCTCCTGGGCAGCTGGTTCCCACAGCTGGGGTGAAAAAGGCAATAAAGATAAAACACAGCTCAGCAATGAATCACAAGCCTGAACACATCTCAAAGGTCATCTAGTCCATCCCTCTGCCCCACGGGAGGCTCAGCTATCCCCATGTCATTTCTTACAGACATGCTTTGAAAAACTGCGGTGATAGGAACTACACAAGCTCCCTAGGCAATATATCCCAGTGTTTCACCACCCTCGAATAAAAAGTTCAATCTTTCCTCACAGGTCACATTTTCTAGGCCTCAGGTCTTTCTCTTCTCTTCCTTTACAAGTCTCATCAGGTCTTCCCTGTTTTCCCCACACAATTAACTCCAATGAAAGCAGTTTCCTTCAAAAAACACTTTTGAAAGTGGTCATTGAAAAATGTACTGTATATTGCTGCTGGAATTAAATTGCCTTTTTCCATTGTGCAACTGTAACATGCTTTCAGGACTTACAATGGCAAAATTATTCAAGTCCCGCTTGTTTCAACTCCATTAGTTTTATTGCAGATATGCAATACAACAGGAGAAACAAGTCCAGGTTGTCACTGTTGTCATATCTGTGTCTAACACCTATTACCAGAGACAGCAGAACATCAACAGTAAAACATGAACCACCAAATCAAGGGATTTTTGAGATTTAAAAAACAATTCAATTTTCCATAGTCAAGGTAAAGTCACTTTTGATACAAATAACCCCACTGATACCAAATAATAACCTATCAAAGAGATGAAATTCAACTTTGCTCAAGCAAGCAGTTTCATTAAGAACACACTTGGTCCACTAGCGAGATCAGAGTAAATTGGATTTGGCTCACAGTTTTCCTATACCCTATAAATTCATGTGTCACCTGATTTTATGTCTTTTTTTTTTTTAATCATGGAAGAAGGAAAAGAGGAAGAGAACTATATTGCTGTAGCTAACCCACATCTTGATTATTGTTGGCTTTACTTCGCTCAGGGAACAGAGAGGAAGAAAGTGCATATAAGGGTCAGAAATACCTCCTTCTGTAAGCAAATTTAGTCTGCTGCATGGAGCAGCAAGGACAGAGGAGATCCCTTACCAAAATTTTAGAACTCTGGAAACAGAAGAGAAAACTGTAGTTATTCACAGACAACAACAAATCAGTAACTTCTCCAATATGCTGGATACAAGATCAAGTATCTCTTTGTTTTAAATAGTGGATTACAAAAGCCAACGACGGCAAAAGAAAGAACCGAGTTTGACCCCAACAAAACTACTTCCTGATATAACAAAGCAATGCATTCCTGCCTGCAGCTGTGTTCCTAGAGGTATGTAACTATCATACACGTATCCTAGGACCAAATGCAAGGACCCTGAAAGCACTTCGGGCCTTTACAAACAAAAAGTGTTAAAGGTTTCATGGAGCTAAATCTTCAAACAAAATTTAAAAAAAACCCACAAACAAAACAAAACAAAAACCCCACCCACAAAATAACAAAACAGAACAAACAAAGCACATTTTAAGCATCAGTTTGACTTACATATTCATTATGCATTTTAAAAAAGCATATCAATGAGAAATTAAAATTAAAAACCTTTAGGCTGAAGGTTTCCCTGGAAAAATTTCAGATAAATGCATTCCCTCATGATTTTTGTGATGTTTTAAAAGGTGTGGCAATGTTAGTTATAACAGATGTGAAGAATTTTATTACAGCTGACCAACTGAGCATTCCCAAGAAACACTACACAGTCGGAGCTGAAGAACTAATACTTTGCTACTGAAGGTTTCCCATAGTTCATCTACCTCAAAATCAGATGCCAACATATTTCATCATGACTTCTGATCACAGGAAAATATAATGCAGGCCAACATTGATATTCAAGGTATATTTTGACCCATTTCAGACAAGCCACTCCATGTGCAATCACAGAAGAGCATCCAGCCCTTCCAATCCAAATATCAAATGAAGATAAAACATGAGAAAATCTAAAACTTGCCACAGCAGTGTCCCCAAAAAGACAAAAAAATCTCCATCTAATGTTTAAAACACCCGTAACATACAAAAGAGGAAAATATTGATTTGCAAAATCCACAAGGGATTATTTTCCTCAGATTACAAAACTGACAGACTTGAAAGTCCAAATTTTAACATAGCTGCACATGCCCATTAAATATACATCTGAATCTCAACATGTAGCAAGCACATTGCAGTAATTATACTGTGCATTTTGCAGAATCTAAGGCATAAATTCATAAATTTAAGACAAAGTTTTCATCAAATGTTATTACAGATGAGTACACCTCCAAACATAAACCATCATTAAGACAAAAAGAATTAACCAAAAATTCAAAACAAAATAAGAAATGCACCAAAACATGAGCCAGAATGCAAAGAATGTCCTAGAGGCAAGATTTGCAAACAATTACACCAGTCGGTGGTAACAGTGACAGTACACAGGATTTTTCATTTCTCTTCCGAAAATATCTGCTTTGTGTTCCCAGTACGGCGAAACCATCCTGCCGTTTTCTACATTCTAAAAAAATGCAAATCATCAATAATCAAGAGAGCATCAGCTGATCACATTTCAGGATGCAGCATGGGAGTATTAAGTGACCGAGCATTGATCAAGTGACGACAAAATCTGGAGACTGAGTCTCAAGTAGTATTGGCTAACCCTGATGTTAAGTATGTTCATATTATATAAGCCTACACTGAAGTACTGTTTCTGCTGCTGGAAAGTGCGGTTAAAACTCTGCACACACAAATATATTTGCAAAGTCAAGCATCTACAAATATATTTCTCCTGTTCAATCATCAATCTTAAATTGTCCTAGTCTCAAACCAACTTTCTGGCAAGGAAATATGGATCAGCACCTGACCCAAATGTTTCACCATTCTCAAGGAAAATTCTCTCAGCAATTAATGTGTGTCACCTGCAGGAAAATTCCTTTTTATGTAATAAGCTACCAGCCATTGCATGATTTAAAATGAGGGCACCTTTTCTTTTCTCATGTACCTTGCACATACACAGAGGATGGAAAGAAGGCAGCAGTATTTCAAAAGATCATGCTTACATATTCCTTCTAAATGTATACAGTTCCCTAGGGAGCAATCAAGTCAGCAATGTCTGTGATAGGCTATAATTACCAAAATGAGATGCATAACCTTTATTACACCAGCAAACAGTTAACTTTACACATTATTTCTCTTACTTTAGTGCTCTCAAATCTTTCATTTTTTTAAGTAATCAGCCGCTTCCAATCTTTCACATTGCAGCTACTGCGCATTCAATGCCAGGTGCTGCACACCTCACTAGCACAAACTCAGCACAATGCAAGACCTTCTTTAGCCCATATAGTTTCATATACTGCCGTAGCGTGACAGAATGCCTTTGGGATTTAGCAAATTCAAATAGATTCTGTTGCTACATCACACAGAAAAACGCCTTGTAAGTCTCCCTGTTTAAAAAATTAGAAAAAGAAAAAAAAAAGAAAGAAAAAAAGGAACAGCCTACATCTCCAAACACGACAGTGCATTCCTGGCATAGATATGCAATGCAAGAAGAGAATAACGACAGCGTTTATGTTACCTTCAGTCACATAGTTGTGGTCTCGAAGAAAGCTGTGGTTAATTTTTCGTGTGTCCGTGTCCTCGCCCATTTACAGCAGGATTACTCAGCATGCCTATCCGCAGTGGACTGATAGCATCAGCAGAGGTCGTCACAAGAGCACCATCCATGCTGCCACTGCCTAGCAGAGGCGGAGAACACACTGGGCTACTGAGCACAGCATAATGAGAGCTAGTGATGCAGCACAGATTGGGGAGGGCGAATAACGATCGGGAAAAAGAGAAGGTAAAAAAAAGAAAGAAAAAGAAGTAACAGGAGAAAGACGGAGGGAGAAACGGCTCCAATAAATTATGAATGCCGAAAGCCAGTAGGGAGCTTGCGTGAAGGGAATACAGGCACTTCTCCCGCAGTTAAAGAATAACCCAATTGTTTAGTCAGGTACTCCTTAAACAAGTGCCCACGCAGAGTCTCCTCCAAGTGCCTGCTGCTGGGAATCTTGCTGGATGCTGTAAAGTGGCAATCAGCGTACTGCAGCAAAACCCGCCCGGAGAAGGGCTCGGATTGCTGTTGCTGCTACTGCTGTCATATGCCTGTGCTGCATCAGAGCAGGCCCCTCCCAGTCAGCCGCTCGCTGCCCAACCGCTCAAGATCTGCATGTAGTAAAGTGAAAAATGAGACTGCAGGTAATTATTTTAGCTCTTCTGCTGCTAAGACGGGCAGGGGAAAAAATTAAGAGAGGGGATGAGGGAGAAAAAACTTCAAGCTATTTAAATGGTTATGCATTGACACATGCTGCACACTAACGCCACAATTTTGTGCTAGTCGATACCGTCACACGCAGCAAAAGCAACAGTCGTTCAGTGTCAGCCTGTATAAATATTACAGAAATTGCCAAATATCAGCCTATGCAAATGGAATTGTTAGAGGCGAGGCAAGCCAAACATTTGGAAAAAGTAAGATGAAATAACTGTCATTTATCTTTTTTTCCCAATTTTGTAGATAAAAGACAAATTGCAAACTATGAAAAAAAAAAGAGGGCCAGAAAACAATCCCTGTGGCTTCCCTGGACAGGAAAGGAAAGCTGGACAAAGGGAATGTTTGCAGGTCATCGCGTGTTCTTAGACCTGTTACTTTCATTCACTGCATTTTCCTATAACCTTGAAAAAGCAATGTCGAAATCTGTATACTTAGAAATAGAAAAACAAGCAGAAAAGGAAAATTACTCACGTGCATTATAAAACAAAGCTTGCTCTTTAGTCCAAGTGTTTAATGGCTTACATTACAGCAAAAATATTTCAACTGAACAGACAAGCAGTTTCCTTAAGCTTTCAGTATCTGCTCACGAAACCATGTACCGTTTGCTGCAGAAGGCATGTATTCTGAAAGGGTATAAGCACCACTGAAGTTTAGAAATCTGAAAAGAAAACAAATGGCTGCATACCAAAATCACCACTACAGCATGAAGAGGGAGAACACAATCACAAAACCAATTTACAGGAGAGAGGGGCAGCCCTATGGTTTAGGCCCTGGACTTAAACACAAAAAATACAACCCAGTCGTCAGCATTAGTACAGCATTTTGTGCAATCCTGCATGAATCTCACACTGGGTTTTGGTTTTGTTTCTTTTTAATGAAGATAGGACATACGGTTCTTGAAGGTAAGTTCAAGAATTCGGAAGAAATTCTTTATTGTCTCACTGAAGCCCTGGAACTGGTTGCCCAGATAAGCTGCGGCTGTCCACTCCCTGGCAGTGTTCAAGGCCAGGTTGGATGGGGCTTTGGGCAACCTGATCTAGTGAAGGGTGTCCTTGCCCAAGGAAGGGGTGTTGGAACCAGATGATCTTGAAGGTCCATTCCAACCCAAACCATTCCAGAATTCTATTTATATACAGCTTTTGGTGGTGACAACACTAGAAATGTTATTTCTGAATTGAGAGCATCAATCAATACTGTGGTGGTACCAGTGCCTGCCCTGTCATCTTCAGTCATTTGCTGCCTTTGCCCATGCTTGTTCACGTACCAAATCCTTTCAACTTCAGGATATCTGATCTGCTTACACACTGGTACCATCTACTTTTCAAGGCTCCGCACAAAACCAATTCTCTTTCTCAGTGTAGAGGATAAGCATCAGCAGCAACACCAAACAAACCAGGACTTGCTGCCTCACCATCAGCAATTTATGGATAAGCACAGCCTGGTACACAGCTGAAGCCTTAGGTACAAAGTGTTATCCCAAAACAAGGATCCAGTCTGGCCAAGCAGCTTTTGGTGGACCATGCTGAAGTCTATTATTCTGAATTTTCAACCTGTCTATTGGAAGCAAGTATAGCATAAACACTGATGACAATACTAGCTACAGTTCAGAAAATAGCTGTGAGAACCTGTAAATATAATGAATGAGAAAACACACCTATAATTTGATTGAAAAGAGGAAGGAGGCCTTGCAAATACTGATATTGATTTTGTACAAAATGACCCTAATCTATGTGATGGAGCTGGTTTATTTTGCCTTTCCCTGCCACATTATTTTATCATCTTGGATTTGTTTTTCCAAAGACAAAAGGGTCTGTGAGCAATACACACTGCACATGAAATCCCAACTCTGCTGAAGTCAGCAGCAGAGGGTACAGCAAACAGCAAGTCTACACTCAACTATTTAATGCCATGGTTACACCCATCTGGGTCAAGAAGGAACTTCCCTTCAGCATCTGTGCAGGAGACAGTCAAACTGTCTGATCTTAGGAAAATAACCTAAATGTTTCTGTTAGGAACATAAGCTCCATATTTACTCAGTGCAGCTTTTGGAGGGCAATTAAGAGCATCTGAATCAGAAAGCACTTTTTCTCCATTTTGCATATTGGATGCTTAAGTTTCTCAGTCAGGCACCCAAGTTAGAGATGCAGCATTAGAGAGCATGGATGTCTCTATGGAGGCAACACTGAGCAGCTTTCTCCCATTGGTATGACTGCTGAAACTCGAAGAAGTCACCTTGCAGGGCATTTGATCCCAAAAATCAAGCAACACTATTGAATAAAAATGCATAGGAATAAGTTATATCTACAAATATATGGAAAATTAACATGTGTTCTCTCCTTTCCAAGCAAAAAATATATAGAAAAATTATTATTGAAAATAGATAATAAATTATGTGAATGATATGTAGTCCCAAAAAGAGACACACTGACAGTCTGAAAAAGAGTACAAATAATTTTTTGTAAATACCTCTAAATTTCTGTGACCATGGTGTCTGCAATTTCTACAGTGCCCGAGAGAACATTCCTGCCCTTCCACATAAGCTCACCAATCATTACCCCTTATTTGTCCTCAATAAGTTGAAACTTTATGATTTCTGTGGTCTACCATTTTGAGCTTATTGCCCTTATTTGTTAGGTGTAATTTAAGCATTAAAGGTGGTTTTATTTTTTTTTAGGAGACAAGTAGACCTTTTTTGTGAAGTCAAAATAGTAACTCCCATCCAAACATAATTCTCTCCTCTCACCATTTAGAGAGGACAACTTCCTTAGGCATCATATCTGGGTCAGATCATGCCTACCCTGTTCTTCTCACTTTTAAGTTAAAAAAATCTCATAAGGAGATATGGAATGAGGAGGAAGCCTTTAGCAAAAACACTAGACAATATTGCCTGTGTGCATGCAAATGCTTTCCCCAAGATTATGAGTCAAATCCTTACTGTGTGGCAAATTCTTAGTAGTCCATTGACTTAAGTAGGTCAGTTCACATGAGAAAGATTAGCAAAATTCTGCTCTGAATTTGTAGCGCAATGCAAACTTGTGAGACAACATTTGCAGATAACTAGCTGTGCCATTTTAACATGCTGCTTATTATCAGTCCCACTGATAACCTACAGAATTTGATCCAGTCAAATATCCAGGGAGAGGGTGGGGGAAAAGGAACCTTCGATCAAAACCATATTAGTTATTTGTACCTTCATGGCAGCTCACAGGCCTACTCATAAAACAACCCACTAATTGTGATGTACAAACACAGAAAACAAACAGGAAAAATAAAAGAAGAATAAATAAAAAAAGAATGAGTGCCCTACCCTAAAGAATTTACAAGCAAACTATAAAATGGAAGAGCTACATAAAGATCAGCAGAGACATTTGAGTAAACAGTGAGTCAGTAATGAGGATGGAGTCCTGGTTTTCAGCTTTCTTCAAAAGAAGGTCATTAGAGACTTTGTGGAGAGCAGCAATAAACAAAAACTGGATTCAAGAGGTTGAAAAATAACTGCACTGCAAGAATAGAGCAAACATAAAGGTAAGAGGAGCAAGACTGGCTAGCAGGTCAAGAGCTTCTTCATTTTTCTTCTTCCCCTCCTCCACAAAGATGGAAGAGACTAAGCATATTAAAATGCATTCTAAAGAGTAAAATGTTCAGTGAAAGTGTTAGTGGAGAGTAAAAGACAAGGGCAGGCACGACACAGATGCAAATACAGACTGTGGATGTCAGTGAGAAAATATAAGAGTTAAAAGGAGCACACAAAAACTGGATCTGTGCCAGGAGGAGAAAAACCTGATAGGATAGGAAGAGAAAATAATTTCAGAAGAGGAAGAAACCTGTGTTTCACTTTGTCAGTTTTGGGGAGGAGGACTGGAGAAAGGGGAAGGTAGAGACAGAAAAAAGAAAGGAAAGGGAAATTGCGGCAGGAGGCAGCCAGCACCCTGAGGAAGGAATCAAAACTAGCAAAGACACAAATTGGATTGAGGACCTGGTAAGAGTGTAGCCTAACAGTGGTAAGGAATTGAAGAAGATGAAAACAAATCTTTGGCTGAATGACTGTTGATCACGTTTGCTCACTCTATTTCCATCAGGAAGCTCTGCAGCATGAGAGAGGGAAGAATTAGGTGTTAGAAGGGAATTAGTCCTGAGGGTTCCTGCGTGATCTTATTTCTAACACCTGTTGAATGCACAGCCATCCTGTTTTGCTCCTGCAGAACATTTTTGTTCTTCTGTTAAACACATTCTCACGAAGAGCTTCTACTTAGCTTTGTTAGACACTTAGAGCATGGCCTTAATAATTAAAACTCTCAATAACTGAAATAGAGCATCATCAAGTACTCCAAGTCTCCATTTTACTACTGCCAAATTCATCACTCAGTCTGAATGAGAACAACGAAGCCTGAGCTGCAATTGAAAAAGTGGTTGAATACTTAAATATTTTCTTTGTCTAACAAAACTTTTCATATACAGATCATTCTTTATTTCATTTAGTAAAACACAAAGGCTTTAAATGAAATTAAACTGAATTTTGAATTGGCACATAACTTTGAATTAATTATTTTTTAAGAACAAGAGATTTAAAGCTCTGTGATGTTAAAAATGCTTAGAAGTTAACACAAATTACACCAAAAGCAGACTAACTTAAAATATTACCTTAAATTAATCTTAGTATAGTCACTGGAGGCTTTTAACCACTTTGACAGGCTTTGCTTCTAACTATATCCTAATATCTGCGAACTGTATGAAACAGGACGAACTTTCTCTTCTCATCTTCAAATGAACTAAGATAACACATACAATTAGTCAGCTACAGAAAAATACAACAAAATATTTAGCTAACCCTTTACGGTTATATTTCATTGCGATTGAATTTGCTCATCAAAAGAGAATATTTATGAGCCAGATGCTCCCTCTCGCTTCATGCTTATCTAGTTTATATACAGAGATGTAAAAGCTTAGCTACTGATTTCTCCAGTTAGGCCATCAGCAAATTAGCTTTGCTGTTTATTTATTTATTCATAATGTTCAAGAAAATAAGATTATATACTACAGTCATATTCCTGTTCAGAAATACTGGAGTTCATCAGCTGCCTTTCCTTTAAAAGGATAAAGCAACACGGAATTACAACTGGATAAAGAGCTACTCCCCTAGTCTTCCTCCAAGCCCATTCTACATGGCACAGAAAGGACTCAGAGCTCCAAGCCAGGGATAAGGTGCCAACTTCACTCCCTTGGGTTTGAGTAGTTTTACTTCTGTTTAAAAGTGCTAACTTTGAAACACCTAGTCCTCTCTTAGTACTTCCGTCCAGAATGAACATTCAGTCTGGATCATACCCTCCTCTAAATTTGAGACTAGGTCTACCCTGTAAATTGCAGCAGATACACCTAGGCTAACTTTAAACAAGCTAGAAAAAACAAGTTAGAAACAGTCCGGCCCTGATGGCAGAGACCTCAGCATGAGCCGAACGCCTTGGAGGGAAGTCTACCCACATGTGATTAAAGTAGCAATGGTGCAAATATCTTCCCACCGTTGCTTATTTTGAAGACATTCAAGTTCATCTCATTACATGATGCCTATTTGCAAAGGAACTGATCTAATAGCTTTGTGATAGTAATGAGTGTATCACAAATGATTCTGGTAAGAGTTTGCCTTAAAAATAAAACCCTGTATTCCCTTACATTTGTGAATAGTCCTCTTTACATTTGTCTAATAGCCAAAAATAACATAAATATACAGCACTACCATGCAATTCCATTTTTGATTCTTTGGCATCTAAAATAGAAAGATACTGCCAAAAGTTAACATAAAAAGTAATAAAAGAAAAATCACAGCTCTCCAGAAAAAAGTAAATGATTTTATCTTGTTCCAACATCTCAACAGAAATTGTTTAGAATCTTTACATTTATAGCATGTAATTTATATTTCAACACACACTCTTCAGTTATTGTATAATTAATATTAAAAATTATTATGTAGGTCCAGAATTTTGAAAAATCTAATGGCTACTATCACAATTGGAAAATATTCTATTATTCACAAAAGGGAAGTTTCTTCAACACACTAGCTTTTGCTGTGTTAAACCTAAAAATAACACCTTCCCAGGCGAAATAATTGACTTTTAGCCTACATACTCTAGACACAGAATAAAACTATTGCCTCCCAGCACTTGGTCATTTTAGAAAGCAAGCAATCAAAAATTACCATCAACTAATTTAAATTACAGAAGCCAGCTTGCTTCAACATACTTCACCCGCTCTGTTCCAGTGAGCACTGCATAAGGATCCTCAGCAGAGTCAGTGCCACTTTAAGGTTCACAGAAAGCCAGAGCACAGGGTGAACTGAAGCCACACCATGCTCCTTGTTTTTTACACAGGAGCCAACAGTTTTGCTCGTCTTTTTTGTGGTGTGCTGGTGACAGCGGTGGAGCTCACCCATACGGAGAGCTCTGGGCCTAACTAATGATCTTTTCCAAAACTGAGAGAATGCTGCCAGAATAGTTGGACATAATGGTTTGTGAGATTTGGAGATTAAGCCCATTCAGTGACTTCATCAGGAATGGGAAGAGTTGTCAAAGGGAAAGAGCACAGGATGGGGAATGAAAGGCCAAGCACTGATTCTGGCTGTGAGGCATTTTCCTTCCTTGTGCTTCTTTTTCACTCTTCCGCTGTCTTGCCTATTTAAACCAAAAATTGCATGGGCTTAAAACACTATCTTCCCTACTACAGGCATCAACTGGAGACTGATGCCGGACCCCTGACCCATGCCGATACTTATGAGACACTGTTCCCAAGCTAATAAAGCCCATCTGTTTCCAAAATAAGCTTCTGTGTCTTCTAAAACACAAAACAGATTATTTATTCCACAGCAAACGGCATCACAGAAAACAACTACGTAGAAGCTACAGCCTCCTAGAAGAACGGTTTGGGATAAGTCCCAAAGAGAAAACCTATTGCTGACAGGGCTTGTCACTGCCAAGCAAGCCAGGCACACTGACGTGCAAACAAGGGGGAACGCAGGGCTGGGGACACGCGCTGAAAGAAATGCTTCCAATTCAGCCTTTACTTACAACAAAGGTTACTCTGCTGCCAACAGTTTCTCAAATTGAAATACAAATATAAATATACATGTACATGTATTCCAAATGAGAAATAATATGTTGGGGTTGGTATCATTGCATCACCTGCTGAAGAAAACATACTACTTGTTTTGCAAACTTAGGTTAGTTTTATAAATACTTTATCCAGATGATAATTAACTTAAATACTTGCAGTATTGCTTGCATGCTGCTTCATACCTAGTATACAAGGCAGCACGTACCTTGTCAGCACTGCCTGGTGTGTATGGGACACTCTCTCCCTAAAGTGATACCCGTGATAGCATCCTCTTGTTGAATTACCCTACAACATCAGCAACTCACTACCATGTTCTACTGTTGTGCAAGGAAGAAAAACTTTTGAAATGCATGCCTCTGCATGCAAGCATATAAAATGGTGATGCATGCAGTTTACTCATTGTCAGCACATCCTTTTATGCACACAAAAAGCAAGAAATCTATCCATGCTACTAAAATTACGAACCTGCAAAGCAGTGATAGGTCCTAAGGATAGCTAAAATCCTGCTGGAAAGGGCTGGAAATCACAAAGGGAAGGTGTTTCACCATCTGTTCACGATGAACAGATCGCAGGCACCAGAGCTCACGGCACTAGAGGTTGCTGATGGGCACTGTCACAACAGTGGAGCCCCAGGAGCTGAACTGCATGCTGCCTCCCTGGCACTTCACCCAGTACGCTGTCAGAAATGGTTTCTAGACAAGACCTATCACTCTACACCCAGGCAAGGCAGCAGTCACAAAACTAACTTCATACCCTAAGACAAGACGATCCACATCCCAATTAACTTTGTAGATGTCAGGCTCTGGAGTGGAACGTGAAGCTAACTGAGACAGAAAATCCTGAACAGAGACCCTGCAAATATGTACGTGGTGTGAAAGACATAAAATTGTCACTTGGAGGCACTGGACAATCCAAAGAAAGGCTGCAATAAAACACAGAACAGAAAGTGGCCTGAAAACGGGATTTTAGAGCAGGGATACAGGCACTGACAGAACTCCCTTAGCCTTTGAAGACATGCTTGTGTGCATATTTGTGCAAGAAAGGAATCGGGAAGAGAAGGAGGGAATCAAGTGAGAACAGAATTCAGACCCACGCTAAGGGTCCCAAACATCCTGCCTGGGTAGCAATGGACTGAAACACATATTTAAGCAGTATCCTATGTGGTAAGGCTACACAGTCAAAACACTGCAAAAGGAAAGCACTTTCTAAAACAGCTTCCAAAATATCAGCATTCTGAAAGGATTAAGCTGTTAGGATATAGAAATCCTGGAGAGATGGAACTCGAACAACTGCAACAGCCAAGAGGAAAGACATCAAAGCAGGTACAGAGACAAACTTTCTGCACAAGAGAGAGAAAACAGAAGAAAATATTTCAAATACTATGACCAGTCATAAAATATCAGAAGCTGCCTAAAAATTTAACACCTCTAAGAGAGTTTTGAGACTTAAGCAAATAATTAAAAAAATCAAATCAAATTAGCAGACTGTATTTGCTTTCACATTAAAAAGCAAACCACAGCCATGCTGCCTAACATTTTGCTAATTTAGAACTCAAAATATTTCAGGAAATAATAACTCAGGAACACTTCCTGCACATGGCACGTCTATTAAACAAAATCAACATACAGGGTCATTTATTACTGTCTTTGCATTTTACACACAATCATACAAATATGACAGCTTTGAAGGGAACATAGCCCAGAAGACTGCGCTTTTCACAAGGCTGCTGAGAAACAACATGACATATGACAGGACACTCATCCTCACTTCTTCCTTCCACCAATGTGTTTGTTTAATTCAGATAGGCATAGTGCAAACAGTTTTTTTATCCAGCATTATCTTACATCACAAAGAGCAGTTTGATATTTCTCCGTTCTACATATCTAAGGAGACACGTGAATCCAGTGATTTGGGAGTGCCTGCAGACCCCAGCCATCCTGGGCCAGTGAAAAGGAACTGCTACAGAAAAAAAAAAGCTGTTCTAGAAAATGATACAGTGCTAAATTGGTTCTTGTATGTAAAATACTTGTACTGCAATAATGCTGGTACAGCCTCAAGGAGAGGAAAGATCTCCAAAAAAAATTGTGTCAATATAAACAATGATTTTGCTGTTAGCCTTTCCTCCAGATCATCCAAATATTTAAATTACTGTAGCATCTGAAGGACAGTGAAAAATGCTGCACCTGCTGTAAAAGCTGCAATCTCTGAAATAATACCCACTTGGTAAAACAAAAGCTAAGAATAAGTTCCAGCTATTAAAAAAGAATAAAAAAGAAAAAAAACTAACAGAAAACAAACACATAAGCATTCAATGGTGTGACAAAAAAAGTAATTTGCAAGTAGAAATGTAAAAAGAAAGCTAGCACTGAATGAAAACAGAAATTTGCAAGACATACTAAACCCTAAATTCTGAGGTGTATGAAACTCCATACTACATTGCAGCAAACAACAAATGCACCTAAATGTTGAGTTCCACTTCTAGCCACCCTCATACCAACAGCAGGAATCAATATTCAGTAAAAAGAACAAATCACAGAGGTGATTTGGCATTGGAAACAGAATTACAGGTAAACAATGACTGAGAACACTCCTCATGGGAGTACGCTGAAAGGAATGGAAGCACAAATATCCAAAGGAATAATTTTTATTTGGCTCAAGATGTAGTAAGTGCAAATTAAATAAAAGGAAAACACATTGCTTATTTTAAACTATACTTAGAAGGGAGAGTGTAAGTTATTAATTGATTTTGCAATCTAATAAAGGACTAAGCACCTCCTAATTAAGTGTTGTAATGAAAACAGCCCCAAGGAGAATCTGGAAATGCGGGGTGAAGTGCTCAGCCTGTCCAGTGCGGAAACTGCTGATGCGGGGGGGAGCACCCGAGAATCAGTGCCCTGAAACACTGAACACAGACACGCACGTTCCGTTCTGGAGTTTAGAGGTCCCAAATAAGATCACAAAGGAGACGTGCTTGCTGATGTAAGATCTAGAGCCTGAATATGAATATAGTCCTAATAGCTGGGCCACTAAATATTCCCTGAAAAAATGGGAGACAGTCTTACCTTATTATATAATAGCATGCTGATAACTTGTACGGGAAATCCAGTATCACTTCATTTTAGTGCAAGAGAAAAAAAATCTAGGTATGGACATTTACCATACCGCCTGCTGAAGCTGAAACACGTATCAACAAAAAAAATGTAGCATTTATGGAACCAGAAACAATCCCAACTAAAAAGAACACAAATTCGTGTCTTAGCAATCGAGACATTCACCAGAGCAAGTGAAATTTTGGGCTCCTTAAGCCCAAGTTGAGGTCAGTTCAAGTTTTTGCACTTTATGCACATAAGAGAAGCAGTCATCCAAACAGGGTCTGGAACCGCAGCTACATGCAGCTGTGTGTGACAGGAAACTCAACCTGGCAAAGGAGGGAACTGGAGCCCTCACCCAACACAGGCCAAAAGGCCCCAGCATAACTTGCTGTGGAGAAGAAATATCTGCTAAGCAAAACCAAACCCTAGCATGTCACTAACCACTTCAACATAAAAAAAAAAGGAGGGGTGGCTGCTTAATGGTACAAATTTTGCTAAACTCTGCAAAATTATATTTAACCTTACTTACAGCTAGACAGGGACTAACGCAGTTGCTGAGCAAGCATAAATGCTAGGCCTTAAAATATCTATGGTCTGTAACAGAATGAACTAATTTCAGCTAATGAATCGCTGAGCCAGCACAGTGAAAAGACCAGAGCATGGGAAAAATAATGCAATAATGGCATGCTTAAGACAATTATAAATCAAAGAAAAGAGAATGATGCCTCTAAGCTTCAAGGAACAATTCCCAAGGGAGGGGTGAGGAAGACCACCTACAAGACATCATGCCCAAGGGCACAGTGGCCAGTGATCTAAGGACTGGAACAGAAGCAGTAAAAGCAGTGAGAAGCCTGGGAAACCAGGGAAGTAAGTTGTGGGCCGTGGCAGTTTTGAGGGGATAAAGGAAAATCTCAAAGTCATCAAGATGGGTGCAGCAGAAGAGGACCAACACTGCAGATTCCAGGGGCAGAAAACTGACTTTTGTAGAGGCGAGTACTTCTCTGAACAACCTTGCTGCACCAGGAGAGGTGTCTGTCTATTCCCCATGCTATGAGTGTGGGCTGTGAGGGACAAGAGAGGGGTGCTGTGTACCTCAGGGGGAGTAAAAGTGTCTACCATAACCGCAGAATTACATATGCTAATGACTGCAGGCTGTTCCTCACATCTACGGTAATTTATATATCCTCTTTAGTTACAGAATTCCTCCATCAACACATCCACTGCCATTCTCAACTCATCATTACCTACCTCACTGTCTGATTGCTAAGACTGCCTGTGATCCATCATTGTTCTGATTATCCCATAGCTAAGTACCACGGATTCCTAGCTGTCATTGCTTGGCTTTGTCCATAAATACTGCCAACCTGTATAAACTGTTAAAAATCCCATCTACCTCCCTGGATAACCACTCTTCCTTGCCGGATATTACTGTTGCACACGCCCTCCATAGAAGCTAACCCACCTTAATGCAGTATCAAAAACATAATAAAAAGGAAATAAGAGTTGCATTTTCTGTTGGGTTAAACATATGCATGCAAGAAATACTCTAAGTCTGGCTTGAGCTTCCAGGATAATTCCCTACTTAGCTTCAGAAACTCAGTGGAGCAATGGAAACAATCGAGTAAATTTAGCCATTTCCACAAACAGGCACCCAGTGACATGGATTACATGTATGTGAATTTATCACATTTGTATTTAAGCATATATCTAAGTCCTGTTTAGGATCTAATCATAAATCTCATTAAGTGCTTTTTAAAATTTTAACCAAATGCAATTACATTATAAACCATTCTTTAAAATAAAATGTGGCAGAAACCTCTGGCAGTATGCATTTTACATAGTTCTGTTTAAAGAAATTGAATCTGAAGACTTACTTCATAACACACTTAGAACTGTAACTTCTATAACTCTTTGGACAGTAATTAAGACCACCTTCTTAATTATTCAATTTTTCTGTAACAAACAGGGAAGATTTATCTTTTGTTTGTGACAATGTAGCTGACAGATACAAGCATTTCAAGTTCACGAGAAAGAGCACAAATAAACCAGTAATTTAATACAATATCATTTCAAAGAAAGCACAGTAAACTATCTATATGTGTTAGTACGTAAATAGAAACACAAAAGCCATTTAACCGGAAAGCTTAACTGAAGGTCTTTACACCATGGCTAACCAAATCCCTTCCTAAAGGCATGCCACTCACTACCGGCTTGCGTGTGGTGATGGAGAGGCTGAGAACACAGAGGTTCGATCTCTACTTCATATTTATAAAATAACAGCTAAGAGCTGCAGTCTTGTTGGTCTATTTCTAGCTGGGCTGAAGCGGGGTTTGAGCTTGCAGACTGTGGGGAGAAGGGCTCTTGCAATCCCAAGGAGGCAGAGCCCCTCGAGCCCTTGCAACAGTTACGCTCCCCAAAACTGGGCATCTGGAATGCGACACACCAGATTTTTGCCAATCCATCCCCCTCATTTTGCACTAAAATGACTATTTATAACTGTAGAGATTTTTTATAATAAAATCATTTTCAGTTTATTGGGTTCTAGTCAAAGCTTCCTCAGAAAGCTTTTTCTTTCCTTCTTGCCACACTACACCAAAATCACTTGATAAAAGGTTTAATGCTCCAAAAGTCCCAAATCTGTCATTTTTATTTAGAGCGCCCTCCGAGCTCGACTCCTTCGCCCTCACTTTGGCAGCATGACCCTTGACCACAGGGCACGCACTGTAACAAGGATTTACTAAGGCTTCACTTTACTGCAAGTGATTTCCTATAGCAAAGACTCCTAAATCTCAAAGTTCTGAGAGGCTACCAATTCTTTTGACAGAAATAGCCCTTTTGCATGAAACAACGTTCACTACAATGAGTCTGTATTCTGAGCAAAAAAAATCTTTGCATTTCACCATTTTGAAATTCGGCATTCTGTTAAAACAAATTGGGTTTCAGACTGAAGCACACAAGTAGTAATATTGGGTTTCCATATGTTGCCATGCTATATAAATTTTTCCAAAATGGAAATAGCCCGGAATCAAATGGAAAGACACATTTAATTGGGGCGAAAATGTTAATCATGCTTCCGAGAGTATGGAAATCCACATAAGATGGCCACCAGTATCAATCCTTCCACCTTTGAGGTGACAGTAATCCAAAAGCGGAAGAAGCCAGCGAGGAGTCCCACACCGGTTGCTGGCAAACAAAACTGTGGATAAGCCCATACGCAGCTTCCATCACCAGGAACGAAGAACCGCATACAACCAGAAAACAGTTTGGGAGCAATAAAGCTAATTAGAGAGGCAAAATCACCCCAGCCCTTGGAAAAAACTGCTGTTATCACCGTTGTAAATATAGCAAAAGAAACAATACAGACGTAGGACTGTAGAAACAATGTAGCTAATGAAAATTTGTTGTTTGAAGTTAGGGAAAACTTCAGTAGCGTTATTTAGCAGTACCACAGTTCTGCAGCGCTGCCAGACTTCCAGCCAATTATTGGGAAAAGGCAATCCAAATTAGTATATACCATACCTTACATTTATGGATAACTCATTAAGACTTCATATTTACATTTGACAGTCTTATTTTTGATATCTGACCATATCAGCAATTTCTACTGCTTGAATTACTGTGAGTCTGTGAGATCATTAAGGCTTTATGATGTCATAATTCAAACACACATGTAAACTCATGAAATACTGATGACATTCAGTTGTAACCAAAATCAAATGAGCGAAAGAGTATATAACACCCTAGAGGAGGTGAGCCTTCCCCTCCACTCTGCTCTGCTAAGGCCAGACCTGAAGTGCTGGGCCCAGTTATGGGCACCTCAATACAAGAGACATGTCTTGACAGACCGGAGGGAGCCCAACAAAGGGGCACAAAGATGATGGACTGGAGCATCTCTCCCTGTGAGGAAAGGCTGAGAGAGCTGGGACCATTCAGCCTAGAGAAGAGAAGGCTCAGGAAGACCTTATCAATGTACATAAAACCGTGAAGGGAGGGTGCAAAGAGGATGGAGCCAGGCTCTTTCCAGTGGTGCCCAGTGACAGGACCAGAAGTAGTGGGCACAAACTGAAACACAGGAGGTTCCCTCTGAGCATCACGAAATTTTTTTTTCACTGTGAGTGACCAAGCACTAGCACAGTTTGCCCAGAGAGGTTGTGGAGTCTCCATCCTTGGAGATACTCAAAAGTCATCTGGACACGGTCCTGGGTAACCAGTTCTAGTTAACCCTGATTGAGCAAGGATGACTAGATGACCTCCAGAGGTCCCTTCCAACCTCAAACACTCGGTGATTCTGTAAGATCACTATGTTACAGGCAAAGTTCGAGAATAAAAGAGCCGGTAAACATATGGGTTTAGTATTTGAAATAGTAACAAAGGAATAAAAAGAAAACAAAAGAAATGCAGTTCTACATTACATTTAACAACCAGATACCCCCTCAGTCACTTCAACTTCACACAAAATTTGGGAAGATGGTACATTTGTCTCAACCTGCTCTCTGCACATGAGTTATCCTATAGCCGCCTGTGGAGGTAAGCATCAGCGCAGGTAAGCATCAGCGCAGTTGTGTCCTGTGAGACGGCTCTGGCCATCATAGGCTGATTCAGAGCTTTCAGACCAGCCGTCCCCATCCCCAGCACTGAGGGTATCTGGGGATGTCACATGAGCTACCAGAGGTGAAGAGTCACTCTCCTCCCTTCTCTTCCCCAGCTTTGGGTGTCCCTGAACTAGAACATTCTTTCAGCTTCAAGATAATTTTGCTTGTTTCTCCCTTACAACAAGTTTTCAAGAGTTTTAATGGTAAAGTTCCATATCATGAGAAATACTAGCTGTAACAGTGATTCTTCTAAATTCTGTTGCTGCCACCAGCGGTAAAGTTTCTGCCATTAGTAAGTGTCTAACTCACTCTGACTTCATTTTATAGTAAACAGCCGATATTATTCCAATGCCTACATCCTGTTTGGAAAAAAAAAATCCAATTAGAATGGATTCACAACAAGCTACACTTTGACCCCTAGTTTTGGGCTTTGCCTGCCTTTTGTTTGTTTGTGAAGCACTGCAATTGTTTACATACAATACAAATTGAATCTCTGGTATGCGAAATCCGGACTCTGCAGGCTCTGTAGGTAACCTAGGGTTATAGGTTAAAAAACACTGACATCATGACAAATTGCTGTAATTTGAGGAATAATCTGAAATCCTGCTGGGACACAATTGAGTCTGTGAGCCTAGTTGTTAATGATAATAAAAGCTGACACAGTAAAAATGATAACATTAAAGAGAACACCCAGTAATATAAGTACCTCCAACATATGACATTGACGATCCAGTTAAGGGGGCTGGTAAAAATCTCACAGGCAAGTAACTTAATGCTCCATTTCCAGTTACAGAAAGCTCCAGTCGTTTGTGGAAATGCAACCACTAAGTGCTTTTGTCTTTTCCTGCTTACAGGCTGTCTGTTTGTCATAATTTTAAAAACAGGCAGTTTTCATAATAGCTTCAGTACTGCAAGGTCATAATTACATTTTGTGATTAGTTTGCATCTATGTACCAATAGAAATAAACTGTATTTTTAATGTAGTACACCCATGATACCTTTCTCTGTGTCTTTGACATATCATAAACCAGCTGGCAACATAAAATATAAATTGGCTAGCTATAAGAACAGATGAATCATTAATTACTTTGTAGCAAAATAAGTGAGACCAATTTTACAGTATCAAATGGCATGTCTAGCTGCTAATTTAAAATTGTATTTTAAAAAACCTCAAAACTCAATAAGCATTATTTAAAACACTAATATATATTTCTATTTACAATATTAATATTTCTTTGAATTTAAAAATATAGCTACTAAATTTTGCTCTGGCTTTACTTCTTTATTTTTATTCTTCAACAATACCTAGATGTTATGGATTAGTGCATACCATTATAGGCATGATATGATTTTTATTCAGTCTTCATACTGAATTTTATCTTTCACAGGCCTCGCACTTCAGACCATTATTCTCAGCTTTGTAGGATCAGGAGATAATGTCTTCTCATAAATACAATTTACAAGACAAGTAAACCATATGCTGCTAATGTTAAAAATCACACAAACGCCGAAACTAAAGCTAAGAGGATTCTGACATCTCTTCCTTCTGGTAATACAGTCAACAGGGGGGTGGGGAGTTTTCCATCAAAAACTGGCTGTAACATAAAAAAAAAGAATACAGTAAGGGACTAGGTAGATCAGCAAAGCCTAAGAAACCACTTGTATTTGCTTTAGAAGTGCAGAAGACTCAGATCCATCCTTTGGACTGGATGCTGTGATAAAGTCTAAAACAGTAACACCACTGGCACTTGGCTTGCTTCCAAACCTTTTCCAGTTTAATCCCTAAAATGAGCACTCAAAATTGAAGATTGCAGGGTTAAAAAATGCTATGTCTTTATTCCTAATTAGCAGCCAACTGCTACTGCTACCCTTTCTTATCATACAGAAAATGAATGCAATTGATCTGCCTTTGAATGGCAAATTGCATTTGCAGTTACTGCCAGGGTTTTTTCACATGACTGAAAGCTGTGCGCGGGGCTCCAAAGCTGCACGCGCAGCCTCTCATCGTCATGCAGTGGATTCTGAAGGTAACAACTGTTACACAGAATGTCCAGTATCTTTTGGCACACTTCTATGTTGCGCGCAGGTGCCTAAAGTTCTATGTTACTACATACCAAAGACAATCTGAAACTTCTACTGCCTTATTTGCAGAAGCTATTTATCTTATTCTCCTCAGGTAAGATCTTGTCTTTCCTCCACTCCTCGCCATATCCAGCAGCTTCTCACTGACACCTGCCAAAGCAGGCATCAGGGCCAGGCCAAGCAATTTTCTTCTTAGCAGGATTTTCTTTTATTGAGATAGGAGCCTTATCAAAGGAAACGGCTTCCAAGAGCCCATCCACAGAACAGAAAGGGGAAATACTGCCCAAGCAAAAATAGGTGTAAATTAGGTTTTCATTCAGGGCACATAATTTAACCACATCACAGCTGATAAGAAAAAGCAGCATGAAGCCCTTCACTGGTGGGAAGCACATCGAAGAAACAGCCCTGGGTTCCCAGGATAAGTTGATTGATTTGGTCATTTCTTCACCCAGAGTGCTGTCACTGATCTCTGTGTTGCCCAGTAGGCTGCTGTCAAGTTCTGCAGACTCTTCATAAAGCTATTAAAGGTCTCCAGGTCAAACAGTTTAAAAGTTTCAAGTTCAAATTTTGAAGTAATGTTCCAAGAGGAGTATTTCCTAACAAGACTGTCCGAAAAATTTTTACAGTCAAGTGTTATGAACCGTAATCAAACACACAATTAATTACAAAGAAAACTGAACTTGCTTTAAACACTCCGGCATATGGGAAACAGCCTTAATTATTTGGTTCGTCCAAAAAAAGGTGGATCATTTTACTCAATTTTAATTTTCATTAAGAGTAAAACATCTGATCCCATTCCTTATTTTACAAGGACCTTCACAAATTTCACAAAGGGCTCCCTCTTGAAGCAGCCTGAGTTTGTAGGAACTTTTGCATGGACCAGATTATACAAGGTTGAGGCCCTTCTTTGTTCTTGTACAAACGAGCATCTGCTCTGGCACACTTGGCACTACACCCACATTTCTAAAATTCCGGTGTTTTTCTGGGCACATCCCATCCTTGAAGAGAACCAAAGATGGAATACAACTGCAAGAGTGGCATAGCTTCTTATTTTGACAGCATCCTTTTGAAAATTTGTATACATTAGAAGATGCAAGATTTGTAATTTTACTACCCCTAAAAACAACAAACAAAAACTACAACAAACTCAAACAAAAACTATGCACAGTTCAACTACGCTACACATGTTAAAGGAAAATATCCAGTACAGAAATGAAAGAACTTTTACCAAGATCTTTTAAGCACCAAATCATAATTTATGATGAAAGACAGAAAACAAATTCTAACAGAGCTCCACCGTATTTCTACAGAAACGCATGAAAAGTCTGAAAAATGATGCTAAAAATAAACAACACAAACGTGCAAAAGGTCTCGTAAGTTTCTTTATATATTTGCCATTAAGACAATAGGCCATCTAAAGGAGGAGCTGATCTTTACTAAACATTAACTCAAATTTAGCCTTCCCATCTTTCAAATCTGCTTCCAGATATTAGTGATTAGAGAAAGATCTGTATTGAAGAAAATAGGTAATAATTTGGTAAGTATAAATATGTAATAAAAGATATTAATAAAGAGAAAAAAGCGCCAAAATAAAACAGATTTAAATGCTTTTTTAAAAGTTACAGAAGGAATTGCTGAATGTATCTATTATTTTCCAAAAAAGAATTAGAATAAACAAGCAATGGAAACCTGACTCTCTCTTAATAAGAGTACTCAGATATTCCAGTGTTCACTGAAAAGGTGAAGAACATAAAAGAAATTTAGATTTTATAACCAACTCAATAACACACTGGAACCTGGATTTACGGTTCCCACCGGGAACTTAAAGAATGAAAAAGAAGCCAGAGAAAACCATGACACGGCTTTTTCATGACATGCCTGCACAGCTATAAAATGTTAACAGCTAAAGAGAAGAACTGAAAAGTTGCTTTCCCCTCCTAATACAAGTGCCGCGGTTTAAGAAAGTGGCTGCCTCTAGGTTTCAAAGTGAGCCTAAGGACTCACTAGAGCCTAGGAGCAAGGCTCTACAGTTATTAATCCCAGGAATGCCCTTTGCCTGAAAAAAAATATAAAGGACAAAAAATGCAGAAGCTAATAATCAATAAAGATAAAACATAAGTGAATACTGACCTTACTAATACTGTTTATACAGGAGCTTTAATGAACTTTGTATGTTTAAAATACGCAATTATATCTCTCAAGGTATCAGCTCTTGCTCAAGATCAGCTACGCTTTTCGAATGTTATGAAGAAACCATTTGAACAGCACCACCAGTATTAAACACTACATGGAATATTATCTTCAAGTCACATTTAAGCTAGGTATATAAAACTGTACATATTATGTAATCGGATATTACCTAACAACGTAGAAAAATCTGAGATCTTCACTATATGCACAGATTTGGGAGTTGACTTACATCTCATCAACTAAATAACAGCTAGAAAAATGAACTGGAAATTAATAAGTTTTAGGGACACATCAGGAAGAATAGTCCCTCAATTCACTATTTTAAAAATATTTTTATGCAATTTTTGAACTGACAATGCAGTTTTAAGTGTATTTCTTACTCTCATATCGTATTAGCAAGGCTTTCATCTCTTATTTTTAAAAATACGCTGAACTTCAAGTAAACTTTAGTCAGGATTTCAGGACATGACCCATTTTGAAGATGCACCTTGCTTTATACTGAAGATTTATATTATCTAACACAACACAAATAGGTCAGGGCTTCTGTTCTAGTTCTTTTTGTTATAACTAAAATCAGTACAGACTAAAATTAATACACAGCAGATAAAGAAAATAGAAGTTATTACCATAGCAATACTCAAGAGATACAATCAGGTCACAAAAACTGGGGGCAAAAAGCAGAAGCATCACTTCAAAATCATTAGGCACTATGAAAGGATGAGTTTAGTGACTGCAAAAACAACTGTGCATTAAAGAAAGGACCATTTTATAAGGAATGGAAAAGGTGTTCAGCAAACTTGTTCAAAAATACAAAATCAGTAATCCATATCACCATATTATTACTAAAGAATAAGGTGATATACCAGCAAGCCTCTGACTTTTAAACAGAAAATCATTTAAGCAGAAAATCAATAACTTTTATTAATAAAACTTCAGTAACAGAAAGGTAAGGAGCTGCCAGGATCAATTTAAATCTATAAGCCAAAGCAGTTTATACTTAAGACCACAAATGTAACTCAAATACCATCTCCTTCTAGAGTTACAATATGCTCAGTAAGGCACAAAGAACTGTTTTTCATCATATATATAATGCTGCATAAGTCAAAGAATAAAGTTCCGTCACGATTCTCAGTTTTCTTGTAATCACAACTGATGGTCAAATAAAATAAAAAAATATTGTGAAACTGATTATCAATTGCAATGTAAAGTCAAAATTTATGTCCCTAGTGTTGGTATCATGTAGAAAGCTAGCAGGTGGACAGTTATAGCCATGAGATGTCTTTTCTGTTCCTGATGGAAACAAAGGATCCTCTGGATTCTTGTGCTGGCCCCTTTTACCCTTCCACTTCCTTCCCAGCTCACTCAGTTCTGGACACACGCCCTCTGTTTTAGTTAACAATATATCAAATGTATAAATTATCATTATAAAAATCCCTTAGTTCTAGTTTCACTTAAAAAACATACAAAAAGAAGAGACCTATACCACCACTTGCATATAGCCAAACTGTGCCAATTCTTTAATATGCTGCTTTTCCTGTGTGTGACATTCTCATTCCACAGTCATCTTCTGTTTGTGTCTTTCAGAAGAGCAGCCCTAAGGGACAAGGGTATAATATTTGTACGCTTTGCAGCAATATTTATGCACCACCATTCTCTTACATAATACTGCTGTGGTATGACAAAGTTTCCAGCTCTGTAAAGGACAATGTCAACAAGATACACATTTAGAATTTACTCTTCATTTCCAGCAGTTTCTTTTTTGAACAGCTCTTATTCCCTTTACTACAATGAGATTGAATATATTTGAGCATGAAGAAGAGTGAAAATCCAACAGTCACATCAGCAGGGGTTACTGGGATTTGCAAATAAGAACATAAAATCAGCCATGCGTGCTCAAAAGACCCCTATATTTGAGCATCCTGTCAGGAACAGCAGCCTCAGGAGGAACATAAAGAACAGGGGCAGCGTACGGAGTCCTCTCCTGGGCTCCAGCAATTCATAGGTCAGGGACTACCTCAGATACAACTTTTGGATTTCAGTCAGTCTCTCCTGGATCTCTCTTCCATAAACGTATCTGGTCTTTCTTGAGCATATGAAAACTATTGATGTCCTGCTCTGTGACAAGAAGGCCCACGAAGTGTTCTCTGTGAGGGCATTTTTAAGAGTGTATAGGGATACTTATGCATGAACAATTTTAGCCCAACTTATATAGATTTTAATCAGAAAAGAGAAAATCGGGGGGGGGGGGGGGGAGTGGTGGTGGTACATTTTCTGAAATTAAATGCTTTTTAGAGTATCTCAGAGTTTATCATATTACTTTTTAAAAGCAAGACTGGTTAGGGCTTTAGGCCTGAATACTAGCATACTGCAACTTTTGGTAAGATATGACAATATTTGGAACATATTAATATTTGTTAACATATTAACAAGAGCAGCTTGCCTCATACAGAAACATGAGAGGGTCAGCAGTACATCTCTATCATGTCTGGGGACCAGAAAGAGACAGTCTTGTGTCCCATTCCAGTTAAAGTGGGCTGGTTCCCATACACATTGCTGTGGACTGGCACCTTTCAGATCAACTCGATCCACGTTCACAGTGCATAACACTTGGCTTGTAACTCCTCTGGGCTACATATGGTGCCCCTGTGATGCAATGGCTCTTGTTTTGTTGGGGTTTTTCTTCAATTCAAAGTGCTTGGAATGCCAAGTAAGTTGTGTTGCACCACAGTAGAACTAGAGCATGATGCCAAAGGCACGTGCATGGAAGCAGGTCAGGCTACAAAGACGCAAGTACTGCTGGGACAGCACTGAAGCACAGTCAGCTTGGCATGGGTCACATCTGTACTGCCTAGAGCAGACCTTGAATACGCTATACCGCTTGCTGTGCCTGAGTTTTCTCTTAGAGGGAACTACTTCAGAAGGAAGTGCAGGAGCTAAATTATCACATCAAGTGAGCAAAGCATGGAGTCAAGCCAAACTGGCACTGTGGAGGCAGTGTGGTTTTGTCTGCACTGCTAAGTTAAAGAATCAGAGTATGGGTCTGGGTGCTGGCATGCAATTTCTATACCGCCAAGCTCTTATTACAGGTCCCAGAACGGTTTTTGCCTTTGTCATGCAGTGCTCTCCTACACAGTGCCTGGAAATGGTTCAGAGATAGCATTGGCCAAGGACCATACCAGTGGGTAGTTCAGACATATCATCCAACTTTGCTCTGCAGAGTGAAAGTGTTTAGCCATGTGGACACAAATCTTTACAGCCAAAGCAGAAATCCTGGTCCTTTTTATTTACTAGTACTGTCTCTTAATCACAGCTCCAGCTGCATTCTTAGCTCAGCACGAGCTAGGAGCTCAAGGCAAGATCATACCCCTTCCTATATATTCTGTCCGTTCACAGAAGCAAAGCATGCCCATACATTGATAACAGTTCAATTAAAAATAAAAAACCAAGAGCACTATTATCCAATTACAGCATAAATAACATAAGCACTAGCATTTACCTAAAACAATTATCAGGAGTCATAATAAAAGATATCGAAAAGTAATGATCAAAACAGACAAATCAAAAATGTGCACAGTATGGAAAGTGCCAAGGAAAAGTATCTCAAGATGGCCTAAACACATTAGAAGTAACAGGCTTGGTGTCCTGAAACAAACTTCACACTAGATACTACTCCAGGATCTTAACTGAGTGCAATGTATCAAAAAAATAGGCAGAATTTATTGGGTGATTAATCTTTGAAGCTATATCAAGGTATATTAAGAAACATTTCTTTAATATAGTGGGGAAATGCAAGAGCATTTTCAATTATTGTGTTTTAACACATACGAATTAAAAAGGCCAAGAAGAAACCTCTTCTTCCAACAGAGAAATTACCTGCTGTGACATCTGAAACCAAATTCTAACTAGTTTCAGAAAACAACCAGCAAATTCAAAGTCCAAATATGTAGGCTTATAGAACTTTAAATTAGAAAAACTTGTTAATAAGTATCTCCACTCTGAAAACCTACTGTTGTGCACTATGTTTTATTTTGAATTAATTTTAAAAGGTGAAAAATTACAAAGGAGACAGGAATCCAAGCAAAAATTACAACAGCTGTAAATCAAAGATGAGTAGCACAAGGCATTCATAAAGGAATGTCAAAACATTCACCTCTTGATGTTGACCTGAGTACGCTGCAAATTAACAGTATTTGAGAGCTGGCAACTGTTCTGTAAACAGTGTAAAATGAATTCACAAACTCAGTTCAGCTGTTGACCGAACCACCCTGCACATCACAAACATCAGAAGAGCGGGCACCTCTTAACCCATGCACAACAGAAAAGCCAAAGACTGAAAAGGTAAAGCAGACTGAGTAGGCACGTAAACAGTTACAGACTTCCAGAGACATATCCATATATTCACAGCAACTGAGGGACACTACACTGTTTTAATTCATTGCCTCTAGTTGAACACGTTTAACGGGATCATGATGCAGATGCTTTCACCCAGCTCTGTTCACCCAGTTCAGATATGTTCATTTGTTTCTCACATCCACATTCTTCTGTATTTTTTCACATTACAATAATTTCTCTTCCAGTGCACGGTTTTAGTGCTCACTTTTATGCTTGTTTTCTTCTTTTGCACCATCAGGCGGGGAGTCTGGAACTGATAACCAAACCACATGCTTGTTCAAGCTTGTCATTAATCCTAACAATGACATTCTTGAATTGCTATCAGAAAACAGGTCACACACTATTGAAAATCATGATCGTTACAGCTACTGATGCAAATGGGATGATACGCCAGGCTTCAGTGCCACTTTGCAGAAAAGAGCTGACACAGCTCTTTGCAAAAATTTGCTGTAATTTACAAAACAATCAGAGGAGGTGTGGGGTCGAGGTGTCCGCAAAAGCTTTGGATTGCCATCTTTTGATTCATAGAATGGTTTAGGTTAAAAGGGACCTTTAAAGACCTTCCAACCCCAGTGCCACAGGCAGGGATGCCCTCCACTAGACCAGGTTGCCCAAAGCCCCATCCAACCTGGCCTTGAACACTTCCAGGGATGGGGCCTCCACAGCTTCTCTGGAAAAGCTGTTAAATATCTGCTCTCAGGTTACACTGAGGACAAGACATCTTTCGGAATGATCTCCCCCACTGTAGCCCATAGGTTGAAGTAGGTAGAACGGCAACAGATAGTTGCCATCTCCTGCAGGAAGCCTTAATTGGAAAGGAGTTCGACTCAGCATGCTTCAATATAGAAAAGTCTTGGTCAAAATGGCAGTGAACAAGGCAGGAAGATACGTGCCACTTATTTAAGACGACAAAAATCCCCTCTGCTAGCAGAGAAGTGGAACAAAATCAATAGCTATACATGAAGTTCCCAGAGCTCTGTTTTGCTTCGCAGCATTATGTGCGACGACAGACTACTACCTTTGCCTTAAGTTCTCTTCTTATGATATCTGCAAAACTTAGCACATTTCACTGCAGTTGTTTTATACACAGGTACAACATTTGGAAATGTTTTGATTTTAACCATTTATCAAAAGTGGAGTTCATTAACAAATACTTCCCTAAATTGTTTCTTTTTCCTGTACCAGGTACTGTGGAGACACTGACTACTCCCTCTGTAATGTTTTAAACATTATGGTAGCGTTCTCTACAACAGGAAGAGAGCTGTGGGAAGTTGTAAGAGGAAGAAGAAGGGTGAGAGAAAAAACAGACTCACAGAGAAGAAAGATAATGGGGATGTAAAGGCCCTGAATTGCAAACTGTTAAAAAAAAATAATGAAAGCTCACACAGATAAAGAAAAAATAATATACATTTGACCCAAAGCAAACACTGCATTTTGGTTCTACAAGTATGAAAATGTCACAATTGGAATGAAATAAATCACTTCTCAGTTTGACTCCAGGAGGCTGAAGCTGAAGTTGTGTATGTTCACTTAAAAATTACTAACAACAATAATAAATGGATTTTATATTTTAAAATGTTTCTGCAGAAAACCTTCAACTTCCTTTCATGTTCTCTGTTCATGTCCTCTGCAATGAACAACAAAACTCCCGAGAAGCCTGCCTCCTGTTTCAGTTTGTCTGCAGGTGCTGCTAAAAGATATACAGAGGAAGAAATTGTTTCAGCTCCCTTCAGCCTTGACTCACCATTAGACACTGACGTTTCAGCGCACGGGCTACACAATCAATGTTTTTTTTCCAATCAAGATTCTCAGCTCTTCAGGTTCAGCCTTGTCTTTCACAATCTCTCTATTTACCTCCCCTCCCACTAGCATGACTCGTTATGGCTGATAGCATAATTTGCTATGCTAATGCTTACTGTAAAAGAAGTAAACATGGCTTCTCTCCAGAATAGCAAGAAGGAAGATTATAAAGTCATAATTCCTGATCTTCTCATAAAGTAACTGTCCAGGCATTCTGTTCTCCATCTGCTCTGTGGTTATCAATCTGTGATACACCACCTCATAGCAAGGACTCAAGCTGTGAGGGAGGTGCCATGTCAGATGAAAGCAGAAAGACAGGCTTCCTACCTGTGCAGGGTAATAAGACTGGAACAGTGTTGCTAATGGTTTTGTAAATGTCTTCAAACAGGGACATTTTAAGTAAAATGATAAAAATTAGTATGAAATTTCACTTACTTAAAATAACCTCAGAATATTTAAGTAGGAGCTGTATCCCTTGTAAGCTTAACCTAAATTATATTAGACCATTTAATTTTTCTGACTAAATCTCCACTCAACACTTTAGCTGAAGCCAGATCCTACCATATTAGTTCTCAGTGTTTTATATTGCTCCCAGCTTCCAAATGTGGTAAATATCAACATTTTTGTTTTTAAAAGACTTTTGTGACTCACACGTTGCCTTGGTTAAATTCTTCATGCTTCTGTTTCAGCTGGCACAGTAAAGACATAGCTGCTGTTTGTTCCACTATACAGGCTGAAGCCTTGCAGTCTGGGTTTTTGTTTTATTATCACCAAGACAGGAGAATGAGACAACAGATTTCATGATAAATATTAGGAAAATACTTTAATTCGCACTTTCAAAGCTAAATAGGCCATAAAAAATAAAGACCCCAGTTAGTCCCCATTTCCTCTCCAGAATCTTCTAATTAATTTTTCATAATAAAAGGAAGGTTAAAGATAGGGTAATTGGCAAAAACTTTACTGCTGAAAGACAGAGTGGTCTATTATGCCCCCAGAAAACACACCTTGCATGACCTCTTTTCAAGCACGAAAGAAGAGATCTATGAACAACTCCCGGTGATTTAATTTTAATTGAAGTTCTCTATGCAATACTGCCCCACTCATCTTGTTTTTGTGTTTGTAAGCTTCTGAAAAAGCCAAGCTTTCTCACATGCAATGCAGTAGCCATTCAGCATTCCTCTGAGCTCTGAATTCAGTATTTTCAGCCAGTGTTCATGTCTTATGTTTTTCCAAAAATTCAAAACTAACCTCTCAGACAAAAAAACTCCGTCTAATTACAGCTTTAAAAATCTTGGACAAAAGGATTCTGGAAACTACCTGGACTAGACTTATCTAATATCTGTAACCAGTATACACATGTAGAAAGCATCCATTTCAGGAGACTCCAAAAGGCCACGAGACACTGGAAATTGTGACTATTTCACATCTATTTAGTGCTGTTTCTACTTAGCACAATCATTCTTTTGATCCTATAAAGATCAATGGAAGAAAGGTACAGACTGATGTGCTTCAGCGACACCGAGATTCATAAGCAAGCCCCTGGGTGACTTGGCCTGACTTCTTAAACACGCCACGCAATTTCTAGCCGAGTAAAGTAGATTGGGCAGGGCAGCAGGATAATGCATCCCTTCGGCTCCAGGTGCCTCTGTGTTGCTCTGGGTAGACAGACCTCTTACATTTATTCTTGTAACAAACTGAGTTTCCATCAGCCAGTCACCTGAAGAGACAAACCATCCATCACCAACTTCCCAATTAAGAAATACTTTTTTTTTTTTTGCTGTTGTTGTTCTGCAATTAAAGTTGTCGCAGATCAGCTATGGTGTCACCCGTTTCTATCATTTCTGTGTCAACTTAGTCACCCACTTCTATTGGAGCTACTTGATAAGGGCTCCCTCATTTTTCTTATTTTATGCCCTATGAACACATTTAGCTCCATTTTCCAAAACTTTTCTGCATCAACATTTATTTAAAGATTTTTTTCTTTCTCTTTTGGTTTTTTTTTTTAGCTTTTAATGAACAGTGGCTGATCCTATCATATTTAGTCATGCTATTTCTTGAAGCCAAATCCATGCCTGCTAAAATATCTCCTCATATTTTTAATTATTTAACTCCTACATCAACTTCTATTGTCCAGAAATTGTGCAAACTACTTTGTTTTGGTTTTATAGAATCAAATAAATAAAAAAAGTCAGTTAATGAAAAATATTATTTTGCTATCTTCATTCTCAAGGTCACGAAGCTATTAGTTGGCAGTCCTGTAAGTATTATGAGTTAGTTTATTGCCTTCCAAGTAGTTTCAAAAAGCTTTTCATCCAGACAATAATAGATTATGCAAACAATCTTCAACAGAAGTGAAGAATTTATGTTATTTTCCCATCTGTGAGGGAAAAGGTTTCGAGTAGATACAGATAGTTTGAATGTCTTCTCATTGGTACAGGTTTTCTAGTTTTCATAACAGTGCAGGCTGAATCTATATGTTGCCAAGCAATCAAAGAAGTTTACTGGATTCTGTGTTGTTATAAAATATTTAAAGAAGCAGCCAGGCTGAACAGGAAAACAGCTTTCGATCTCAACCCAAATGCCATCCTTGAATTCTAAAATCAGCGCTGTCTTACACAAAGGTGGTTCTGAAAGGCTACAAGAGGTCTCTACAACACTGCTGAGCACTCCACAGAGTAAAGTAAAAGCTAAAACACCTGAAATCTACCCTGTGCAATGGTGACTTTTAGCGTTTGTACTTCACTAGTACCTAGAGATTCCTGCGATAGACCAGAGCCTTATGTTCTAGGCACCACACAGAAGAAGAAAATCCTCCAGAAATTTATCTTCTAATCTAATTAGAATTATATTCCAGCCCAGTCACTATTGCTGAACAAAGCTTAAAATGCAAACAGGGCTTTCCATCTCTGACAGAGAAACAGGCAGTATCTGCAAGATACAGCCTGGCAGCTCCAACCTGTCAGCAGCCCTAAGAGAAAACTAGTCATTTCACAGAAAACACAGCCAGATGATAATCCTAACTGTAAAACAGACAGTAAGAGCTTGAGACCAGTTCCATAGGCCAACATCAGAAAAGGAGATCACGTAGAAGATGTATACAGATAATACATTGGTCTTCATTATGCAAAAGAGAGGCATACTCTACTCACAGTACAATGCTCTGCAGAGACAAACTAGTTTATATACTACAAGCAGTACAGAATAATGCTCAGCCTGCTTGAAACAGCACAACTGAGAAAAGGGAAAACAAACCCAAAGCAGGCTAAAATGACTCTCTTCTCTTACAGGACTACAGCTCAGATCTCCCTGCAGGTCACCGCTCTGCACCATGTAGCCAGATCCTTGATGCCCCCATGCTGCCTTTTGTTATGAATCCTTACCAGAGAAGAGGCTCAGGTAGCAGCAAACATATCCACAGACTATCACCAGAGTGCAGAGCTGGTGTCATCAGCAAGGATTTGGTTTCCTCAATTACATCATCTTGTCTGAGGTGCGGAACCGCCCCTGGGGAGAGACAGAACCCACCCAATCTGGGCCAGGAAGAGCACCTTTGCAAACAGGCTTGCTAAACCCAGTGAGGTGGCTTTAAACTGTTGGGTTTTTTTCAGGGAGGGGAGACCAAGATCCTGAGGCAAGAGAGAAAAAAGCTTTTACTGCTGTGGGCAGGGGTGCGTTACAGACTTCCTGACCAAGGAAATGGAGGGTTTTTAACCATCTGGACATCTGCTGAGAGGACAACACAGAACTAAGCTGGCAGTCCAAGTTCTTGCACTGCATTGGTGACGATTTCCTAACACAAACACTAAAGCTGTCACTAGCAGTTAACGCTGCTTAAGCTGCTGCTCACAAATAGGGATGAGCCTGTAGGTGAACCTTGTCCAGTGGCCTGGGTTGTGGAGACCTCAAGATGACTGAGTTGAGGACATGGAGAAAGGCTCTTTCCAGAAAGGTAAGCAGCAGAGAGGGGAAGGATTTTAGACATGCAGATTTAGGGTTATTCAAGGGAACAGCAGGGTAAAATCCCAGAAGAATAGGCACAAAGGAGAAGAGTTCCCAGGAGAGCTCCCTGATTTTTACTGAGAATGCAAGAAGGAAGGAGGCCCTTGTGTGGGAAGGCTAAGAGGTTTGGCAGAAGGTCCACTTGGCTTAGGAAGCAGCTTTCTGATGAGCTAAAATTAAGGCAAAAAAGGAAGAGTATGAAGGTATAAAGCACTGTTCAGGAACTTGAAGACACAACCAGGGAGGTCAGAGCTCACCTGAAAGGGACATTGTGGGTAACAACTAGGGCAGCCATGGGCATGACAACTGTAAAAGGAAGTTCAGAAAATACGTGGGTGACAGACGGGGGAGAGAACCCAGTGACAGACAGTAAGAGAAAGATTCAATGTCTTTTTCAACCTGATCTTTACAGGAAAAGCTTCTGCATGTACCAGCATTCTTCATGTGGGAGGCTGGACTATGGCAATGTATCTCTTCAAACTACCAGTTCTGTGACTACACCAGCAAGTCAAATAACCAAAGATACTGCAGAACTGAAGTACAATAAAGGATCTATCCTATAATCACAGTGCACTCCCCTAGTCTTCCTTATACCGACCCTCCACACTTGAAGCTAGATATACGCTTTAAGGAAATATTCTTGGGGGATTTGAAACATGGAATTTATTTGCTCCAATTATAGTTCTGTATCAGTATGAGCAAGCCATTTTCAAACCAGTTCTGAGGTTTTTATTCTCTACAAATTACAAACAGAGATACACAGACTGCCTCATCATTCAAGGCAAGACTGAAGAAATATGTTGCCAGTAGACTTCAACTGCTCATAAGCACTGATAATTTCATCTTGTTGGATTGCTTAGTGCCCTACTGTAGCACTGCTGTAAAGGACAAGAAAGCTAGAGCCACAGCCAGAAAGAACATGGGAAATGAGGGGGAAAGCACTGTTCCTCTAATCTACAGAGGTCATATTTTCTGTCCTTACCACCACAGAATCTGAAACATCTCCCTACAGTGTGTTTCTAGATTCTCTGCCATGTCAGGCAATGTTTGCTCTCTTACTCTCTCCCCGGGGTAAGCGATGTTTCAGGAGAAAGTGTTTTTAACACTTACGCGGTTGTCTGTGACTGGAAAACAGAAGCATTCTTTATGCAAGGAAAGATGAGCAAAAACATTTTAGGAAGAAAAGGGGCTTTTACTGTGTTTAGAGGGAATAATTCTGGTGGGTTTTTTTTTCCTCACTGAGAAATCATAAAACACTCTCATGCCGCAGAATACACAGAACATGAGAAGATTACCTAAAATGATCTTTTTAACTTACCACAGTTGCCAAGATCCAATTATATTCCTGAACTTCTTGCTTTTAAGATAAATAATTCAAAAATATCACACGTATAAGAAGTTATCTACAATATACTTACTTGTCTCAGTTCTCACCTAACCTGAACCCTGGAAAAGGCCTCATCCCTCCCCCCAAAATAGTCCTGCAACAGTTGTTGCCATTCTCGAACAGAATGGCAAGCACCACAGCTGATAACACTGTTCCTTTAGCTTGACAGTTACTTTCTAAAATTAACCTTTCATACTTAGTTACTTAATCTTCCTACAGTCCAATTATGAAGCCATTTCTTACTGAGCACAGTATTAACTTATAAATATTAATGAAATCATAAGCCTTGTCTATTGAGCCTGGTATTGACCTGGTATTCTCCTTATCATCATTTAAATCTATATAAAGAAAATTAAAATTCTCAGTTACACAGACAAAATCCTGCAAAAAATTCTCTATCTCTTATATAAATTGGAGAACACAGGAACAAGAAAATAAGTAATACTGGGTTATATTAGGAAAAAATCCCTCACTGAAAGGGATCTCAATCATTGGAACAGGCTGCCCAGGGAAGTGGGTGAGTCACCACCCCTGGAGATATTTAAAAGCCCTGTAGATGTGGCGCTTAAGGACATGGTTTAGTGGTGGCCTGGGCAATGGCAGGTTAATGGTTGGACTTGATGATCTTCAGAGTATTTTCCAACCTAATGATCCTATGATTCTATAATATTCTTTTTTTACCTTCAAGGCAAGGTATGTCATCTGCTATGGCTCAGAATCAAATTCTGTAAAGAAGGAACTATTCTGGAGATGGAACTTAATTTCCATTTGAATTTAGAGTTTGATTTGGTATTTTCCACTCAGCAATGACATTTTTGGGTTTTTTTTTTTAAATTACTAAGTTGGATAATGTTTTTAACACTGCAATAGTTACTGCTGCATTTTCAGTTTCTTAAAGGAACATTCATATTCAAAATGTCACATTGGATTAAATGAACAAATGCAAACAAACATCTTCACTTCTGTGAGAAAATGATACAAACATGGACAACAGTGAGAACATCTGCTTCCAAATAGCCAAGCTAACTCAATACTCAGAATAAAGATGAGAATTCTGCTTCTATCAACATTACATAAACTGAGGCAGCTGTCAATAATACTCCCACAGAAACCTACATCCAAAGCTGGTTAAAACTCGGCCTTTTCCACCTCAGAGCAACACAAAAAAGAATCAACCCTCTACCCTCTGTGATTCACAAAACAAGTCTTCATTGAAAAACCTCACACTAGTGAGCCTCAGCACTCATCGGGCAGACAGAGCCTTCGGTTCCCAGGCTCCTCTGGGCTTTACAACACTATAAACTGCCAAGGCATATCGTGGAATGATGAAAATCACATCCTGCAAGCACACCAAAGTAACAGGAACTTCTGATGTTTTAGTACTAAGGGATAGCAATTTTTAACAGTTTTTTTTACTTTTTTTTTTTAACTTCGGTGCCAAAAAGACTCAGTTAGGTCTTTCAGGTGCTTAAAAAATAGTAATAATAATCTCACTGCACTTTAATTCCCAATGAAGTCATGAAAGAGCAAAAATAACCCAAAATGTAGCTTTTAAGAACACAACTATGGCTGTAGCAAAATATAGTTCTGATCATAGCACAGATATAGATCAGAGCCAAATGAGAATACAGAAGTATCTTCAGACTCCATCCTAATCCAGCTCCCTGCTATGGCGACAGCTTTAGAGGGCCCGAGTAACAACTACAAGGGCTGATTCATATGACACAGCAGAAAAAGCTGATGCAGAAACCTTCTAATGCGGTATCTCAGTTTAGAGTCCCTAGGTGGAAGAAGGCTTCGTAACCCCACAGATCTGATCAGGGACACAATTCAGATGCAGGGAGAAATAACTATGGCATATTTTAAACAAGCTTAATTTTTCTCATTCATTGAATTATCCTTCACTTGTATTGATGCTTAAAAGTCATAAAGCTTTGAGTGCAGTGAAACAGAAGGGTCAATCGAAAGAAGTGGCCGGCCAAGAAGCAGCCAAGGGCTCCATGGTCACTGAAGGGAACAGAAAGAGTTATCGCTCCAAAGAACTGAAGCACAGCTACACAAAGCTATGCAAAATAATACGATTTTTCTTCCACAGCTAATTAGAAAACATATAGCAGCACCTCCAGCAATGCGTATGTTTGTCCTTAATAAACACTCACGAAGGGCCAGGATATGCAGGGACTTTGTTGTGTGCACAGACTGGGACAGAAAAGCACAGGGAAGATCACAGTTAGATCATCAGCAGGGCAGCTGATGGTACCAGCTTCTCCCAGCCTGGTGAAACAGGAGGAACACAGCATTTTCAGCCAGCAAAGCTGATTTTATGGTGTTATACTGCAAGAAAGTCCCAGACAGAATTTTATCAGCAGTGAAGTTCTTCCTGGGGCTATGGACTCACAGGCTCAGCATTAAAATATATTCTAAAGATATTCAGAGTGCAGTGCCAATCCTCTGAAATCAATTACAGTTCCTCCCTTCACTGATAAATTGATATGCAGTCGTTACCTAATTGGGCATAAAGTGTACTTACATAGGGCATCACTCATCAACAAATTGCTCGTGCTACCTGTATGATTACTAGAAGCCATGGGAAATGTTAGGGCCTTCTTGCCTCCATCCTACCTCATCTTTCAAAAGCAATCACGACAATATTTCATTCTGATTACATAAAGTTCCTACAGACCAAAGAATTAATCATTATATTTAAATGACATACAGTTGAACAGAGGAGTACCAAATAACCAACTTAAAAAGAATATTGTGAGGGTGACAGAGCACTGGAACAGGCTGCCCAGAGAGGTTGTGAAGTCTCCTTCTCTGGAGACATTCAAAACCCGACTGGACGTGTTCCTGAGTGATGTGCTCTAGGTGGCCCTGCCTTGGCGGGGGGGGGCGGGGGTGGACTAGATGATCTTTCGAGGTCCCTTCCAACCCTTGTGATTCTGTGATTCTGTAATATTGGTACTTCAGTAGCATGTTTGCTAGCAAATGAGATTTTATTTAGAGCTCCCTGCTTTTCTTTAAGAGAATTATAACCCTACTGCCACCAGCCACCAAACGAAAACAGAAATCTCTAGTGTCCTAATGTGCCCAGTGACAACACTGCATTTTTGGGATAATGAATTGTTTCTTTCCTTTGACTTTAACAAAAAAATTCTAGTTTGCCATAATTTTTTCTAAGTCTATTCTTTTTTATTCAAACACACAGAAGTATTTTATCTCTACCACAAAGAGGTACTAATGGTTCCTCTGAAACCTTCAATGTGCTACCAAAAAATGCAGTATCTGAGAGAGGACACAGCTAGAAAGTAAGTTTTCATATGTCATTTACAACACATTTCGCTTGAGAAATTAAACATTAAACAGAAAATTAATAACAATATTTTAATGTATAAATTATCTGAATAAAGCAGCAGTTACTTCTCATATGTGGCACATACAGATCATCTCATTTTCCTTCATGAATAGCTTTTAGGGAATTCAATTTGCAGGGTCACCATCTAAGTCTGAAAATAAAAAAAGCTAACCAAAACACCAAGATACCAAAATCTTTGCTCCTTCTGTGAAAGAAATGATCTACACAACTATTTCCTAATACAAAATAGCAAGCGCTCCACCTATCTAAACGTACCCATGACTTAGCGGAGAACAACTCAAACTTCCCTTAATATCTATGAGGTCAATTCTTTAACACGTACAGATTCAACTCAGGGAACACAGATCTTGAGAATTCGGTGAAGCCATGCCCCTGGACTGGAGATCTGCACGTAAGCCAGCGTTTAACACTTTTATTTAATACTGAGACAGTAGCTCAAGTGAAGCGAATTGAACTAGGCATTCCAGAGACATCTGAAGACATAAGCTTTCTCCAAAGGGATCATGGTACAAGTTAATTTTAAACTAGTTTAAAAGCTAGTTTCTGATACAAAATTAGAGCTTCAGAAAAAAGCAGAGAGGCTTGATGTATTGTATCAATACACTTACCACAAGCCTAAATCCTGCACTATTTAAATTTATAGGATTTGAATACTTAGCTAAATGGAAAGCCCTCAAATGATGAGCTACAGCTGTAAAAATAACAGCTGCTCTACTTATTCTTCCTTGAGGATCTGGTTAGATTAACACATATGTAACACTTATGATTTATTCATTGGTTTCTGAATAGAAACATAAAGTAGCTAGACTGAACTATAAAAAACAGGTTAGTATAATTTCTCCTTTTAACACACTTGAGAAATAGCAATATGAACCCTCTCAGCTTGAACAAGGCTTTTTTTTTCTCATTTTAGAACAGCTAATTTATGCACAATTCAGTTATCACAGCACTGATAGATTAGAGTTAACAGCACTTACAGAACATCTCAAATTTCAGCTTCTAAAATTCAAATATAGAATTGTAAAGTCTAAATACAAACTGCCCAACAGTTGTAGAAACAGGACAGGAAGCTTTGGGCTTCTCTAAGCTTCTCTTTTAAGCTGTTGATTAAAAAAAAACTAAATCACTTAGAAGTCTGATGATTAACACCTAATCCACTGAAGTGGTTACTATGAGGAAAATAGCAGAGTTCTCCCCTAATGCCCTACTAGCCTAATATGGGCAAGTCAGAAATCATCATGTGGCTTTAATATCAGCTAGACTAGCAAGACTTCGATAAATGCTGACAGATGTTGCATTCACATGGCATTTCTCAAATTTTTATACTAATGCATAGAATTGGAACCAGAGGTGACAGGCTTCTGTAGCAGCGATGAGGCTGGAAAAAGTAGTTTCCATGAAATAAAACCCCCTCCATACCTCAGTAAATTGCTCTAATCCAAGTGCAAAGGGCTTCAGTGTGCAGTAATTAAATCTCTCTTTCATTTAATTTCTGAAGTTAATTTGGTAAATAAATAAGTACTCTGGAAGCACTTTGTTGTCAGGCTATGGGCTAACAAAAAGGAGTTTTATGATCTTTCTGGCAAAGACACCATGATTTCGACTGATAATCAGAGATACCCGGCAGAGGCACCAGGGTTGTTTGGGCTTTTCTTGGAAGATTTGCCGCTCTGTGTTCTATTACTTGAGATCAGACAGAATTTCCAAATAAACACCTATTATCAACAGCCTAGGTTATTTTACATATTGGCCTCAAGCATATTCTAAAAATCATATTAAATTCCCCCAGTCTTCAACATCAAGCTGTGCAGTACACGTTTCAAATTTCAAAACAATCCCTATGGAAGTAAACAACATTTTTTGTTAGGTTTCACTAGAACAATGTTTCAAAGAAACTTCACGGTCAAAACACAGTTGTTTGAGTTGCATATGTAACTTTTTAAGCATGTAAAAAACCAGCAATGGGAAGAGTTGGTAATCGTAATGCAAGTTAGGCTATGTCCACAAAGATGTGGTGTACAATATGTAGAAACAGAGCGTGGTATATGGGGACAGGCCCTCACTAGTTACACACTCTACCAGTTGGCATTACAGCAGAAGAAAGTTTTAAGAATGAAGTACTGTAGTATCCTTAATTGATGAGGAAGCACAGAACCGGATTTCTCCTTGTATGGATGAAAACTGTTCATTCAAATAAAAGACCACTCAGTGTGAGTAACAGTTCACAGAATCCTAGAATGGTTTGGGTTGGAAGGGACCTTCAAGATCATCTAGTTCCACCCCCCCTGCCATGGGGGAGAGACACCCTCCACACACTCCACAACAGACCAGGTTGTTGAGAGCAAGCCAGTTAAGCATCCAGGATGTGCAATTATACTCAACAGATGTACAGAGAATCAAAAAGGATAAAAGCAAAGAGAAATATCATAAGCCATCTTAATACACTAAAAATTATGTCTATACACCTAGGTATTTGAAAGTAAATGAGCCAAATCCTTTCATTTTCACTCAAGGAAATTTCCAATGAAGCCAACAACAGTTTGCTGTTGTTGACAGGATGGAGGACTGCTGTTCCCCACACAGGTCTCCTGATAAAATTAAGTTCTCTATTTCTTATTGAAAGTAGGATGATTAATATACTTCGAGGCCTAAAAGTTGTCTTTATAGAAAGATGATTATTCCCTAGCGCTATCAAAAATTATTCATTTAATTCCGCAATCACTGAGTAGAAATCCACAGTTTGAAACAGGCCAGACTAATTAGTTAAAATCATTGGCCTTTTCTGATCTCAGTGTCTCTCTGAAAGCTTGGTGCTGTGACATCAAAGCAACAAGTGACAACTGTGACCAACAGAAGCTTTCATAAATGAAAACATAAAACAAAAAGCAGAATAAATATTTCAAATATCAACTATTTTTAAATTATCTTAGTAGTATCTTAATATTAGAGATCAGATAGATTAAATGCATACCAACTGTCATCAAAATAGTTCAGCTATAGCCTTTAATTTGTCAAAGGTCACTCACTGTGTGCTGCATGTCAGCAATGATTTACACAGAAGAACCAGAGTAACTGGTATTTCCCAGCTATGTGCTTTCTCTAGCCCAGAATGGCAACAACATATTGTGTGGGGATTTTTTAATTTTCCTGAAAGTTCTTGAACATCTCCCTTCAATAGCAAGTTAGTATCATGTTCATGCTGGTTTTTAAACTTGTCTAATAAAAACAGTAACTTTCAAGTAGTGACAATTTGCAATTACACTGAGCATGTTTCCAACACGTCTCCCCTAGGTAGTATAACAATGTTTTCCCAATTTATGTATACGAAATCTAAATTACACAAAAACAAAACTGCAAAACTTGTATCTATTCTGCTCATACTCTACATCCGATCTACAACTACAGCGTATTTTCTAAATTTTACCCATAAATATCCCTGTGGAAAAACTGCAATCAGTGCAGTAAAATACCGCATGTGTAGTCAAGCAGCAAATGATATAAGAGAAAAAATAAACCAGAGTACAATTAAATATATATTCTGCAGCACGTTTATCCACAGATGACGGTACTATATAGAAGGACTGGAAAAAAGCAACAAAAAAGCATTTTACAAATTAATGTCAGACTTCAGTAATACCTACAGAAAGAATTGAGTGGAACTGGTTTGGGTTTTAGATGAAAACAAATGTACAGATCCACAAAGGGCTGGGGGTTTTTGTTGCCATCTTCATCTACCTGATCTCTGATGATTCTGTCAAGCATCTCAGTACCAAGGCAAGGCACAGCATGGTGAGCAGACCATGTAAGGCCTAAAGGACTCTTCAAGCTAGACATGGCTAGAGTTTTCCCTAAAAAATAACAAGTCCACATTCTTCCTCCTACCAGCATAAATGACAAACACTTTCTTTTATTCTGTGCAAAACCAAGAAAAGCTGAAGGCGCAAATCACTTGTTTAAACAAAGAAAAATAGTACAGGCACAGAGGTACACTATAGAAAAAAAGCTGTAAAACAAGGGTTGTGCTATTTCTTTAAAAAAACTAACTGATTTTAAAAATCTATTAAAGGTTGTCCCTCTATTTAAAGCACAATGACTGTGAAACCAGACAATTGGCTTTGAAATCCAGTGTACTCAGAAATGTTTGGAGACTTAAGCCCTGAGCCTTTGCATAAAATCTAGTATGTATATTTACACAGTATCACGCTGAAAGGGAACTTTTAAATAATGTCAGCGTAGTGCTCATTAAACTTACAATTAGACTAGATTTCTCTGCACTTGATGCCATCAGGAATTTGAATCATGCCGAGAAGCTGGAGGTAGCCAGGGTGGTGGGTTGGCACAACAGTTTTTTACCTCTGGAGGTCTATGCGCACAAAGCCCATCTGAACTGGGCACAGCTGTCATTGTCTGACAATAACTAAACGCTATCTCTAACTGGATCCAAAGACTGATAGGATTTCACAGAGCTGGACGAAATCTTGTATGGCTGCTGCCTGCGCTGCACTCATTATATACAGTTTTAATCATCCTATCTACCTGCAAAGAAGTGATGTCTTAAAGAAAAGTTTAAATATTTTTATCATCAGTTAAAATGCATAATAATTGTAGACTTAGGTCAGCAGTTTCCATCTTCTGTACCTACCACAGGACCATTGAAACTGCATTTCCACAGGACTTAGAATAAAGAAACCAGGTTAACTGTTCAGTACAAGCGTCACTATGAAGGACTCAAGAAAACATAACGTCCTCTACATGCCAACATGGAAAAAAAAGAAGCGGCTACAGGCACAGTTCTAACCATAGCAAATGAAGAATGAAAAAAAATTGAAGAATAAAAAGGAGTATAAGAATCTAAACAAGTATTTATGTAATTCAGAAAAAACATACCTTGAGGAATACAAACATCTAACAACATGTAAGAACAAAAACTGAACACAGTATCAAAAGATACTTGTAGAAGATCAAACTCTTTGCTACTCCAGACACAGTAAAAATGACATTTCAATTATCTATATCTACAGCACTAGAATAATGACCTGTTTAATCCTGCACAACTGTTGCTGTATTTTCGCAGTATTTGAAGGACACAGAGCTTAAACCTTACCACATACTCAGCTCCTGCCAGTTCGATTTTCCTTCTATACACGACATATTGTTACTTTGCTAAAAGCCAAATCACTGCACCTGATCTGGGAAAATCAAGCAGAGAAAATCTCCCATTAGCTGATCAGCTGCCTCAGAATGGGCTGACAAAGGGACCCAGCGGGCCAGCACAACGCAAAGAGCAAGCACGTCCCGCGCTGCAGAGCTGGTTGCGCTATATTACAGTTCGGTCATCCCAGCTCTTTCTATCAACACGTCTAACAATTAAATACATGACATGCCTGTCACATTATAAGTCATCTGAGCTGTAGCAATCAGAATTCCTGTTTGAATAACGTAAATCATCATAATGCAACCTAAGTCCCCTCTCTACAATCAGAAGCACAAACAGCCATTCCATACTGCTCAGATGCTGACCTCTGAGACTTCAGGCATTGCTGACTGGCCACTGACAAGTCTGAAAATATGCTATGACAGGCTTAACCATAAAAATACAACAAATAACCCTTCTGATTTTATTACCTGTCATCTACTACATGTATTAAAAAAAATTCCTAAGCAAATCTCCTCTGGGAGGATTTGAAAAGCTGTGATTTAACAGACATTTCAGTATTTTCAGAAAGAAGAGGTATCTATGTTCTATATCCCTAAATCCCACCCCAAAGAGAGGAACAAAGACAGCAGCTACCACTTCATGGTTTCAAGCAATACTTTACAACTGTTCCCTATAGAAAAAGAGCTATCGCCTCATCAGCAAGAATTCCTTTGAAAAGCCAGATTTCTGCTCCTTCTGAAGTCTATGCAAGTTCTGTTGTAGCATTCCATAGGATCTAAATTGACTCCATTAGGATAAAATTAACTTTTGAAAGATTAGCAAAGTAACTGCATTTTTTAAATATTATTTTCTGCCACAGACAATAGAACCTTGTGACTTCATAATAATGACAGAGATACTCAAGATTTACTGAATTTTGCAAATTAGCAACCAAGTGAAGACAACAGTAAAGCAACACTAATGTAGTAAGTTTTTTTAAAATTTTTTATGTCACTTCATAATGTATTAGTCAGTGTGTTACGCTTTATCTTGACTCACATTCCTATCTGTGTTAAGTATTCACCACTGTGGAATGGAGACCCTGCTGCAAAGGAAGGTATGCTGACCTTCTGAGCCCAGTAATAAGGTTTTTATTTCACATCTAAATCCAAAAATTCATCTCTCTTCAGTTCCCTTTTGCATTCAATTAGAAATGAGTCGAAAGCCTCAAGACTGGAACAGAAGCAAAACCTTCACAAACGGAGACTGAGCTCAGATTTTCTAAACTTTAAATATTGTTAGCGTACTGTGAACATGATGTCTGAATTTGACTGTATTTTTCACAATTATTGCTAAGTTTAATGCTATGTAAGATTATGACATAACATTACCATATCTCAAATTGACCTGTGAAAATCATATCCCTTACATTTACTTTTGTCTTTTACAGCAATCTGTATTTACTCAAAACTTCCAGTACCTTTCATTTTTATTTTCTATGTTCATACGGTTGTTCTTCTGTATTTGTATGGACCTTGCAAGTGGCTAAAGGCAATTGGAAACGAAGTTAAGATGATAAAGCAATTTTTTTTTTAAAGAGCAAGAGACTACAAGGGAAAATACTGTAACTATTGCAAGTTATTTTTTAATATACTCTTTTTCATGCTAAATGTTTCTGTACTTTCATTAAAAAAAAAATCTATTTTTTTTTTCACTTATTTATGTGTAGAGTCTCTCTCTCTCCCCCTCATACACACGTTCAGTGTGTGGCCCAATCCCTTACATATTTTATATTGTTTATACCCTTCTGTACAGGCAGATTTCATTGACTTTAGTTGTTAAGTGTCTACTCAGCAATTGAGCATCCCAGCCTAGATACCCAAAAAAGTAAACACACATGATTAGGGACAACACATTTTAAAGTGCGCTGCTTTTCACCTTACACAGAAACCTCACTACAGGCACAGTGATAGATTGCAGCTCTCCAAAATGCTGACAACATGTCTTCCAATTTTTGCAATAGATCAGATGGCTTCTACAGAACAGCCTTCTTCATTTCACTACTCTGATTCATCTGCTCAACAGGGTGGAAATTAAAACACTAATCATCATATAATTACTATACTACAGTGCATACACATAGGGCATTTAAGTTAGGCTGCACAGGCAATTGCACGCTTGATATGGCAATTCTGAAGTGTTCTTCAAAAAGTATTCAAAGGTATAAGATTTCCAAGATCTTAAAAAAGCAAACACATTCCATCAGACGACAGGAAACTTAATACCTTCACAGATTACTGCAACTTTGAAATCGTAAGATCTTCTGGAAAATTCCCTGTCTCTTGAACCAATGAGGTCACTGTTAACTATAGAAAATTATCACTCTGTGCTTTTAATGAAGAGCTGGTCCACAAGCACCTTACCAAAGTACGTACTTAAGTACTGCTTCATTTCTGATGCTAGCAATAATGCCATGCAGACTTCTAGTATCAGAAGTGAAGCAGTACTCAAATAAGCGGTGTTGCATTCTAGGCTCTGCAGAAGACTGATCTTTGAGTCTCTCCTCCTCTTTTTGCAATGCCCCTTCCTGTGCTTTCACCCCGTGCCCAGTCTCTGTTCAGGCAGCTCCATGACTACCACATACTACAAATCTCCTCCACACACCCGAGTTTTGATTTCCTTTCCGCCTGAGCTCTGCAATGCCAGTCCATCCCTTCTCACCCAGTATCCCTTTCCGAGGTACCCTTGACAGCCAGTTCCTGCTCTATGTCAAAACAGACAGAGCCTCTTCCTTTACTCTGCCCCCCTCCAGCAGACAGAAAGCTCCAATGCCATTCAGAAGAGGAAAATAGAAAGTTGTAGGACTTTAATACCAAAAAAAAATCTCTGATCCAAACCAAACCAGAATTGCAACTAGAGAAAGGCCAGTTCAGTTCTGCCCTGGGGAACATTCACTGTATAACAGAACTGTCAGGGGGGTGGAGGGGAAGTTAAAAAAAATGTATCTACCCACCTCTAGTAGCACTTAAATGACATTATTTGAATTCTCATTTTTCAGAGATTTATAAAGTGGTCAAAGCAGAGTGGGTATTCACAGAGATAGTGAAAGACACTCCTGAATCAAACTGATTATATTCACCTTGTCAAATTGAAGGTCTTGCTTCAAAGCATGCAAGTACCAGAGCTTTTTGAAGGAAAGATTGATGGAATTCTTCCTTTTTTTTTAATGGGCAAAAGGGATACCAGACATTTTCTTGTGAGTTTTATGCTCAAAGCCAATTAGATAAGTTTTTTTGTGAAAAATCAGCCTGAGGCAAAACCAGAAAAAATTATTATTGTTACCTTCAATGGTTAGGAGGTGGTCAAAGCTGAAAACTGGAAATACAATTCAAAAGGATATGTACTGCCAGCTTCAATAACAGAGCTCTACCAGCTCATCAACAAAACTTCTGTCAGAGGTAACAAATACAATTCAAACATCTTTGTGGTAATTTTGACTGGATGACAGAATAAATGATTGCAGGTAGATATAAAATACTCTAAATTCTGAAAAATTAAACTGAAAAATTGCAAAAAATTTTCATTAATTCTTTCCAGCTAATTGCAATAGACAAAAATACATAATTTTAAATGAAATTACAAAAATCCCTAACAGATGGGACATTGTATTCTACATACCAACCCTCCATCTACTAATGGCAACTAACAACTTACGAGTCAAACCGTATCTCACACCTAACAGCCCATGACGCAAGCAGATGGTTCTAATCCCACCGCGGAAGATTTTCTTCTCCACTGAGAACTGCAAGGTGACATGGCCATCTACTTTCATCAAAGTCCTACATCCCATTAGGAAATCCATGGCTCTGGGGCCATATGTGCAGAGGAAGATACATGCTTGAGGAAACATACGCTTTAGCAGAGTTACACCAACTTTCTCCTGTGATGGCAGGACTGTTGAAACCATGACTCTGTTCACAATACCAGAAATTTTTGCCACTGCACAGAAAGCAGCTCCCCACTCAGCCATTCTCTCCCACAGAATCCCCATCCCCTCAAAACAGAATAAGGTCGACGAGATCACCAGGAAACCCTGGGAGTATCAGCTGTGCATTTCACTTCCTCAGGTCTAAAAGCAGAGCAATTAATTGTATAAAATAACAGCATATCGCTGCACCAAATCATCCCACAACACTGTTATTATAAGTTGTTATTACAGCACTGGTTACAAGTTCATTGACCACTCAGTGGATAAGGAACTGGCTGGATGGTCACACTCAGAAAGTTGTGGTCAACAGCTCGATGTCCAAGTAGAGATCAGTGATGAGTGGTGTTCCTCAGGGGTCAGTAGTGGGACCGGCTCTGTCTAACATCTTTCACAGCAACAGGGACAGTGGGATTGAGTGCACCCTCAGCAAGTTTGCCGATGACACCCAGCTGTGTGGTGTGGTCGACACGCTGGAGGGAAGGGATGCCATCCAGAGGGACTTTGACAGACTTGAGAGGTGGGCCCCTGTGAACCTCATGAAGTTTTACAAGGCCAAACACATGGTCCTGCACATGGGTTGGCGCAATCCCAAGCGCAACTACAGGCTGGGCAGGGAATGGATAGAGAGCAGCCCTAAGGAGAAGGACTTGGGGTGCTGGTGGACAAGCAGCTCAACATGAGCCAGGAGAAAAAGCGAACTGTGTCCTGGGCTGCATCAAAAACAGTGTGGCCAGCAGATCGAGGGAGGTGATTCTCCCCCTCTACTCCGCTCTTGTGAGACACCACCTGGAGTACTGTGTCCAGCTCTGGGGTCGCTAGGACAGGAAAGACATGGAGCTGCTGGAGCAAGTCCAGAGGAGGCCACAAAGTTGATCAGAGGGATGGAGCACCTCTCCTATGAGGATAGGTTGAGAGAGCTGGGTTTTTTCAGCCTACAGAATGCTCTGGAGAGACCTTAGAGCAGCCTTCCAGTACCTTTTAAAGGGGGCCCACAAGGAAGCTGGAGAAGGACTGTTTACAAGGGCAAGGAGTGAAAGGACAAGGGGGAATGGGTTTAAACTGAAAGAGGGGAGATTTAGATTAGAGGTTAGGAAGAAGTTCTTTACTGTGAGGGGGGTGAGGCACTGGAACAGGTTGCCCAGAGAAGCTGTGGAGGCCCCATCCCTGGAAGTGTTCAAGGCCAGGTTGGATGGGGCTTTGGGCAACCTAGTCTAGTGGAAGGTGTCCCTGCTCATGGCAGGGGGGTTGGAACTAGATGATCTTTGAGGTCGCTTCCAACCCTAATCATTCTACAATTCTATAACTTGTAATGAAACATGAATGTAAACTTAGTGTTTTCTAGACCCTGTATCTAACTATGTATTACTACTTACTAGAAATAGCTCAATTTCATGTGGTATGCTTTGCTGTTTTCCAGCTACCTCTAGTCATCCCAATGCAGTCCTTAGTTTCCCATATTTATTTCAGTTCAAATACTAACACCACAACTACTAGGTGTAAGAGGATAAACAGAAGAAAATAGAAGCACCCTTGTAACTATTTAAACTTTAGGAAAGCCCAAAATATTAGCTAGATACACTGAAGCAAGAAATGTCATCAGGATGTCAATGCAAGCTTATGACCACAACACAGTTCTTACACAAATCTTATGTCCTAGGTACTCACTTTACTGAAGGGGGTCTTGTTTCAGCAATACATACAACCTTATGGATCAGTTTTTACCTGGGATTCCACTCAAATTCCAGCACTCTGTCTGCCCCTTGAAGAATTCCCATCATTTACAATTCCCAGTCCTCTTTCTCATTTCATAGAATTCAGAAACAGTGAAGTCTCTGTGGAAAGACTCGATCAACTCTTGGTTAGATGACAGCCAGAATTTAACTAATCTTTCTGTGCTTATCTATTAACAAATTGTTGAGCCACTGGGAATGCTTTAATTTTCAGATGGAGTTCAAACTTCAGTTTACAAATTCTTCCACAAGGAAACCTGCATTTCATATAAACTAACAACTTTATTTTAAACACATGTACAAGAATATGTGTGCAGTTCCTAACTAGCTTTCAAACAAAATGAAAGAGAACAATGAAAGCTTTGGGAAGGCAGCAGGCTGCAGAGTGAATTCCCCTAACCCTGGCTTTGAGGTAGGCCGTGACGGTCCCTATAGGACTCTGACTAGCAGAGATAACAGGCACTGTCAAAACAGGTTTCCTCGAGCAGATTGCCTAACTGTCTGGGAAGGGCAGGATCCAAAGATTTCCCAAGGAGAACATTTTCACATCCAATCAGTCTGTCAGTTCTGCCCAGGCTGTCCATAAAAGGGCTCATATTGCAGGCTAAGATGTGATGGAGGGTTGAGAAAAATCAGTCTGGTAGAAACTAGATGAACTCCAAATTACATTTTTTGTAGTTTACTGAAGAGAAACTCTTATCATTAACCTTCCTTATCTCATGTCACTTCTTATTTTTCTTTCTGATGAGATACAGTTACATTGTGATTTTATTTTTTTTCAAATAAATTATGAGGTATTAGCATATGACTCAAAGGGAATATTTTTTTTTTAAATCATCACAAATCCAGCCTACAGATACAATAATCGCCCATGGGAATGGGACTTAATATACCAATCTTCAAACATCACAGTCCCTCTCTACACTGGCCAGGTCTGAAAGGTTAAGAAACATATCATAGCTATTTCAGCCACCTAACTTCTGGAAATCCTGTAAATAGTATTTATAAAACATTTTCTGTGCCAAATAAGTACCACAGTTGAAATACTTACATATTTCTAATTTCAAAACAAGGACATTTCCACCTCTTCACTAACTGTGATAATAATGGAATGTCTGACATGAGCAAATCAAGGAATTGGCAGACTTAGCTGACAAACAAAGAAACCAAAAGAATTCTAATGGATATGGAAAAGAAATGTATTCCATATGCTTTGGGATATTTTATAATGGAACCTTCAGCTATGGATGTGGCTGAATAACAAAATGTACGACTACAGGCGGATAAATATCTGGTTTATTTATCCTTGGTAGGCAAACAAATAGACCTCATTAGCTGCAGTTCAGGAATAGGGCTAAACAAAGAAAAAATAGAATCAGATAAGGAAGCAGGCCAGATTATATTTCACATTCAATATTACTCACTTAGAAATAAAGGAAAACCTGACAAAAAGGCAGAGAAAGTAATAGAATTTCTTGTTTGCACATTACAAGAGAGCAAAAAGATACACTAATCCAACTGGCCTCTTTTCCTCACTTTTTCATTATGCACTGTTCCAATAAATACAAATAATGATAATAATATCATAAAATGTGAATCTAAATACCTCTGAAAATTAAAATTTATAGCTCTCCTAGCAACTGTATCTCACACCCTTGCATATATGCAGTATTCTGCATGGTATTTGGTGTGAGCTTTTATGCTTTCACAGCAATGAGGTTGAATTATGGTTGCTGTGGGAACTATATTTTTGAATTTCTTGACTTGTGCTATCATCTGAACTCAAATGTTAGATTAACATAGGTAAGCATTTGCTGTTTTTTTCCACAAAAAAGGAAAAAGGAACCCACATGGATGGTTACATACTTAACTATTCTTACCAAAGAAACAACACACAGTTCCATGTCTGGAGAAGTACAGAGCTCTAACTGTTCTCACACTGCATATACAAGAAGTAAAATAGAGCCACATAAAACCTGTGAGTCAAATGCAGCAGTGTACCTACAGAAATAGTAGCAGGTGATGATGTCATTACAAGTTTGGGGTTTGCAATCTTCGTTTATTTGTTCCACTTTCTATCCATAGCCTTTGAGCACAAGCTTTCTTTGACGTTTGATGAGAGAATATATATATACACTTGTCAGATGCTTTGCAGCTTCTTTGTGTGTGCGCTTTGCAAGTATGACAGGGCTGTTGAAGTCAGTATTGCCTAGCCCCACTCAGCACAGGCATTGCTCTAGGTATTTCATGAACACCCAGTAAAAGGAAGTGATTTCTGCCATAAAAGTATTGAAGACTGACATTTGACATGTAATAGAGGTCACAAGCTGCTACAGAGACTCAACTCAGCATACAAGAGGCAGCCAACCTTTTATTGCTCCTAGAGAGTTCTTTAGCAGAGGTGATTTGTCTCGTGGCAGAATGAAGAAGCTCAAACTTTGACGTCAGTTCTATTTCCCCACTAGTACATTTTATGTTCAGACATCATCATCCAAAAGGGAGTCAAGTCCCTTAACACAACTCTCTGTACTTTTGGAATTGTTGCTGAATGCCTCTAAAATCATCAGATTAGAAATCAGAAATATCAAGTTAATATTGGAGTACTTTTAAATTGAAATAAACTGCATTGTACTGCTGCTAGTTCCAGAAGAGTCAACATAGGTATAACATTTTAAGTTAAGATTTTTAATTACTGTAGAGGAGCATGATGGAGAGGGAAATCAAAAAGCAACATAAAGTCACAAAGCTCCTGAGGCATCTTTCTGAAGGAACATCAATCCAGAGCTACACTCTCAATGCACTTGGCAGACCCGCAAAGTCTCATTAGCTTCCACGTAAAAAAGGTGGACGTTCCACAAGGGCAAGTGTTCTGAAGGAGCAAAATCTCTAAGAAACCCAGGAAAAGCAGTCAAAGTGAAATATTGCTGTGCTTTCCTGGTTTACAATAGAAGAGACAGCATTCACTGAAAGTAACAGCTTGCCAAGCTTAAGAAACAAAAAAAAAAATCTGTTCATATGAAAAACCTGAAGGAAAAAAACCCCACACTTTGAATTTTTCAAATTGTAGTGCATGTAAAATAAGAACTATTCTTAAAATGTGAGCTCATTCTTATTTTAAATTGATTTTATCTACTTCACATACCATTTTGAAGGACTTCAAGTTAGGCCTTCTTGCAAATAAACAAAATCAGAAGCAGGGGGTACTTCCAAAATAAACATTCGATTTCAAAGCAGAGATTATAATGCTAACACAAAAGCTTGTAAGAGAACCTTCAAAAACAACTTATCTGATGGACAAAAACAGGTATGAACAGAAAACAGGCCATATGAAAAATTCCAAAGATCGTGCAGGTTACTCAACAACACAGATCTAACAAGAAACCATTAAGTCTTGCAAGAATAACACTTCTACTATGCATCTTTGAGCCTAGTCATAACATAGGAGTTTATTCTGGGTGTAAAGAGAAGCAATACTAATATAATTACTATCTCCCAAAGAAACTGTGAGATATTTTTTGTTTCGGGATTCTAAGAAGACTCTACTAAATACGGTAATTAGTTATGGCAGTTGTTTGAAATGGAAAGGTACATCACTAACAATGTAACCGTGCTAAATAGTTTTACAACTCCCCTTTGAATGACACATGCCCTCTCCATGAATAGAAAGTCAAATCAATGGCATCTCTTAGTGTCTGGACATAATTATCTCTGAATTGAATACATCATTTTTAACTGCAATACCAAAATGGTTCCAACTAAAACAATGAAACTGTCTCTTGCACCTTACTTCTGAGTATTTGGTAAAAATTACATAACACAACAGGTGGAGAAAGATTTATGAAGTTAACATTTTGCATATTCCTGCAATCAACCCGTCAACTCTATTCACTCTGACATGAGCCTCCATAAAATGTGCTTGTAAATAAACATAGCCAAAACATCTGGGGAACGCATGCAGCATGCATTCGGAAAAGAAATTGTATTTAATGAAAGACTTAAAAACATACAAATAGGCCATCAATTTTAAGAACATACAAATATTTTAAAATATTATATATTTGAACTATAACAGTCATGCATCGCATGTGTAAAATGTGCAAAATGAAGAGTATTTATTTATTTATTTATTCTGAAAACTCCTGGAGGAAGAAAAAAGTCAAACACATGTACATTGATTTAACTTAACTCTCTTTGATTTTAATACAAATCTTGCATGAACAGAAGGAAAGAGTCTGCGTGCATACATTTGTGGCAATGTAAAAAAAAAACTTCTTAATGTAATCTTTACATGCTCTAACAGAGCAGGGTGCATATGTAACCTGAAGGCCACATGAAAATATCACATATAGGTAGGTATGGAATCCTGTGGTACTCTCCCTGAAAGCAGTCATATTTAGAGATTTACTAAGTGGAAATCTGAACTAAGTCAACAGCAGGATACTACCATATGTCAATAACAAATTAAAGGCTTTGTTCTCACCCTTCAGAGGCACTACAAGGACTTTTACTACCCTGTATTTATCTCCAGAAAAAAAGAAGGCCCAACACACACCTCAAAATTCACAAGAAATGTATAAGGGTGATCACCCACAAAGAAATAAGCAGGACAGTGCTGTATTCACTCTTCATGATGAAAAACACAGACAAGCTCATAATACTAAGAGCATCCTCCTCAGCTCTTAATGACAAAAACACAGGGAACATATTAGTCAGCTGGAAAAAGATTCACCTGTTTCTCAGTACTCATACTGTCTTAGGAAATGAAGTCACATCACTGCATCAGTTCTTAACACAAAATGCCCTACAATGAACCTGGAGGTAGGATAGCTCTGACAAGATTTATCATTACAGTAGATAGCAATCTAGAGTTCCACCAAGCAACAAATACCAGAACCTAGATCACATGCACCAGAGAAGTCTGGTCTCCTTCCTGACCATCAGTACAAGTTTCAATAAGTACGTGTTATAATGCCTTTTCCCTGTACCTCATAGACCTTTACTTTTATAGCCCATAAATGGACTTACTGGGAAAACAGAAGAAACACCCCTTGCACAGAGAAAAATAGCACAATGGCCCAGGAGTCACCTCCATCTCAGATGGAATTGCACTGAAGAAGGCCAGCCACCACAGAGCTCTTTCCGCATGCTACTGAAAACAGCTATAAACATCCATGACATGCTAGTCAGAAACATCTATGTCTAAAAAAGACTCAGCAGATTAAATAAACGGGACTGCAATCATTATATCAACCAAAGGTTTTAGGCATTATACAAACACAATGTTTAAAGACAAACACTGAACCAATAACAAAACTGAAGGTAATCAAAGGACTAAGTCTCTAAGGATGTCCTTAAAAATCAGAATACTATGAACAGAGTGACCAAAAATGCATCACATGAAATATCTGGATCCAGCTTTAAAAACAAACAAAAAAACCAAACAAACCCCACCCAACCACACACACACAAAAAAAAAATCCATCAGGGGTTTTAAGAGACTGTTAAGTTCAAAACTGCTAGAAATTTATGAGGTAGCTCCCTCTTCTGGATCGCCAAACAATGACAATTCAATTTAAATGGCAAGATGCAGAATTTGGCTAGTAAGGAAAATCCCAAAATAGTGAAAGGTGTTGTCATACACCATTAGGTGATCACACAGAGAATTATAAAGATGTAGGCTGCTGACCATTATTTTGAATAAGGAGTTTATATCTGAGTAGCGTACTAGGAGAGAAAGGTGGTTGAAACTCCTGATTAGCTTGATACCATGTTGGAATTTCTCCAGACAGTGCAAACATGCAAAAGACAAAAATACTGACTTCTGCGTTAAATCTCTCTGCATTTTACTGAAAAATGCATTTTACTGAAAAGTATTGGCAAATAATATTAAAAACAGGTGACTTCTGAATTCATGTTTGGAGAAGTTAGGCTTCTGGGTTGTAACTCGTGAAACAGAAGAATCTTATATTCTCGGAATTCCTTTCAGCTTTGGCAGGTTCATACAGAAAAAAAACTGCACAGTAGGAAAAGCTTCTCTGCACATCAGCTATCCAGACATTCTCCAAGACAGCTTGGGCAATTTCTGCACACACTTATAAACTGGAATTGGAAATATCAGAAAATGGGTACTCTCTGTCCCTATATAAAACTCAGCTCCATAAAGGAAGCCTGGCTTTCTGACTTGACCTATAATGGAAGAGGAGGATTTCTGAAGATCTGGTCATTTTTCTGCCTCTCAGCTGGAACCACAGGCAATTCTATACTCTTTAAATTGTCCATCACTACTCAAGCTGAATGATAAGGTTTGACTTAAATACAAAAACTAGTCTAAATGGCAAAGTTGTGGCCCCAGTGAAATCACTGTTTACTTCATCAGTGATATTACTTATAACAAAATCATGACATAAATTAGATTATTGCATATTTAATAAGAAAGAGGAAGCATAAAAGATGTCCCTCAAATTCTGGACTAGATAACTTGAAAGCATGATTTTTGACTTGCTAATACCCACATAATCATGCGCACAGTGTGATTTCATCTTTCATGATATGTATACCAAGTGCATCTCAAAGGACATGGCCAAGTGAAACACCCAAGGAAATTCTGATCATTCAAGCACAATAAAACCAAAATTGCCAGGAGTTATTTGGATGGAACTGAAAGGAACATATAAAATGATAAGACTCGCAGACCTGGAAGTAGTGAGAGACAGAGGGAAAAGAGCTAAGATTTGCTGTGCAGGCACCTGCTGCAAATGGCAGACTTCCAACGACAGAGGGGAGAGGAGATCCCTTTGCCAGACTCAGTCAATGGACTGAGACCCCTCACAATTCCCTTAGCAGAGAGAAGAGTTACAGAAGACAATGGGAAAGGAAAACCAAAGCAGAGGAAACGAACAGAAACTAAAAAACCTGGCTAAGTACATAAGTAAAGATATTAAAAAGGGGCAGATTGGAAGGAAAGAAAAAGGATCAATGGGAGATTAGAAAGTAAAAATGCAATTCGCTGAAGACCCCATCCTGGAAACTGAGATGATGAAGGACGCAGCTTGTGGTGTCTAAGAGCCAGAGCTAAACAAGCGCAGTACGTTAGAGGGAGGGAGCGGAGTCCTTGAAAAGGGCAGGAAAATCTCAAAATCTGGTTGAAAAAAACCAAAAAGCTTAATCTGTTTTTCAAGCTTCATCCAAACAGCAACACCACTTTTCAGGTTGCTGAAAAGGAAGTAATATCTTCAGACAGATATTTACAAAAGAAAATAATTAACAAAATATTTGTTTTATGGTCAAATGACACCATGACTCTTTAGGAGAAAACACACTCTAGCACCCATATGAAGTTCCAACAGAAACTCTATGAAAGCAAGTATTTTATAAATCATTGCAATTAAATCATCGTAATGTATTTACTTCAATTAATTTATTCCATAAAAATCATATCAACTCTTAATTAAAATACAAAATTAGGAAAAAAAAAATAAGTAAATTTAAATAAACCACTCACCTTTTCCTTTCCTTAACAAATATATATACTTGCCAGTATTTTATTGTCATTCAAGAAGTCTTTTTTTATAGTAATCTACAGAAATATTTTAATGAAAGATTCTTACAAAACCCATGCCATGTATAAATAAAGACTCCATAAATAATAGATTAAAATATCAGAAAATGGACTATTATTGTAGATAGGTATCACTATAAGTAAAGCTATCATATGAATAATTATTATTTCAGTATACCTTAATCCTTCTTCTTTATCTATCATGCTGAACTTTTCATATTGAAACTTAATATCAGATTGTGAGCAACGAATAGAAGTATAATCAAATACCCCCATTTTCTTGTAAAGAGTCATTTACTGGGTCGGATCTTACAGAGTCACATAAAATGCCATAATGACCGTAAAGTATGATGATAACACTTTCCAGACAGAAGTCCTTTGCCTGTGCTGCAGCAGCTCCCAGACATCGGTGATAGTTAATCAACTAAACACCAGCATAAGTGACTACAAAAGAGGAATGAAATGCAGGGAGTTGCTGAATATAACAGGGATGTTTAAACATCCCAGTTATAAACCAGGATATATGAAGTAGGACTGGAATAATAGTATCATCCACATACATGACATCAGAAACTGTATTAGGGCGCACATGAGCCCTGTGGCACACCTTGCAGTGCAGTATGCCAGCTAGTAGTGTCCTAAATGTACGCTGAGGTGAGACAAGGTGTATACCAGTCCCTTCCAAGCACCTTGGTTTCCTTTGAAGAAACCCAGATTGCGGGGTGCAGAAAAGACACAGTTCATTCACTAAATCTCCAGATTAGACAACTGGGAGCCCTGAACTGTAAAGCATGCCCCTCCAAGTAAGGCCTCTGGGAAATACAACATCCATTCATGGTGATCACACTTCAAAAGAAATATTGGCAAACTGTGAAGCATTAAGACAAGCGCTGCTATTGTGTCTTTGTGTAAGAGAACAAGGAAAAAAATCAATTGTTTGGTTCAGCCAGAAAACAACTAAGATGCAGAAGAATCTACAGATGGAGCCTTCCTATTTAATTAGACCTTACTAATGAAGGTATGACTCACAAGGACATTACTTCAGTTGTAAGCTTGTGCAATCACATTGCTTTCCACAGAACTCGTGTAATAATGGAAAAGACAGTACTGAACCAAATCCAGACTTACTGTCTTTGATTGAAAACTACCGTAAACAAAAAGCTATTGGGAGGTAAACTTGACAGTGATTAAATTGATATTTATCAGTTGGCAAGTCTTCTAGTTCCTTCAAATGGTACATTATTCAAACATACCTTTAGAAAAAAATAGTTTATAATCCATCTTATCTTCTCAATAAATCTCTCTTCAAATTACTCAGAAGTAAAAGAGAATGTTAGAGTAGCGTAAGGTAAGCAACAGCAAAGTCTACATCACAATTCACAACGCACTAATGTTTACAGGGCTTTCAACCACACAAGAGCATAAAGTTACAAAATGGGTGAAAAGAAAATTTACACTGCAAACCAATTTCAAGCCTCTGAAGCTGATGAGCCGACTTTAAGAGTAAAAACTAAAAATACGATTTTTGACTCAATCTCTTCATTAACCATATAACCACTGCCAAATGTACTGCTATCTAGAACAACATAATGCCATCTTAGAATTCACAGCATCAAATATTTCAAGCACACTTTAACTTACACAAAGTTTGCAATAAATTAATGTGATTTGGAACTTAAAGCAAAGGGTCTGGAACAAGCAGTCCTGTTAACAGTTCACTAGGTAGCTTGGGCAAACTGTACAAGATTTGACTTTTCAGGTGTCCCAAGTACTAACTGCTTTATAGCTGACACTCAGCTTCCATAAAAATCACATCCTTAACTTCTATATTTCATTTTGGCAGTCTGTAAATGGATACTCTAATACTGTTCTTCATACAGCTTTTGTGAGGTTGCACTTAATACGAGCAAAGTGCTTTGAGATCTTTAGCATGAATAAAATATATTTTGCACTTAGATGTTAATTACAGCAGTAGCAATATTTGAAATAGGGTTTTGTTTCAAGGCAGCAAGACTAAATCAAACATGATTATCTTGGCTTTGATTGTGATGGTTTACTTATCATGCTCTATTTTTCCTCGCATTTGAAATACACAGTTTTGCTTTTCTGCTATGTAAATGAATGTTTTTCATTGAACACATCTATTTTTGGAAAAAGAATCATTTTCTTTCCTAGTTTAAGACAGAAATTTTGCAGAACACAATTCTGAAGTTTAACTGACAGAGTACCGCAAGGCCACTGCATGCATTCAATAGCAAAAGGAGCAAGACATGCCTGGAGGACTCACTGAACTTCAAATATGAATATGTAAATATTTATCTACAGAGATATATATATCTAGATAGATAAACACACAATAATATTTAATACAGATTAATTAGTCCTTCTGTCCATTGGTTAGGTGGTCCTAACCAATGCAGCTGCAATCACAGTTGTAGCTTTTCTGAAAAGAAAAAAGAACTGGGATAAGGATAGGGAAAAAAAAATCTGCATTGGAAGTTACAGGAACAATCCATTTTAAGCTAAGAATTCTGTTTGGTTCTGTGTAATTTAAGTTATTTTAGAGGCAAACTTCAGGAAAGGAAGACTTTATCCAAACCACTGGCGTGCAAAAGAGTTCAAACCACCTGCCATAGTGATCCTTTCTTTTAAATGTTTTTCACTTCTGCAAAATGCGCTGATTATATATTGCTATATGTGTTCCTAGATATCAGTGGCATTTAACAGACAACATGTACTCTGGAAAATGTATGTCATATTTATATATAGCCCTATTAACATAAGCAGGGTTTACTAACTGCAGATGACTGACTCTATTGCTTATGTTACCAAATTGCACTGCTTCAGCCTGTTTCCTGTTCTCTGAATTTCACGTATTTCCATGCCGAGTAAAGAAGAGAAAACACATAAGATTTCCACTTAAGGCATGAAGTAAAATTGGGCACTCATAAATTGCCAGTGTTAGAGACCTGAAGCCAGGGATAGCAAACTAATTTTAAAAATTATGTCATGTGACAAAAGATGACCCCCCCCCAAAAAAAATCAAAGTTATAAAACACCTGTTGATAAGAAAATATTATAGTCTCAAAACAGTACTGAAACATTGTTATTTACCCAGACAAATAACTTTTAAAAGCATATTCTACACATTCAAATATTTAAATGAAAGTAAATGTCAACCTAAAGCTTGTTTTCAACGTTCCGTGATGCCTAAGAAACGCTGTCACTCACTCATTACACTCCCTCACACGGATGTAATTTCCACCCCCACCTGTCGTCATCACATCTGGTTTAGTATGCAGTTTCACACACACACACAAAAATGAATCTAGGCACAGAATCAGAACATATTTTGATAAATGCTTTAGTATGCAAGTGTGTGTAATTACACACACTGTTAAGTATACCTTGAAATATAAAGCACCACGGAATAATGGGGGGGAGGGAAACTTACTCCAAAGCTTTGAGCAAATTGTAGCTTTTTATTAGTACACTGGTGTTTAAATCACTTCTCACAACAGCAAAAAACAAGACATAACACAAAACTTCACATCATACACCATCACAGATAATAAAGCTAAGAAAGATCCCAAACAGGTAATCTATCTACCTGCCCCAAGGCAAGCTTTATCACTTCAACCCACATTCGTGAAACAAACCTTAAATATCTCAAGTGAATGAGATTTCATTGTCCACCTACCCCATATATGCTGTTGCTTCACTGTTGAGAAGCTTTCTTTAATGTCTAACCTGAAGCCAGTCTATTACAGCATGCCACCTTCCTCAGCACTGGAAAGTTTTTCAGTCCAGCTGAACTTGTGCTGCATTTTAAGCCCTGACAAACAGTAAATGCACTTCCCTCAGAAATGCATAACACCAACAGACCAAAACATCGAGATGAGGTCTTAGCTCCACTTAACTCACTGAAAACAGACACTGAAATATGCTCACGGACACTGCACAGTATGCATCTGGCATACTGGAAAATATAGGTTGACGTCCAAGTTGAAATACTCTCTGCATGTTCAAAATCATACATGGTTCAGAGACAGAGGGGAGACTTTTTGTCCTACCACCTAAACGCTGTGCCTTTTCTGATCACAGAATATTCAAACATAAAACTTTCCAGGTTACCTCTCTCTTCAAAGTTAAGGTGGGGGAACAAAAAAAGGCCAGAAAACTTTCCACCAGGTACAACACAGCCTCCCACACACCAGTAGCCAGCGATGCCAAGGCCAAGAGGACTCATGTCACCTAGGCCGCTAGCTGCAAAGGCCGACTTCACCCCAAAAACCCACACAAAATCAGGTAAGACACTTACGCGAGGCCCGACGCACACAAACCATCGACAGCCACCCCTTGCCAGCCCACCGTCCCCCCTGTGCTGGGCCCACACACCATATTTGCCGCCCCACAGGCCCCACGCCCCAAGCAGCTGCCATGTTCTGCCTCGGCCGCTCTCCCACCACCAGTGAGCCACGTTTTTCCACACGCCGGGGCGGTGGTTGAGGGGGCAGGTCCCACCTCAGCACCCCTGTACTCACCTTCAGAGACCTCAAACTCGGCTGCTCCATTGAGCTGGTAGAGGCACCAGTCAACCGCGCTCTCACCTGGGGGGCCGCCAACTGGACAGGGAGGAAAGGCACAGTCAGTCGGGGGTCTTAGGGCCGGCCGGGGGGAGAGGGCGAGGGAGGGGAGAAGCAGAGCCGGAGGAGTGGGGAGGAGAGAATGGAGGGGGCAGAAGAGGGAACGGAGGGAGAAGAGGAGACCAGGGAGGGCCGAGAGACGGGAGAGCGTTTCCAGATACCCTGCTTGTGGGACATGTGTGCAGCCCTCCGAAAGGCGCCCAGTGCTCTGAACTGTTATTTGCTTGCTCCCAACGCCGGTGGCTCGGGGCGCCTCCTCCTTCTCCCAGCGGAGCAGGCGGCGCATGCAGCCGGCGCTGCCTCGGGGCGCTGAGGGAGCCGGGGGAGGGAGGACGAGAAGGAGGGAAGGCTCCGCCC